>OY282396.1:12262955-12862955 GCA_958295455.1 Coleophora deauratella | reverse complement strand
TCGCTAAAAGGAAGTTTTTTCATCACTAGAAACTTCACACTGGTATTACGAAACTGAGATTTTCTCAAAAGAACTTTGGTCAAATCGCAATGAATATATCCGGCTTATTAACAGATTCAAATGAGACTGTTTCTAGTTCAAGCCTACGATAGATTTTATAGAGAGTTAAATTTTTTTGGCATTTATTTAAGAAACTGAATTAAAAAAAAATTAACATTTGACCCGATTAATAGCTAAGATATCCGCCATTAAACAATCATCTTAGTATTAGCCGACCAGGCTAGTGGATGACTAAAATAACATTTTTACTACTTTTATCCGCCTTAAGACAATAAATAAAAACTATAAACTGTATAAATTCGATATATAATATAAATATAGGGTCAATGCAAAGAAAAAGTCAAAGTAAATAAAGAATGGAAATGAAATAGATATTAAGAGATGTGGCCAGTTAATATCGTCAATAGTGTTGATAAAATTGATAACCTTTTCCCATTTTCCTTATTCTATAAAAATAAAATACAGCTAGGTACAGGATATAAAAAGTAAAAAAAAAAGACTATGCCTAATTGCGTTGGACGCTGGAATTGATTTCCGAATAGCTTTGACTTCGATTACTTTTTGGGGTTGCTAGAGAAAAAAAAGCTAGCCTGGTGGAGTTTTTATTACCGTCGTTATTGATACTGCCAAACGTGAAGCGCAGTCAAGTGAATTTTTTAACTCTCAGTAAAAAAAGGTTCTGAACCTATTATTTTTTCTGCATTTTATTTCACGTTTTTTCTGCTGTGGTCTTCGAATACCTAAGATGCTTAAAAAGCAATTTATTAAGAGAGCTTCAAATCTGAAACCATTATGTTTTATTATTCTTCATAACAATGAATCACCTAAAAATGAATTATTATACATTATAAAAGTTGTTAGGGCTGACAAAAAGATTAGATAAAAAGTTTAAGTTAAACAAGGACATAATGAGCAAGGATGACATCTTCCGGATGAAAAAATACCAAACTCTTTGAATAAATATTTATTTAAATATAATCTTCATTTAAGTTTTTTTTGACAATTAACAGTTTTATACCAGCTTCGTAAGGAATCCTAAAAACGAAAATTGGGCCTACATCCGTAATCTAACTTTTATAACATTTTATGGTTTTCCCTGTTAACGATTACCAACACGAGTGTGGAATTAACGAGATTTGGGATTTTTCCCTCACGTAACGTAATACGTTATTTATCGTGTTTATTATTTTTTGTTATTACATTTTTTGACATGGATCTTCTTTCATTTTGATTTTTTCTGTAATCACGCTCATTTCAGATGTTTCTTTTTAATTATTTTGGAGTTCGCTACCATTCATTTTTATAAAGAGTAAATAATTTGTTTTTACGACCTCTTGTCGATTTTGTCGTAATATACTAAACAAATGAATTGAAAATTTTGAGTTTGACAATGTGTTAACAACCCATATCGTCCCCAATGCAATGGGTCTCTCGAGTTTGACAATGATATGAACAATATTAATAATTTATTTTTTTAAGATACTCGTTGTTCTTTATGTTTTGTCTCCGTGTTTCCGGGTTGTCTGGAAGAAATCTCTTTCAGCGATAACACCGCCCAGGTTGTACTGAGTTTAAAAATCAAAAATTTCACATTCTACTTTATTACAAGTTTTTTTACAGCAAGTATTCTTTTACTATTATCTATCATAAATTATTTTAAAATACCCGTCCTTATTTCCAGTTTAAAAGTGGATTTAAAAAACCCACTAACTATGTCCGATGTTACAGATTACTGTCAACTGCTTGCATAAATGTAATTAGTAGACCTTACAAAACTTTATACTATAACTACTTTCCTCTTATTAATTTACCTACTTTCATAAAGAAACTCACAGAAATTAAAAATTATTTAAAAAATATACAATTATACAATTAATATACGAAGTTGGCTGATTTTTCTGACGGTTTTATACTATTTGTCATCAGTAGGGCCCCGCGCGAGGCCCCCTTGAGCGCGAGGCCGTGGGCGAGGGTCCGCTTCGCCCATGCCTTGCTACGCTACTGTTTGTCATTCCCCGAACCAGAAATCAGACTGGATTTCAGCTGCCGCCCGCAATATTTTATCTCTTTCATTAAATGATTTCTCAAAGCAGAGATAAGGAAAAAGGTCAACAAACAGTCATAATAACTGTAATGCTATAAAAAACTCATAACCCAATTTCTATTCTGTATTGGCATTCGTAATTAATTTATCAGAATTGTATCTTCAATGTGAAGATAAATTAGTATTGAAATAAGTTTTTTCATTCAAACTCCTTCAATACCTACTTAAATATTAAAAAAAATTGAACGATAAAAATAATTTAACAACTCTGTTTGAAGAATTCGTACTAATATTAAACTTTTAAACTTGGATTATCAGTAAATATATTTTTGCCATTAGTCTATTTTTGCGAATTTACTAAATTAAGGCATTTCACACAATCTTTACGAACAAAACTCAAAAAGTTCACAAAACAAAAAATAAGTAAATAAACTAAAATAAAATTTGAAAATTGACTTCAAAGTCACGGCCACTACAACATTGCATACAAGAAAAACCCTTTGAAGTAGCTTGGAAATTTTTATTTCTTTGTTTTTCATTTCTTTATCTTTTTTTTTTATCTTTGTTTCAGGCTGGAACCCCGCGATGAAGACAGATCCTCACAGGAGGTGTTCAGGATCGCACACCAAGTGGGAAGATCTGCTGGTGAAGACGGCTGTAGGAGAGAATACTCCATGTGTCCTTTCCAAGGCTCCACGCTATTTGAACTTGTGAATTTCTTGCTACACAACCATATTGAAGTGCATAATAGTACGGTTACTTTTGGTAACTAAAATTATTTTCATGTGAGATACTCATTTAGTCATCATTACCTCCACTCGTGTTATTGTCCATTACTTACATATAGAGGCTTCATACAAGGCTCACTTCATCTAACAATAAGTGATTCTTATATTAATAATAAGCATTTATTTGGGACTTAATCCATAAATCGATAGTAACCTTGGTACGAGTACCTACCTTAATATTTCTTATTCTTGTATAGTTAAGTGTTAATAACAGATAATAACTGCCGTCTATCCCTAGTGTTTGCACGTTCAAATTATGCTACATGATAGAAAGAACAGATACAGACAGTGACATCAAGGAGAAAAATAAAAGGTCTCGATGGGACTGTCAGATATCGGGGCAAATCAGACATCGACTTGACTGCATCCAGCGCCCCGGCGTGGGAGAGTCCCATAGGTCCCTCAAGGCACACAGGATGCTTTTGGTTTGCACGTGCCTTCAATACAACAGAGAGGCGATTATTATGATTATTAACTACAATGACAGCTGGAATAAAACTTGGTAACTATAGAGTATACAGATATAGTATCTGTATAACATTACAGATTGTAAAAATAACACTCACGGAATCTGAAACTCTGAGTTCTACTCAAAAAACTGAACAACTTTTCTTAAGGAACTCATACTGAATACTCAAAATAAATTTTGGACTCTCCATAGAAAATAGGCTAATTGCCCGATCTATATACTATTGTGTGACACAGTTTAATTGTACTATCGCAAAGGATAGTTGTACTATCGCAAAGGATCTCATCTCATCTCATCTCACTAATATTATAAATGCGAAAGTATGGATGTTTGTTTGTTTGTCAGTTTGTTTGTTTATTTGTTTGTTCCGCTTTCACGCCGAAACTACTGAACGGATCTGGATGAAATTTGGTAGGTAGATAGATAAAGCACTCGACTAACACATAGGATACTTTTTATCCCGGAAAACTTAAGGGTTCCCGAAGGAATGCTTAAAAACTCAAAATTTCTAGATTCTGAAGTCCACGCAGACGAAGTCGCGGGCGGAAGCTAGTAGTAGAATAAAGTTTCCAAGGGTTGGTCTTTTTGCAACCTATAATTGATAATAATTGTTTATTGGTACCATAATAATTGATAATAATTGTTTATTTGCCAAAAAGAAAAGTGAACAAATTTACATTACAAATACTAAAGGGTACACACAGTCACGTTAGGAAACAAGACAAAAATAGATAAGAATATTAGTTTAGGTTTGAGGTACAGCGTTATTTGTTCAAGATTGCTGCTGGACCTCACACTAGGCCGAGCCTGTCTCGTGAGGGCCAGATTCACTTTTTGCTTTACCCGACAGAACGGAGTTGGATTGAGTGCTTCGTATGCGTACGTGCGAGTGTATGTGTGTGATTGTGTGCGTGTGTAGGCGTGTGCGTGTGTGTGCGTGTGCGTGTGTGTGCGTGTGTGTGTGTGTGCGTGTGTGTGAGCGTGCGTTTTCTATTGCGTGATCTTTATAATACAATAATATGTTAGCCATAATATATTTATTTGGTCAGTTGCACATCTCACTCAATGCACCTTCTTTTACCAGTTATATGAACCTTATAGTGTTTTTTAATGACTTAAGAATTACTTGAGTTTAGATCATCAGTGCATCCAGAAACTTTGCTGTAAAAAAAAACAATCTTCTAACATTTTCCAAATAATTTTATTTGTAACTTACTTTTTAACCGACTTCAAAAAAAGGAGGAGGTTCTCAATTCGTCGGAATCTTTTTTTTATGTATGTTCACCGATTACTCGAAGACGCCTGAACCGATTTGGAAAATTCTCTTTTTGTTTGTTTGTCCCATATAAATTTTATCGAAATCGATTCAGCAGATTTGAGAAAATCAACAAAAACATTGCAAAATTGGAGTTGTTGTGATTGAAGTCGGTTGTTTCGTATACAGCGTGGTCAATTATTGTTTGACAGTATTTGTTTATTCGTTATTCAATTAATCAGACAATTATGGATCTAGTGATACTTTGAGGCTTAGCTTTAGGCAATAAACTTAATAAGTAAATAAGTTCTTTGGTTGTACGTTACATTTAGACGATATTATTAAAGTCTGTTTTTACTTACTTATCGGTTTTTCTTTTTGTAACTTTTTCGTCTGAGCTTGTTTCGTTCGAGTTGTCATAATAATATCTTTTCCATTCAATAAAACCGACTAAATCTTCTAAAAGTAAGACTAATAAATTACATGCTAATATTTGTACAAAAAATCCGACCAAATGCGATTTTATGGACTCGCTTACCGAGGGTTCCGTTACGCCAAATAATATATTTTTATGTATTTACCAAAAAATATGTTTTCTTTTGTTTATAAAAGGAGTTTTATTATACATTTATGTTGTTTTATGTTGGTGTTTGAACTTAATTATTACATAAATAGGCGAAGATTTTTAATTGGCATTTTGTTGCACATTACTTTATATTTAATGTTGCTGTAAACCTTCCAAACAGAAATAAATATTCGATACTTTCATGTACCTGTCTACCTGTCCATTACTGTTTTGACGATGTCCAATAGAACAAAAACAAAAAACTTTTTATTTTTGTTAGACTTATGGAACACTATAGATATAGTATGGACCAATCTGTTTTTATGTCTGTCCTACCTTTTAAATGCTACAGTTATATTTTTAATTATGATAGGTCGGTTATGGCAGATCCCATATCGATGTGGTAGATGCACTTACTTCTTTTTCTTAGTTTCTACACACATAAATCATAATAATAAAGGACTACCATAACCACGATTTTTATCTTTACAATTGATAGGAATCTGGCATTTTCATAGTCAAATGGCCATGGACATGGAATCGGAATATAAATTTTTTTGACCCATTCAGTTTCAAATTAAGTTAAATTGAAGTCCTATTTAAAAATATCTAAAGCATTTCCATTATAGATGAAAGTGAAGGGAAGAGCAAATTATATAGGGTGACTTTAGAATAATTCTTCATAGGAGAGGCTATGCATGTGCTCATGATAACAAAGAACTTTCCCTAAGAAACTCATAGTCAAATCGCAAAAAAAAAATGATAAATTGATTGAGGGTAAAAAATATTGGATTCCATACAAATCGATCAACTGATCGTCCAAATTAATATGAAGAGTCAAAATTTTTTTTGCGATTTGACTATGGGTTCCTTAGGAAAAATTGTTTGTTATCATGAACACATGCACAACCTTTAGGATCAAGAACTAATTTAAAGACTCCCTATATAAGTTGCACCACAATTTATTAATCATGCGTTAATTAAAGATTTTAATAAACAAATTGATAAACACTATCAGAAAATTAGTAAGGTAAACCTCTACAAATCGATCATCTGGTGGACTACTTTTATTCAGAGTTCTTTCCAAATAATCAAAGTTCTTTCCATTCCTTTTTAACACACTTTTTTGAGAATAATCTGTGATGTATGAGTAGTAGAAATCCTAGTACCTAATGAACCAGTCTTCCTGGTCCTAAACCAGTTTTGTTACCCATATTTATACATATTTCCATAATGAAGAATCAGTCTTCAACCAAACTGAGCCGGGTTGCGCGGGGTTGGTATGTTATTTGAAATGCTGAGTGGAGTATAAATTTCATTATTTTATGCAGAGACCAAGTGACGCTATGTTTGGTTCAGTGGTCTAAATAATGTTGGAAATTTTAGCCGGGAAACTGCAGTTATTTAAGTATGGTAGGACTACAAAAAACTGCTTTTTTTCGTATTTCGAATATAAAGGTCGTTGATTGTTTGACCAAAATATACCTATGAAGAAAACTTGTCCATCTTTCAAAATGAATAAATTATTTTTAGATATTTAGTAACCTAACATGTAACAAAAAACTTTACTAACAAAACTGATCGTGAATTTTGTCTTCTTTGTAAACACAATAAAGCCCATTTAAGGGCCCCGTTTCAGAACCAAAGTTATAATTAACTGACACGAGACTGTCCCTTTCACACTTAAATACCTTTTACACTTACAATAGGCTTTTCAGAGTAAAAATCATTCTCACGAAAGGGAAACGTGGAACTCCGGAACGCTTTCTAAAGTATATTGTGTATTTTACTTAACATCCTGTACATAGAGAGGATCGAAGTAGCAGTATACATTGTAAACGTGTAAACGTGAAACAAGCTATGCTACTATAAACTCAACTACAACTTACCGTACTGAAACGCCAGCAGAAACTAAAATGTTAGTAGAACAAACTTGGTCTCGAACTTGTTTTTGATGTGATTTCGACCACAGTTACTGAACCGATTTAAGGTTTAAGGTGTTACAAAATAGGTGCAGGACTTTTTCTCTATGACTTTGCTGTAGTCACTAAACTATTTTACTTAGTACTTTTTTAGGAAAAGTCAGCTGATCAGTTTGTAGAAAAAAAGAAAGGAAAAGTTTGAAGGAAATGTTCTTTTCCATTCGATTTTAGCAACGGTGTACATTAGTTGTTCAGTATGATAAGAAGATGCCCCATAATTAAGGTTTTTACTGCTACTTTGATACAACCTTTAAATTCTAATGTAAGACTAAATAAATACACATCGCACCTTAAATCCAAAAATCCACAAAAACGAACATACATAAAACCGAAAACCATTTCGTTCCCTCTGGAGTGGTTGGGTAAAGAGATAGAGAAGCAAATGATCTGGTTTCTAAGGTGCTGTATTCCAACGAGGAACTATTAGAAGATCCTCATTTCCTTCCGTTTGTCTATCCGTTTCGTATCTTTTGCTAATAATTCACTGCATTGCCAAGTTTACCGCTCCCGCATCAGAGTTACGGATCTCTTAAATTCTTCCCACATCTAACTAACTCTCGATGACTCACTTAAAACACGTTCGAAGTGAATAAGTTAGTATCCGCCACTTCATATCATGTGAATGTATGTATTTCTGCCGTCGTCTCCATTTCCGAGAAAAAAAAGCCGTGTACCATGGTTATTTATTATATAACGTATTGTTATTCCGAGATTTAGTTTTACTAGTATTATATTGTTGTTATCATATGGTACCCCAGTGGTACAAAGGGCCTTTGTGAGTCGACGATCTCCCTCTGTTCTGTGCCTCGTACTCTGCTTCGCTCCAACTCAGGCCGGCTGCCCGTAGCTCAGCCTCGACGGTGCGCTGCAACGTGTGAGCCGGCCGGTCCGGCCGCCTACTTCCGCTCCGTTACCACGTAAACGCAACCCTGGTGGAGTTTTCTTCTCCTCTTCCCAATGTGTGCCCTATCCATTTCCACTTGAGTTGAGCAATTTCCTGCTTGATGAGAATTTGGTGTCATCGCTTCTATAGATCTTTATTACGGACTAGCTGTTGCCTGCGGCTCCGCCCGCGTGGATATTGTATCTGTGACGGTACAATTCCTGTTACCATATGACATCCTTTGGTGGTGATAGAATTGTGACCATGACGGGATTTCCCCTACATTTACTTTCCAAGAGGAGGTGTATCACAGATTTGGATCTTTGCTTCCTCAATTTCAATTTCAATTTATTTATTTTCGTCAAACATAGGTAAATACAGGATGATAAAACAAAATATAATAATTAATGTTCTCTATGTTTCGCCAATAGGCATACAAAATTTGGCTAGTTAGATTCATAAATTATTATAATAGTAAAGTCACATTCCAAACCAATTTAAATTAAATAATATCACATGTCATTGAAATATAAAATTAAACCAAAAAAATACACATGTCAATACAATTACAATACAATATTATTAAATTGATCCAAAATTATAATTAACATTTGTCATTTAAATATTAGTCAATAGTATAATATGATTTATTGATTAAAAAATTGAATACATTTCTATTAAATTCATCATTATTATTACATTTCTTTAGTGTCTTGGGCAATTTATTGTATAATTTTGGCGCCATTGCAAATACACTTTTATGTAAAAACGTGGTATTACAGGGCATCAAATGTAGTTGATCCGATCGTCGTTGGCTTGTAATGAATTCAAATAAGTGGATATTGCCTTTTACAAATTTGATGACTTCATATATACAGGGTGTAAGGGACAGGTATCCGAAAACTTTAAGGGCTTGCTCAGTAGACGAAACTGAACAACTTTCCACAAGAATTTTTTTCAGGAAACGAAAAAAAAAATCGGCTTCTCCATACAAACTGTCCAATCAAATTTATAATTTTGTATGGAGAAGCCGATTTTTTTTTTCGTTTCCTGAAAAAATTTATTGTGGAAAGTTGTTCAGTTTCGTCTACTGAGCAAGCCCTTAAAGTTTTCGGAAACCTGTCCCTTACACCCTGTATATATCGATGGAAATGTCAATAGCCTAAGTTTTAGAAAATGTGGTTTACAACTATCAGTGCGCTTTATTTGGCATATTGTTCTAATGCACTTTTTTTGTGCAATAAAAACGTCTTCTTTATTTGTGGCGTTACCCCAGAATATAACGCCATATCGCAAGAGTGAGGCGACGTAACCATGATATGCTGCCAAAAGTGCATTAAGGTTTGCTACTTTACTAAGCATATATAAAGCATAAGAAAATTGACTTAACTTACTACATGCATGGTTTATCTGTGTCTTCCATGACATATCACTGTCTATATATAATCCTAAAAATTTCGTAGTCTTAGTTTCTTGTACCTTTTGTCCCAAATAATTTATGTCTAATGTATTTGTATTGTTATTTCTAATTTTAAAATTCATTACGTTGGTTTTATTTAAATTGATTTTTAGATTATTTGCCTTAAGCCAATCAATTATTATTGTGAGATTTTCACGGATATCGGATTTTATGATTAAATAATTTCCATCATTAAAGACAACAGTACTATCATCCGCAAAAAGAGACATGTGATACTTTGTTATTTTTGGAAGGTCATTGATATAAATCAAGAAGAGCAATGGGCCTAGGACACTACCCTGTGGCACACCATAGTGTACTAGTCGAGGCTCTGATGAATATATTGTCTCTAATTTAGTTTTAATATTAATCCTGCTGATTTGTGTAATCTGCTTTCTGTCTTTTAGATATGACTCTATCAGATCGACTGCTGCGACTCTATCTGATCGATTCCTGCTCTTAAGTCGCAGCTACGTTTTTTGCATATTTACTTTTCATGAGACCAGGAAGAGCAATGCGATAAACGATGTAGACTGATTCAAGGGATAGACAAAGATACAGTAGAAAAACTACAGAGTGTACTCAAAAACTGTTTGATACACGAATAAAACGATGCTTTAGACTACCTCATCATTTTATGGAAATACCAAGAAGGATAACACTTTAATATTCCTCAAGTAGACACCCGGCTACTGGTCATCCAGTCCCAAACAAAAGGTGTCATGTATGGATTTTTATGCTTTTCAACTATAAAACCGAGCAACCTGCGTGATCGACGCGACCACGCAAGCCGCACCGAGCCACGATTGTCTGTTATTTAACCTTCAAGTTTTTGTGATAATGTATCTATCTACTTGCCAAATTTCATCGAAATTCGTTTAGTAGTTTCGTCGTGAAAGTGGCACAAACTTAATAAACTAAATATTTCACTTTTTAGCCATTCCTCCGGGAACCCTTACGTTTTTCGGGATAAAAAGTATTCTGTATGTTAATTGAGTGCTATATATATCTACCGACTAAATTTCATCCCAATTAGTTCAGTAGTTTCGGCGTGAAAGTGGAACAAACGTGTTAAAGTAAATATTTCACTTTTTAACCTTTCCCCCGGGAACCTTCAAGTTTTCCGGGATAAAAAGTATTCTATGTGTTAACCGAGTGCTTTATCTATCTAGCTTCCAAATTTCATCCCAATCCGTTCCGTAGTTTCGGCGTCAAAGTGGCACAAACGTGAGTAAGTAAATATTTCACATTTTAGCCATTCCCCCGGGAACCTTCAAGTTTTTCGGGATAAAAAGTATCCTATGTGTTAACCGAGTGCTTTATCTATCTATCTGCCAAATTCCATCCCAATTCCTTCAGTAGTTTCAGCGTCAAAGCGAAACAAACAAACCAACAAATAAACAAACAAACATCCATAGTTTCGCATTTATAATATTAATAATAAAGTGTGATGTGATGTAATGTGATAGTGTGATGTGAAGTTACCAAATTTCATTCCAATCCGTTCAAGTAGTTTCGGCGTGAAAGTGGCACAAACGTGATAAAGTAAATATTTCACTTTTTAGCCATTCCTCCGGGAATCTTTAATTTTTTCGGGATAAAAAGTACCCTATGTGTTAACCGAGTGCTTTGTCTATCTCTTTACCTAATTTCATTCCAATCCATTTTGTAGTTTCGGCGTCAAAATGGCACAAACGCGATAAAGTAAATATTTCACTTTTTAGCCATTCCCCCGAGAACCTTCCAGTTTTCCGGGATAAAAAGTATCCTATGTGTTAACCGAGTGTTTTATCTATCTACCTACCAAATTTCATCCTAATCCGTTCTGTAGTTTCGGCGTCAAAGTGGCACAAACGTGATATAGTAAATATTTCACTTTTTAGCCATTCCCCCGGGAACCTTCAAGTTTTCCGGCATAAAAAATAACCTATGTGTTAAACGAGTGCTTTATCTATCTACCTACCAAATTTCATCCCAATCCGTTTTGTAGTTTCGGCGTCAAAGTCGCACAAACGTGATAAAGTAAATATTTCACTTTTTATCCATTCCCCCGGGAACCTTCAAGTTTTCCGGGATAAAAAGTATCCTATGTGTTAACCGAGTGCTTTGTCTAGCTACCTGCCAAATTTCATCCCAATCCCTTCAGTAGTTTCAGCATGAAAGCGGAACAAACAAACAAACAAAGAAACAAATATATATTTTAGTGTGATGTGATGTGATTAGTGTGATGTGATGTGATGTGATGTGATGTAATGATGTTTCTACGTCTTGGAACACATATACCCAACGTTGCTCTCATAAATAAATAAAATATATATTTGGCCGAGGTTATGCCATAACGATCTAACTGACTTTAGAGTAAGTAAGGGATAATGTACTTTGTGTCAGTTAAATAAAGTACATTATCCCTTACTTACCTTAAATTCAGTTGGATCGTTATGGTACAACTACGGCTATTTATTCGAAGAATGTAGCACAGTCCACTTTTCGAAGGGTTTTTTGTTTATCTAAATATGAAGTTCCTACCGCTTGGAACACATATATCCAACGTTTCGAGAAGTGTTCGCAGAGAGAGAAAAATACGTCGACGTGTCCAAAAGAGACTCCCTCTAAGGCCGATAACACTGCTCTGGAATTCGCTCCCGGTGTGCGGTGCGGCGGTTTTTTTACTATGGAAATTGTGACGTAAAACCGTACACCGGAGCGGATTTCGGAGCAGTGTGTTATCCGCGTAAAACATTTTAGCAAACAACAGTCTTGATAGCATCAATGCTTAAAAAAATGTTAAATATAAATGCTTAAAAAAATCAATGCTTAAATTATTGTTTTTGATAATTTTGTCTGAATACCTAAGATCTAATAGGTACATGCAATAATACTTATAACTATAATATATGTAGTGATATATAATAATAATAAAAATAATATACTAATAGATGTTAGTAGATGTATATGTAATATAGTTACTCGTAGTTATCTTCCAATTCCCAATGAATATTGCTGCTCACGTAGGAAGCAGTAAAATGGTACCGGGAAGAATGAGAATAATGAGGAATGTTATTATTTTATTTTCCCTATAAAGAACAAAAAATATTCGCCATTTTTTTCTTCTGAAGATAATAATTAATTTTTCAGTTGACTGTTGTTTTTTCTTACAAAGGCATAGGCACTTTTATCCACGATCGGTTATCCTTGAGGAAGGTTATTGAATTTTAGTGTTAGTTTAAATTTCACTTTAGAGACTACGTTCATTAATAATAACCAATAATAAAATCCATGTATAACCTCCGACACAAAAGAGAGTAAATATAATGCCCTCATAATTTGAGAAAGAAGGCCGCAATTATTATAAACTTTGCGGTCTTCTTTCTTATAATGGCAATATAAGTTTGAAGCCTACGAGTATATGTGTTTTTTAACCCTCAATCGGTAAACCCTTGGTATCATCTCACCTGGTGGTAAGTGACGATGATGCCGAAGATGGAAGCGGGCTTACCAAGATTCCCCAACGCAGTGGGGAACTGGCTATCTTATCTTCATGCCGGAACACACCAATGCTGTTTACATTGATGTTTGGCGGCAAAACTTAGATAATATGGTGGTAGCTAGCCAGGCGGGCTCAGAAAATACCCTACCACAACCAAACCGAGTCCTACAAAGTTGGACCCCGCCGGGAATCGAATCCGCGACCTCCTGATGTGAAGCGAGTGGTAAGCCACTAGGCCACAGAGGTGTCTGTGTATTGTATATCTGTGCGTCTGTGGCATTGTAGCTCTTACGCAGGTGAACCAATTTGAATGCTTTTTTAACTAGAAATGTTTCATCTCTATGGTGCTTAGCTAAGTTTGGAGAAAAATAATGAGACTGGACTAGACTTTTACTGTCAGGAGTAATAAAGTTTTTAATTATCTTTTGTTCTCCTTTCAAGCAATCGAGTCTAGTACAGCAGACAAAATAAGCGAGAAAGCCCTGTTATACTTATTTATTGTAGCTTTTATAGAAAATAATAGGACATTATTATTTCGCTTGAGGGCCAATTAGTACCGTCAAATACATATTGTATGTTCCTGTCAGGTTTTCAGCTCAACCACAATATTATGCACATTAATAAGTTCTAGAAAAGCTTGAGTATGTTATTCTGATGGTATTAAGGTTTTTGGTATTTTAGGACTAAAACAAAAGAGGATCTTCTTCTTTGATTCTTCACCGGTATTGTGTAGTCGAAAAGCTTTAGTTAAAAATATTAAAAAAACACAATAAAATCAATTCGTAGCCCAATAATTCAATTCAAAGCATGGATAGAGTAGTGTCCATGACTTTTTTAGGTCACTTTTTATTTCTTATTTAATTTTTCTTATTTATCATCATTGAGAAAATCATAAAAAACAACGAAAAATACAAATGTACATAAACTATATAGACCAAACTACCCCCGACTTCCCCTTAAGTTTAAGGGGAAGATATATAAAACTATCATAAGACCTGTCGTACTGTATGGATCGGAATGTTGGGCCACTAAGGGAAAGGATGAATGACGATTGCATGCTGCGGAGATGCGAATGTTGAGATGGATGTGTGGAGTAACAAGAATGGACAAGATTAGGAATGAGTATATAAGAGGAAGTTTGAAAGTTGCGCCAGTGATAGAAACATTGAGAGGAAATCGTTTGTCGTGGTATGGGCATGTAATGCGGAGGAATGAAAGACATGTTACAAGGAGAGTGTTACAGATGAGTGTCGATGGATATAAGGGGAGAGGGAGACCAAAAAAGAGATGGATGGATTGTTTGAAGGATGATATGTGTCGAAAGGGTGTGAGTACGGAGATGACAGCTGAAAGGGATGTATGGAAGAAGAAAACATTTTGCGCCGACCCCAAATGATTGGGATAAGGGCAGGAGAATGATGATGAATGAGACCAAACGTAGTTAAAATTCTACCTGAGAAGAAGGAAAGCTTTCAGAATGTATGTTTATAAAGGTAAATTATGCTTATTAAGGGCCGGCTTCGACGATATTTATGTGTAGGTTAAAAAGCAGGCTTACGGGAGATGGGTTGCCGCCCCGTACTCTGTTATAGGACATGCGATAAGCACGGGTGTCATTGTTTATCTCTTGCTTTGTAGCGAGGGTCTGATTTTCAACTTCACAATTCGACTAATCGAAACAAAGCGTCGTCATATTATTCTATCGCTTCATCAACAACGGTTTACATAATATCCTTTGTGATGATGATGATGTCCTCCACGACGTATCCGTCGACGGCGACACCTCGGCTCTACCCCCTGGAGTGCGCACGAAAGTGGCTGGCGAAAGCAATCTTGGTCTTAAATATTTTATTGCAGGACCCGCAATGCAATTGCCCGCTGTCAGTGTATGCGTATTACTACGATTTCTTCTTACCAGAGACAAAGAAGTTTTTTCCTTATCTCTGGTAGCACTTACCGGTAAAATGGAAGTACATGTTCCGTACGTATTCGGAAAATATTTTATTTTTATGGTAAATATTTTTACCATCCATATAATTACCATACTATTTTCACTATAGCTTTTACTAAAAGTTGTTTAAAAACAAATCACATGATAAAAAGCCGTGAGTATAATTTTGATCTTTTGTATTACAGTTACAAACTCTGTAAAAATAATGTCGCCACATAGTGATAGTAATTTTATGTTTTTCTTGGAAATTTTAAAATAGAAATAAAACATTTTAAAATGTTTTTTTATTTATTTAAAAACATACATTCTTATTATTAAATTTCTTTTTATTAAACTACTAAACAGTGATAGTTATTCGTTCTTTTTTCTGTACTGAGCATTATTTGACTTCATTCCTTGGGCATCATTTTATTTATTTTATGATAACGTGTCTGTATTCAGCGACTACCATTTGGGAAATTAATTTTGGAGGGCGGGACGGTTGTGTGCCATATTTCAGTAACTTCTAGTAGTAGTTAGTGGCATTAACTTCTACAAATGGCGTGTCATAATTAAAACTGATCGATAACAAACACTGCTTAGTTGTTCAATGAGGTTTTTAAAATCTGCTGCGAAATTCCTATTTTTTGAAGCCACAGCAGATTTAAATATTTTATTTTACAGAGGGTCCATAGTAGGAGCCCAGCTTTTTCCCGTCGCTTAGCATTACGATGTTCTTCCCGGTCGTTTAATCCTAGACGGCCAATAAAAAGCAAATAAAGTAGCGAGCCTTAAGGATTCACCGTCCGTTTATACTCGTTTATATGCAAATTTTTGCTATACAGAGTGAAAATGAAATTATGGGCCTTATTTTAAACAAAGACTCTTTTAACTGAACAGCTTTTACTCAAGGACAGTACAGAAATTTCTTGAAATTATGACTGGCAACACTTTGACCGAGTGGTAGGGAAGGTCAAAAACTTTTACATGTTTGTTTGTTTATAGATAGACTCATCTATTCGTGACTCTACTATTTTCCGAATCAGGTCACATTAGCGCAATGCTGGGTATACGTGTACGCCTCTTCTTGTGTACGCCATTTCTTTTCTCTTATAATTAGAACCTTTCCAGTCTTGTCTAGCAACATCCATACATTTATTTCTACAGTAAATTTAATAATTAGCAAGTCTTATTTCTCGATTACTGAAAAACTACATCATAGTCTTATTTATCTTGGTGAATTTCAAAATAATTTTACTCTTGAAATTGTATTAGGTATATCTTCATCGGTACCATAATAATAATAATTGGGGCCAGCTGTTTTCCGATACCAGGTAAGCACTGCACCTATTTTGCTTACATCCCGGCAGCGTCAAACTTCCTGGAGGAGCCAGAGCTGGTGGTACGCTGTCGCCTTGTCTCGCAAAATACGCACTAGGAGACCGTGATCGCAAACAAATTTCTCAAGCATCCTCGTGTCATCGAGGTGCAGTTGCACGGAGGTGCCATGTACCAATCTACTTCCCTGCAACTTAGTAGGACAGCTCCATGCACGCTCGGCACAATAGACCATCCCTAAAACCACGAGAGAGCATTTTTTATGCTTGTTAGGTGCTGGCAGAATATCAGCGTTGTATGTGTACTACCTATAACAAATGCTGAGTCAGCACTTTTGCCTCGGCTTGGCACAGGTCACAGTATTTATATTTTAGTGTTTAGTTTTAAACGTACAATCTTTTAGTTTATACGTTTCTTGTAAGAATTCTGCCAAACTGTTGTTATTTGTACATGAACTGTGTCTTGTCATAGAATAAATGAGTCTATCTACCTATCTTATGCTGTAGTGATTTTCTCTAAGGGAGTGACTAAGGGGGGTACGGATTCCTCTGCAACAATACCCTAACCGCCTCCATAGTCTATTGGCTAGTCCATTCGCTTCACATCAGGAGGTCGCGGGTTCGATTCCCGGCGGGGTCTAACTTTGTAGGGCTCGGTTTGGTTGGTGGTAGGGCATTTTCTGAGCCCGCCTGGCTAGCTACCACCATCTTATCTAAGTCTTGCCGCCATGCATCAATGTTAACAGCATTGATGTGTTCCAGCATAAAAATAAGATAGCCAGTTCCTCATTGCGTTGGGGATTCTTGGTAATCCAGCCGCTTCCATCTTCGATATCATCATCACTTACCATGAGGTGAGATGATGCCAAGGGCTTACCAATTGAGGGTAAAAAATACCCGAATCACCGGAGGAGTTCATATCACCTAGGGTTGCCGTAGGTCAACGAGTGTGACCTGGTAGTTGGACACCCAATAGTGGTGCAGATTTAAAAATTGTACCAATCAGTTTTTTATGTCCAGCACGCTTTTTTGGTGAGTAAGGCGAATCGCACACTGTGGCGGTTTCTGACCGCGGCGGTAGCCGCCGCGGTTAGAAAATGTACTAGAAATGTATGTAGCCGCGGCGGCTACCGCCTGGTACGCGGTTGCCCGCCAACCGCGCTAGCCTTGCACACGGGCTAGCGCGGTTTTCATACATTTCTAGTACATTTTCAAACCGCGGCGGAAACCGCCTCCCATGTGATAATCGCCTAACTTTCATGCTTATTATTTAAATATGTCCTGTAATTGCCCCCGTTTTGTTACTTTTAACAATAAGCCTATACACTTATTTCACCGCTGAGCGAACAATGAATCATAATGAAGTAGGAGGTATCGTGGGTGGTCCGGTAATCAACAGGCTCGATATTAGCCCATTCATACGCTCAGCACAGTCCCGAGACATATTTTCTATACAAAATATTGAATGGAAGCGAGTAGGTAATGATTTTCCTTAATAATATATCTACATTAAACAGCTAGGTATCTATACAAATACATATTTTCTGACAAGCCTGTTTCTTTTTTGACTTGGATCGTTTCAATTGCATGCCTGCCACTCTGTTCAAAAATAAGTACAAAAGTTGTCACTGGCTATAATGACGCTACAGGGTACAAGCGGACTGATAGACGGATAGTAAGAGATCTTGTCAGTTCATCCCAGAGACTGCGGGACCCTCAAATGAAAGGTTTAATTTGGACAAGGTTTTTCTTTAGAAACAGAAGAGAAGTGGATTTTCGTATTCTTATTTAGTTATCCTTTTCCTAGCAGACTATCCTATATATGGAAGTAACGAGTAGTATTTCTGACTCCGATTTTGCTATATGTTTTATTGTTTCAATATCCCTTATTCATATCATATTTAATATAAATAAATAAGCCGTTTTTCTATTGAGCATGGCCTTAATAGACTCAGGAATCAAGTCGGCCGATGTAAAGATAATCTATGCAAATAGGGCTGCACAGATGTCGAAAACAACCTCTGTGAATGTGGTGTATCCCCTCAAACTGCATCGCACTTGTCAAGTCTACATAGTATGTCCCTATACAGGATGATTTATAAGCGGTATATTACAGAAATATTTTCAAATAATAATATAACTTAATATCATATTAAGTTGAATCAACTATACCTTTACCTAGCACTCCATTGATTTTTGTTTTCTAACCGATGGAAATTACCTATGAATATTAAATGAATGCTAATTTATGGACTTTTGTGCAACCTAAATAATTTATACATAGTTTTGAAGTCTTTAGGCTTGTAGTGAATATTTTGTTACAATTAGCAGCTATGCTTTGATAACATTAACGTGATTAAATTGTTGAAAGGGAACGGAGAGCCTAAAGTAAATATTTTATTATGTTATTATTAAACCATTCAAGATATAAATTGGAACATAGTACATACTTACATAGGAAAGTGTGGAAAAGCAAGCAACTAATGGCCTAGTTTCGTTCATATTATCGAAACCAATATTGTTATAAAATTTTCATTTTTTTACTTTTGATATACTGGAAACTATTTTAAGTTACGGTAGAACCATCCTTGGAATATTTTTCTATCGAGCCAAAATTGTGAATCGTGTTTCGGATAGCGGTACGATTGTGAGAAATATAATCAATAATACGTTTTTTTTTTATAAGTTTTATGTCATTACTGTTCAAGAAAACGTCATTTTGGTATAAGAGCGCTTTAAACAACATTTTTTAATTTTTTATCTGAACGTGGGTAAGTTTGTAGGTGAAATTGAATTTCAAACGGGTTCTGCGAATCATACAAACTGTACGGAGGTAGTCGCAGGCGCTCCAATAGTTGCATCTAAATTAGTAATTATAAATTTACACAAAACGCCCCGTTTATGGGACACCAATTAATTCGAGACGATGTTTTTTTGTTATACTAATCAGTAAAAACTAGCAATGGAAGTATACTAAGTATCAGCAAAAAAACTTCCGGTTTTACCATTTTTTCCCGAAACGAATTTTTTTTTACGATTCTAGAAATGTTATCGAAATATTTTTCAACAGGAAAGCTTCGGACTTTGTTACTTTGTAACGTGAAACAACTGCATCGGGGCACTTAGACAGAATATTATTTGGCCGTGATCGTGTTTTTGTTTCCACGGACGATGTATTCCCAATTTGACCCACACGAAGTTGCGGGTGGCAGGCGATATAAAACAATACAATACAATACAAAGCATTAGCGCGAAATCTGGGTCAATTCAGTAAGTTGTTACGTCTTACCGTATTGTTTCTTTTTTTGCAAGTCACATTAGAGTTGTGCCCATTACATGAACTAATAATACAGGCTGTAAAAATAGGTGAAATATCTTTTATACAGGCTGATAAAAACATGTCTGGCAATATTTTAACAGTGGCTTCTACTCATCAAACTGAACAACATTCCTCATGAAACTCATACTCAAAAAGCAAAAAAAATTTGGACTCTTCGTCCGTCAGCTGGTTGATGAACTTTGTATGGGAAGTTCAATTTTATTTTCTTTTTCACCATGAGTTTCTGGGGAAAAGTTGTTCAGTTTGATCAGTAGAAGCCACTGTTAAAATATTGCCAGACATTTTTTATCATTCTGTATGTATATCTTTTACAAATCATACCAAACAAGTTTTGTTCCGCAATTTTCCTGAAAACGAGAAATAGGTCTGCTGATTTAGAAATACCGTTCTGAGATTCTTTCCAAAGTCCAGAAATTGTTTTGGGATTTCAAAAAAAAAACTAGATGAAATTCCTTATATGCCAGTATTGTTGCTGGCTACATCCGTCATAGTGTGGCACTGTGCTATCATATGCTTGGCTGTAGGTAATCATAATATTAAATCTTTATTGCATTTTAATCTAGTGAAATACCAACGCCTGCCTTCTTCTTATCTCCTAAACAAATTGGAATGTCCGACAGGGTTCATGATAATATTTTTTTTTATTTGTACGTCCATCGATTGCAATAAACTATTGAATTAACAAAAATTTAAAATATTGACCCCCACTTTTTATGTAGCATTTGCAAAAAAATACCCGTTTTTTTTTATTGATATACATATATAGGTACTTCTAAAGAGAATTTGGTATTTTCTACGTTAGGCTGTATAGGGTGTGAGGCCTTACAGTCGGGTCATGCTCACAACTTTTTTAAATTAGGTGTCATCCAGTTGGCACAGGCGCCATAATACAGTGTGTCCCGGATGGAACTAGCGATGATTTCGGAACGTGTAATATGGCCCATTTCCACCTTAAAACGACCCCGTTTATGAGGTCCATCTCCCTTCCCCTTTTAAATTAAATTAAATTCTCAAGTTATTGTTAATTTCTGCAAAAACAGGGTAATTAAGTATAATTTAGAGGTTTTTTATTACAGGTCACGAAATAATAATAATAAAGGTGAATACAAAATTACTTATAATATTTGAAATAATAATAATCCAATAATAAAGTAATAATTAAGTAGTAATTAAGTACATATTTTTCAAATTAGGTTGATAGTATTTAAAAAAAAAAACTATAAAACAAATAATTTAGAAGCCATTGATGTTTAAACGTGACCCATGCGCAGGCCAACAATCCCTTATTAATCACTAACGGATCTCTACCGCATTCTTTACACGACATGTTAAATAAAAACTTTTCCTTAAAAAGTTAAACTATTATCTAACTTTAATTCGAACACAGAAGAAAGACAAACGCTCATTTTCGTTTGCTTTCATTGAAATTCTGTGAAGTTTTCATATTTTATGTTGCCAATTGAATTAAATTAAACGAATTATTTCAAATTTAGTAAATTATTTACTGTCACTAAAGAGGCGACCCTATCGACCCTTGCATTACTACTCCCCCTGAAAGAAACACGAAACTGATTTTAAAATAACTGACCAAAGTTACGTTAGGCTGGACTGCAATACTCATGACAGGAGAAATGTAAAGAGACTGAGAGCTCTTCGTGTATTTTATTTGCAACCCACCCCATTCTAAATATTAATACTTTTAAGCAAACAAAATATAAAACCCTTTTAAAAATTCAAGATTAATATACATACCTTATTTCTAGTTTGGCAAAGTCTAGATTTTAAACATTTTTTAAAATGTAAAGAATAGAGTAGTAGAGCTACGAGTTTTTTAGAAAGTCCGTTTTGTTTTAATGTATCTCTTATAAAATCAATATTTGTTTGATAAGCATACACACATGCACTAAAACAGTTACACCCCTAATTACGAAGGATTTTGTCCGAAGATGTTCTTACATCCATAAATACATCTTTGTATTTCTTTACAAACCATAAAATAATACTTTAAGAGGTCGAAACGAGTTTTCGATAAAATCTGCTTCAATAAACGCCTTTTAACTAAGCACGGATGGATCAGAGATTAGCATCGCCTCACATCGCGTGGGGTAAACGCTCGTAGCACAATCCATTACAAGCAACCATTAGGTTAGTAGTGTAACATTTGAATAATCTAAGAAATTGAAATTTTTACGCATGTCTGTCTGTAAATAAATTAAAAAAACAACTCGTTCTGTCTGTTTATTTAGCTCAGATTGTAAACTAAAAAAATAGTTTTCTGAAAACGTTTTACCGTTTACGAAACTAAAATCTGAATATCAATTTCCGAATATCCTTTTTTTAAAACGTTTATTATATTTTGCCATCAAAATTTATTTACCCCTATATTTGGACAAACAAAAACGAAATGTTTTTAGGCGTATCTAAATTAAATTTTATATATTTTTCGTCTTATTTTGATTATCATTGCGTTAACTTTTAAGTTTAGCACTGGTTTTACAAAAATCCGTTTTCTACCTGATGGGCCTCAAACTTCTGTAATGTTACTTACTATAATTTTACAATTTTGTCACACAAACCTTACGAAAAGATCATTTTTTAAAGTCGTACCTACTCGTAAAATAAAGCCCAGCTCATCAGCATGCTCTTCCCTACGATATTTTTTGAGATACTCACATGGAGTCCAAATAATCGTAATAATTGTTGGTATAAGTAAAATTGAGGTCATCAAGTTTACGTATGCCAAATGGCTAGTTTATACATAAACTGGCGGTTTTCTTTTAAATATGTTTTAAGAAAAACAACTAAGCTGCCAGCATGTTCATCGACGTGGGAGCCTTGGTGCACCAGCTCAACCACCAGGATCACATCACAACGGCTTCTTTGCTCCAGATATGTCTCCTTCGTAAGCAAAGGTTATTAGCTTAAGAGCTAGACTTACACATTATCTGGATGGATCACTTCATCCATCACGTCCAGTTTTTGTTGGAAAAATGAGAGGAGCTCTTCCATAATAATTTTAGCCATAGGGGTAAGTACTTATGCGCAAGCAACGGCTCAAAATATTCAAAATTGTAATAAAACTTTTTGTAGGGCTCTACAGTTTTAACACATTTTTATATTCTCTTATATTTTTAACTATATTTTAATGATTTTTTTTAGAAAAAAAAGTTAAAACTCACTTTACTACTTTACCTGATACCTAATTTTATTAAAATCGTTGAAGTTAAAGTCGACGAAATACAATTTACGGTATTTATTTCCTATTGCTACGCCCTAAGAAAAATAATTTTGTCACATTTAAATGGGATCATCTCTGAATGATAAAATGTTCAATAAAAAAAGTATGTTTCATCAAAATGTTCATCATCGGGAAATAAGTATATCGCATAACATATATAATTTTAAACTCGAAATTAGAACCTAATCCCTTTTAAAACCGTTTCAAAAGCTGTCTGCAAAACATCCGTATTTGAACGAGCTTATGAGATAGCTGTCACTAATATTTAATTAACCACAAACTGCGCTTGCTCCTCGTATAATGCCGCACTTGGTGTTTGCCCAAAACCGAATTATCTGCTCATTATGTGTTAGAAGGTTCATTTATAAATCAATACGAGTATTGTTCGTCTTATACATTACGAGCAATGTTCGAAATCACTCCTGATATTGCGTGTTTCTATTAGAAACAAACCGAATTTGAATTGAAAACCGAAAAAAAATGTTCCTCTACCTTTACATTTATAATAAATAATAAATCAATAATCATTTATCTCTACATTTATATGCTGAGTGCCTACCTGCGATTCGCTTTCTTTATAGTATTACAGTCTAGATTCACCATATTGTGAGACTGAACTTACTGCTGTTATTTATTTTATTTTTCATCAATGCCACATTGACTAGCGGAAATATACGCCCGCCATCGGAGACTAGCGAAAACAATGCATTTCTATAATATAATAATAATAATAATATCTGAGACAAATCACACACGGTCATCTGGCCCCAAACTAGGATTCCCTGTACCTTGGGAGCCAGAGACTGATATATATACACATATACTTTTAAATACATACATATATAGATATAATACACCCAGACTCAGAGCAAACAATTCTGCTTATCACAGAAAAGTTTGCCCTGTGTGGGGATCGAACCCACGACTCTCGGATCAGAGGTTAGGATCGCTAACCACTTAGCCACCGAGTCAGTCGAAAATCATCAGCCTTATCATATTGGAACAAGTAAAACTGAAACAGTTATGTATTTTAGTGACTTCATATTATTTTGACGGACCTGGCCCCCGTGTGTGGAGTATGGCCCTGCAGTGGGGATGATATGGTCGTTAACATACTGTAGTCCTTACTAGTTAAGCCGTTGGTGCCGGCCCGTATCACTAGATGGCAGTCGTTAAGCCATGTCAGAGCCCTTTATAGGCTTGAAATCGCCTTGAAAACGACTGACACTGGGGTTGGCTACCAGACCCACAACCACAATCCGGACTCCTCCAGTAGCAGCAGTTCGGTTGTTACTCCTGTTGACCGAAGTATTGCAACTTTTCAGTGGCAGCAATCCGGAAACTATTTAGTAGCAGTAGTACGATTAAGTAACTGTAGTCAAGATGGTCTGTGAAATAAAGCCTAACCTTCCCGAGGTATAGGAAGAGACCCACGCCACTGCATCGATGACAATATGGGTCGTTACATTGTAGCCCTAGCTGAGTAAAGTCAGGCTACACAGCTAGTGCCCAGTCTGGTCTCTGATCACAAAATCGCGTGCGCCGTCAAGTGCCGTCGGTGTCGAGTAAAAGCGATCGCTCACGCTCCCTGCAATTAGACGAACTTCGATTGAATACTAACACCACATAGTTACGTTCATAATTACACCTAAATTAACTTTTATCGATACGTTTTTTATTAGTTATTTGACAGATGAAAAGTGACTAGCACTGTCGCTCGCTAGTTAATACGTATCTATGTCGCAGTTGTTATAATCTCACAACTGAAATTATAATTAAACGGATTTTTGTTAATCGCCACCATTTTGTACTCGTTTTAGTGAAATTATAGTTCCACTAGATATTATAAGGCAGGAATACAGATCAGATCTTCGGTAAATAAAATTCTTCCTTACTTCCTCTTAGAGCTCTGTATCATAGGTCTTGTTAAGTATGATATATCTACTGGTGTACAGAAAATACTAAACGCACACGGGTAACACCTCTCAGATGCTTTGTTAAATGCATTTTTAAATACACTTAGCACAGAGTATTTATTAAGGAATATACGTTTTTACAGACTGTTTTTTGTCATCCTGTGATCCTGGGCCCTGTAGTATAAACATGACAGGTGACAGGTGACAGGCGATAGGTGACAATTTACAATTTTAGTATTCCCTGTTCTATAAAAATTGCAGGTGACAAAATTGTCATGATGGAAAACTAACATATTTGTCAAAATGTCATGACAATTTTACATATTTCTGTCCTATAAACATTTTCACGTGACAGGTGATACTTGTAGAATTTGCTTTATAAGACAGGGAATTGTAGTGACAAGTTTACATATTTGTAGATATGTCACGACAATTTGACTTAGGGTATAGGGCAATTTCGAGAATCAAAACACAAAACAAAACGGCGGTTTGAACGAGTCTGAGTGATCGCAAAATAAAAATAAATTAAGTATGGTCCTAAAATCCTAGTGCAATATTTTAGGAGATATTAGATATGGCTTGAGAAAATGCTAATCCCAAAACAAAAATTCTGTAAAAAAGGGTCAAGATACTGGGCGACTACTTGGCTTCAAAAGTAGTGAGATCTAATGGAAAGCCAAGAATGAAGGATTATTATCGTATATTAAAGAAAGCAAATAATTTTGACTAAATATTCTGTCTTATTTTATATTAAGTAACAGTTCATCTGGTGTCTACTAATTCCAAATTATTTATTTATAAAAAAATATTAGAGTTACCTATTTATTCTAAAATATATCAGTAAATGAATATTGTGGTATATGGGAAGATACTCGTGCCCCAGCAGTGTCGATGATATGGGTTGTTAACACACACAACAAACGAGTTAAATATGAGATAAGCAGTGGTAACAAATTGTCATGTAACTTGGCCCATAAAAATTTTGTAATTTTTTCATCTCAGAGCAACTCATCTACTAAATAGATGGACTTTAAAAAGAACCCAGTACCTAGATTTTACACCTACACTTATTAACCCTCGTCTTTAAAAAATAAATTACAATATTGTCTTTTACCATGACAAATTTGTCACCTTTGTAACCTACAATTGTCATCGAAATCCTACAGGTGTTTTTTTTTTACAATTTGTAAAGTTTTATAAGAGAGAGTTGACAGGTGACAATGCGACTGCTGTTTACCAGTCACATTTGTACAAGTTTGTCACGTTTATTACATTATAGTTACAACTCGACAAATTTGTCGATTTTTCACCTTAATAGAACAGGGCCCTGGTATATACACATTACTAATATTGGAATGGCCTATATTCTGCTCAAAAATACATTTGATCAAAATGGCGTTAATACAAAACATTTCATTTTATTAAGGCGTATAATCATGTTTTTTAACAGTTAAACTATATAAGATATAAATAAGTCTATATTCTTGTCTAACCTCTTGTCCTCAGTATTTTCTGAGAGCGGAGCTATTGCTGACTATCTACCGTAGAAATTGTTTGACGTAGGTATTAAATGTTTTATTATAATCATTAGTAGAATCCACAAGGTGGATAAAAATAAAATTCACATTGCTCTCACCGTAAATATTATCTTAATGATACAGCCAACATTTTATCTATTGAAAAGCCTAGCACACATAAAAATGTCTATAAAATTCCAAGCAACATTAATGGGAAATGCCTATATGTATTTAATAGTGGATATATTCTTTCAGTTGACATAATGAAACTATAGAACTTATTAAGTTTCTGCCCGCAGCTTCATTCACAAAAACATTTTTTTTTGTCATCCCACGGGAAGCACTTGATGAGGAATCGGGATAAAATATAGCCATGTCCTTCTCCATGCCATATTCTATGTGCCTGCCATTTAAGCGTAGAGGCGTAAACACAGGCAGCACTGGCAGGGTCGCCATGTAATAATAGGATTGAAAGTTCACGAAGTTAGATAAGTGATACACATAGTTTGATGTTCAAAGCTATAATGAATCAATAAACTTAAGGCTAACACAATCTTATTAAAAGTACTTACTGCTAAGTCATCAATATGCTAAAGTGGGGCGTTCGGAATTATACTAGAACACAAACAGTTTATCACATTTATAATATTGAAAGGATTCACAACCAGCTGTATTGTATCCTAGATTTGCCATTTTTTAAACTATTTTTGCAGTGAAAACAAAACATAATGAAGAAAAGAAGACAAAGACATTAATACAAAGGCAGACTTATACATAATATTTTACAGTCAACTTAAAGGAGTATAAAATGTCCTACACCTACCTCAAATATTTACCTTATTATGTTTTTTTTAAAGGACATCTATAATTTTAAAAGCGGTAAGCTTCTCCATTCAGAAGACTTCCTCTATCAAATTGTAAAAAGGCAATAAGCATGTTCAACCATAGTTTTAGATATAAAAACCTATACGGAAACCATTTGTAACGTGGGATCGAGCAGTCTCAATTTATGGGAACATTTTGGTCAGTTTCCTGTAGATTTGTTATTTAGCCCGGACTGGCCGGGCAAAGCTGATTGGACCAGTAGTGTAATATCCGGAGCTAAAATGGACTCATTTTTTCCTTGATCCGTTGAGAAATGATACCAAATACAAATACCCACTGAAGTCATCTGGTACAGAATCTTTCGAGTTATCAATCTCACTTTCACACGGAAATTTTCTGTTTAGTATCCCATTTGATATGTTGATTAACTTCCTATTGTTTTAGTTTATTTGTGCTTAGGTAGGTATATTGCAACATTTATTATATTGTCATTTAACACAGTCAAAGTATACGTGAATAAGGATTTAGATGACTATAGGAATCAGGTTGCAAATTATAAAAGTCTTTTGGCTACATAATTATGAGAATATTATTAAAAAATATTCTGACTACACATTAAGCTAGAAGAATTTATCCATAAAATTTTGTGAAATCATTCCACTGATGGCTAAGACCAACATTATCTACTTTTTAAAATTGAATAGAGAGTGTAGTAATCAATTATTAAAATTTTAAAAACTAATCATCCAAATAAAATATTATAAATAAAGGAAAGTAATTAAGCAAGCATACAAAAAAGAAATACTAAAGGCAGATGACCAATCAGCTGAACTATTTGTATAGAAAAGTCCTTTTTTTACAACAGCACATCAAAGTCATAGAAGAAAAAATGTTTCGTAAACTTGCCTTAAAGTCCTACAAATCTTTATGACACCCTAGGTAATCCGCAGGCTAGGCTCACATCGACCAATGCATTGTAATCTTACAAATTATCTGGTGATGAGCGTGTCTAGATTCACGTAATCAGTGCGTTTCATCAGAGGAAATGGAATGGGATACGAGTAACACAGTACTGAATGGTTGAACCAACATGGCGCTTGGCTGAGGAACACTTGCTTGAAAAACTAAGGCGTCCTCTCCTCCTGTGAGTGCCATGGTAACTCAGACGGGTAGTACAGTCTGTCAAGAAAGTCTAGAAAATAAATGAGGGCGCTGTTCGTTTCACCATGGCAACATTAAAGCCTAGTCAACATATGAGGATTCCGAATTTTGAGGTTGCCATCAGAAATAATTGTAGTTCCAATAAAATCCGCTGTCAAGACTTTTTCGGCAAACAGTCGGTGCTGTGAAATCAAGATCGTACTCGAATGCTGACGCTACGTTAAAAGGATTGAGACATACTGAACTATTCATACGTAGATCGTTGCGTTGTTGTCTTTAATGTGTACTAAGTAAAGTTTTTTAGAACGATCAGGTAAAGTATAAAATAAAATGTATTTAATCTACCAGATTAAGTATATCTGTATGTATTTCATTCATCTTCTTTAGGATGTAATGGAAAATTGTGCCACAAGAAGAGTGATTTTGGATAATCCTTTTTGGTTAAGGCAAGAAAAACCGTTAATACTCGTAAATTCTAGAATTTTGAGATGATAGGAGCCTAATAAAGTTTATCGGAATTTTTGTGTTACTCATTGCCAATTACTTCGTGACCAAACCCATTTTTCTTCATATTAATCGTAACATCTCATTTGCTGAAGAGCTCATCTGTCAAGAAATAACAAACAGAATCAAAATATCGTTTTCAATAAGCCAGCATCGTAGGGTTGCCAACAGGAAATTTGCGAGTCGCGCCTAACCGAGTTACTCTGACATCGACAAATTGCAAACTATCAAATAGGGTTTGTTGAATATATTTTACTACCTACACTCCTGTGTTTTGCTATTTCACATTGACCTGTGATATGTACAAATAAATAATAACAGCAGTGAGAGGTGTGTATCGCTAGCGACAAGTGACATGGGATTTGTTTGTATGCAGATTTTAACACTTGCATTATTTTGAAACTACACTTTTAAAAATACAATACTGATATGATATTACTTTCTAGAATCCGTTTTAAAAAATCATTAACTTTGATTAATTACTATTATAATAATAATCAAATTCGTTTGTATAGAACGCAATCCATCGATGGATTCCAACTAGCAAAGCTGTCATATAATATCGAGACTAAATAACGTTTGGTTTTAAAAAGGTTATCTAGTGGTATCTTGGATGTCAAAGAATTGTGTTATAGTATTTTATACGAATGTTGAATCATATAACACTTGGATGTATTTATTACATTAACAAGATGTCTACACAACTAACTTGTTTTTAATACAACCATATTAAGACCTTTATACAATTTTAAATCGAATAATTTGCGCCCTTTTCGCGTTATGTAAACGTAATACAACCGTTATACGACGAACCTTTGCTACTTGGGATGAAAACACTCCTCTTAACACACGGTATTCTGTTCTAAATAGATATAGGTATCAATGGCTATTCCCAACTTATCAAGCAAAAACATACCACTGAATCACTCAAAAAGGTTGGGGCCTAAATCTTTTCCCAAATGACCCGTATGTCATAATCAATACCTACCAGGGGACCAAGTTAGGATTGGAGTATGTTGTAGAATGTGTGACTAACTCTATTATATCAAAGATTTAAGCACCGCACAACTGTCGAATGAGAGCAACAAATGGGGTAAACATTGTTAGAAACCATGCAAGCCATGCTAAATGGAAGTGTATGGGGGGAGGCCTATGTTCAGGAGTAGACGTCTTCCGGCTGATGCGATAGTGAAATTAAATTTATGCATTGGACCCATATTATTAACTCTAATCTTTGTCATGTAATATGGTGCATAATTTGATAAATTCCTATCTGTAGTTTACATTTACATACATATTATGGCAGTGTAAAATCCTTTAAAATAAAATATCATGGATCGGCAAAGCGCTGGTCTGATAGTTCTTTGGGGGTTACAAAAACCTGTACCGATATAATTGCTATTATATCTATATTAATACTGCTGATTTGTATAACGAGAAAATTAAATATGCGGGCTGTGGCAGAATGAAAACGTTTTTCACGTTATTGTCGTTGACAAGAAAATAAGTAACCTGCTTGGGTCGGATTTCCAATAGGACCATCGATAAGGCAAAATGTGACGGGATGAAACATTTTGAAATGAATTTTATTCTATTTTTAAATATAAATTTGCCGGTATACATTTGATAATGTTATTGATTAATAAAAGTGACATTCAGACCTTTTATCAAAATATCACACTGACATAAATTTTATTTTACATCGATTTTTAAAATTTAAGTAAGAATTTTGTATAAAAATTTTCTTCATTCATTTTATTATACAAACTTATAGTATCTTTTTAGGGTTCCGTCCCTCAAAACCAGCAAAAGGAATCATTAGAGGATCACTCGTGTATCTGTGTGTCTGTCTGTCTGTCAGTCCGTCTATCACAGCCAATTTGCTCCGTATCTACTGAATTGATTAAGTTGAAACAGACATTTCTGTAATCCAAAGAAGGACGTGTAACCTAAATAAATGATTTTCAGTATGGGAAAATTTACCATTTCCCTCTTATCTCCGAATCCACTAAGCCTGTAATTTTGAAAAAATACAGAAAATAGTTATTTAAAATAGTTATAGATTACAGGAAAACCTATAAGAAGTCTATGGTCTTAGAAAAAGATGGTAAAATTCTCAGTATCGTTTGTTTGTACGGAACTTCGGTGCGCAAGTCAGCCTCGCACTTGTCCGGATTTAACATCGCATGCTCTGTTGCTGATGTCGCAATTAAAATACGTCGTTGTCGTTGCATAACGATGATCGCAAAATACTGTGTAAAAGCTACGAATAAAATTTTGCAGGGCATAGTACCAGATAGACTAACTTAAGCTTAGCGTCCGTCCGTTCATCTATCCATCCCAATTTTATACCCATAGAAAAAAAATATTAACAATATTTTCCAATCCCACCCAAATGTTAAAGCAAAATAACAATATTATAAGCAAAGATATGTAAAAAGACTTATTTTATAAAAGCCTTTCTATACCTAAATAAGTTTTCTTACCAGTTGAGAAGTGTCAGAGAAATCTGAAGTTTATAGACGTAGCAAATAACTCAGATATTTCATATGAAGCGATGTAATTACCAGGTTCGTAATTAGGTATGGACCTTTACAACTTACGAGGCAAATAAAAGTTCCCGAAAAGTCAGTTTACTTTTGAGTCTCCATAATACGCTTATTTATATGTGACACAGAATAGGTATGTAGAGTTTTTACAAATAACAAAAATGCCCTAATACAGTGTGTAAGAGACCACTCCTGGAAACATTTAACATGGTGTACTGTATTCGGAATAGTATGTTAGACGTCAATACAAATTAACCGGCCAATCAACATGTTTTAAGGAGAGCCCAATTTTTTAAATTTTTTGATAATTTAACTTTTGTTTCTTGATTTGGTCAATTCTATAAGTGGAATCTACTGTTTAAATTTCCGGGGTTGGTATTTTACATGCTGTATACAGACATCATTTAAACATTCTGTTGTACTTATTCAATTCATTCATCTCAATATTACTTCTATTTTATTCTTTGTTCTTTTTTATAAATCAAAGTATTCTTTATGACGATCAAATATTGTCATTTCTGTACCAAGTATTTATTGTAAGCTTGATATTGATAATGTCTAATAAAATATATATATCGGTAAGATATTATATTGATATATGGATAGAAATATATATTTATTGTTATATTTGATTTAAGATATACCTACTCAATAAAGGTTCTTTAGACTGAGACCTAGTACTGCAATATGGGTACATATTGCAGTACTAGGTCTTTGTCTGCGTGGACTTCAGAATTGGGTCTAAAGAGAAATAAAATGTTAAGGCAGCGCCATCTAGTTAAAAAAGGAAAAATTTTAGTTTTTAGCCATATCTCCGGGAACGCTTGAGTTTTCCGAGATAAAATGTATCCTATATGTTTTAGCCGAGTGCTCTATCTAATCTACATACCAAATTTCATCCAAATCCGTTCAGTAGTTTTGGCGTGAAAGTGGAACAAACAAACAAACATCCATACTTTCGCATTTATAATATTATATTAGTATCAATTATATTATATTATATATTATTTTATTAGTGAGATGAGATGAGAAGTGAGATACAAGTTCCGCGTTTTAGGAATTTGTACTGGTTAGAAAAAATAATGAAATGACGATTTAAAAGAATGTGCAAAGCGTCTACTTAAATTAAAAAAAAAATGAAATATACCTATATATTATAAGCTGCCTCTTCCAAAATTTTATTAATTTATTCTTATCTTTTTCTCATGTTTGGCTCTACTCTCAGACCTCCTACCTAATCAAATCTTGGCCAATTTACTAGGTTTTTTATCCAAATTGGTATATTTTATCGATGAAGGAAAATACAGTAAGGAAACCTGCACATCTGATTACTTGATGTGTATGAAGTTCACATTGTCCCCGTTCCGTAGTAGGTTTAAATCTTAATGCCCTGTACGGGCTACAGGTGGCTGCGGGTGATGCTACGTACAACATCAGGTAACCACTTTGAAAATAGACGTTTAATTATACCATACGACAGGAAAAGGAACATATTGTGTGGTTTGGTAAAAAATCCTAACTGCAATAGAGTTCTCTAGCTAATAGCCGTTTAACTTCCACCAAACCAGACACGGAAAGGCACGTGAGTTCAGTAATGACCTTGTTACTTACATCAAATCTTGTGGTTTTAAAGCAATTCATTTTGATGACAAAGTTGCAGGTTAGAAAAACGTATTTAATTTGACCCGTACTTTCGCTTTTGTTAAAAAACCGTGTAGCAGATCTCATCTCACTTTAATATTATAAATGCGAAAGTGTGGATGTTTGTTTGGTTATTTGTTTGATTGTTTATTTTATGTTTGTTCCACTTTCACGCCGTATTTACTGAACGGATTTTGATGAAATTTGGTAGATAGATAGATACTAATACTGGGCTAACACATAGGATACTTTGTATCCAGGAAAACTCGAGGGTTCCCGGAGGAATGGGTTAAACGCCTACTTATGTACACGTTACCACTATATTATTGTTTCATTTGGTTGAGTTATGTCAGTAAATAATTGCTTGAGCTCAGAGAAGATACAAATTTTGAGGGAATTCTGAACGTGATTTATTCATAACCTATATACAGTATTATAGGAATACCTGTCTGTTTTACCTGTATCTTAGTTAGGTTGGTTTTTATCCACAATTAGTTAAAAAAAATATTTGAATGATTTCCCAATACTAATCCAAATACTAGTAAACTGGTAACCTTATCTCTATGCTGAAACACATCAATGCTGTTAACACTAAAGTTTGACAATAAGAGAGATAAATAGTTTTGAAACACATCAATGCTGTTAACACTAAAGTTTGACAATAAGAGAGATAAATAGTTTTGATAGATAGATAGTTTGGTGGTAGCGCTTAGAAAATACGTCACCCAAAGACTTTATTAGTTTTTTGATAAAATCAGTAAAAAAAAAATACTTGTTTGAACTGCTAGCAACCTATCATATTGATTTAGGGAAAGCTTTTGACATTGGTAAAATAAAACTTTAAATTAAAAAATGACGAATTAGTTTCTCAACTTTCATTCAAATTGGTTTTTTAAATGGTAATTACATTCCAAAAAGAAAACTGAAGTATCATTTTGGGTATTTAAGGATCGTCTATCCAAAGAATGGCAGAGAGACCCTATTATAAAGCCTACTGAACGCCGGCGGAGTGTCAAAAGGCAGTACTCGTATCTTCTTATCGTGTGGCACATTTGACCGTTCTATCCACAAGGTGTAGACGGCGGTACTCGAATCTATTTAACTATAATAGGCTAGTTACAATTTTCAGAGAACGTACGTACTTATTTATGTGGGTCTATAGCTAGAAAAATTTTAATAAAAAATAAAACATGTATGTAACTTTTGCTCTACCTATTTTTCCTGTTTTCTTTTCCGGACACCGGGTTGCCTGGAAGAAATCGCTTTTAGCGATAAGACCGCCCAAATTGTACCACTGTTATTTTAATAATGTGTCTTTTGTTGTTTTATATATTATTATTTTTGTGTGCGTACAATAAAGAGTATATCAATCAATTAATCAATCAAAACAATAATAAATATAAAAGTGATTTGCATAGGTTGTGAGACCGAACTTCGTTTGATATTACTTTTATATTTTTATTTCATCGTTTTAAATTTTATACCTACATTTCTTGGTTTCGAACGTACTTATTAGCATACATCAACTTAACTCAGATATACAAAAGATATCAACGAGCGACACATAATCTTACCTTTTTTAGTATTTTAAAATACTGAAAACCGATACCGAAACCTTTAAGAACCTTAAACGAAACCTAGCTTCTTAAACCTAGATTCGTCTAATATATCTTACAAGAAACACTACAGAAAATTCTGGTCTTCGAAAAAAGCCTTAAATATCCGTCTTTTACAACCTTAAACATGAATGAATGAATGAAAACACTTTATTGCACAACAAAACAGGAAAATCAAAACATAAACATTAAAAAAAAAAAGTTATACAGGTAGGCGGTAACATTTTCTTCTTATTATTTTTCTGTCGTTGCATTAGCCACCATTTCTCTCGCTCTCCCCTTCAACTCCTGGTACGACTGACTTCCAAGACCATGTTTTGAGTTGTTGAATGTAAGTGGTTCTTGGTCTTCATTTCTCTCTTTTACCGTTCACTTTTCCTTCTGTTTTTTGTGTTATCAGAATTTCATGGCGTAGAATGTGTCCAAAACTGTTTGCTCTTCTCTTTCTATAGTTCTTAAGATGTTCCTTTTCTCATTTGCAAGTTCCAAAACCTCGGTGTAAACATCGGATTAACAAAGCGTTTTCATAATAATGTTGGGTGGTTGTTAGTTTTTCGTTTTCTAGAGACTTCCCTCATTCCTCCCCGTGTTTGATTGAGCGTTCCTCACTTGACCTGGCGGACTCAATGTATGAATGCGACGACGACGTCATCTCAAGTGACTCGGCGGGCCATTCACTCTCAGTCGCCTTTTGTACCTGCCCCTTCGTCGTAAGATAACTAATTTTGTATAGATATATCTCGCCTGTGAGGGTTCTAAGTAAACGATTTCTTTACCGGTGCTGGTAGTATGCACAACTAAATTATATGATATAATTCAAATAATTTTATTAAGTTATAACTACATTTTTTTTGTAAGAACACTAATATAGCTAATATTAGTGTTCTTACAAAAAAATGTAGTTATAACCTAATAAAATTATTTGAATTATATCATAAAATTTAGTTGTGTTTCACACCTATTTGCATTTTTATCAATTTATTTATACCATTATAAAAATTGCAGTAAATTTTGTGATAGAGAAAATTGTTTTAAAAATGGCTAATTCCTAATCTATGCAATTATCATATTTATATCTTATAATATTTATATATATGCCCGTTTCCACTAAACGAAGGAATGGACATCACGTTTAGGCAATCCTATGAGGACATATTATAAAATAACTCAGTGCTGCATGGAGAATAGGAATATAGAGCTATAAAAATGTAATCCATGGCTATTTAAAAGATGATTGAAACAGCCTCTGCACGTTAATTATTAAATAGTGATAACCTAATTACCCTTTAACTCTTAAAATATCAATTTTCATATTCAAATGTTTGTGCTTCTAGCGCTCGGGCAATAACAAAAATTGTATCACTCTTCAACTTTTGACTAGATACATGTTTAGTGTTTACGTGTTAATAAAACGTAGGAAATATCAAGTGTAACAGACGGTAACTGCAGCTTGTACTCATGAAACTGAACAACTTGCAATAACTATCTAAGAAGATTTGTCTTTTTAATTATTCTAGATTGTCTAGCTAAAGGAGAACACCCAAACTTCACAGAAAATTACCCTTGTTCCGGCGCAGAAGAGAAGTATCTCAGTTATTTGTGTATTTCAATTACAATATTTTTTAATAGGTGTGTTTTCCACAAGAAGACGTGGCAAAGATAAAAAATGATTTTAGAATACTTTCAGGCATAAATCGAAAATTACATTTCGTTGAACATATCGACCCCAGAATGTTTCAAAATAGTAGTAAATCACATTTTTATAAGAATTATACTGATCTTATATATATTTTAGTGAAAATATGTATATAAAAGTGTGTTTTGTAAAACTAGCTTTCTGTTTTAAACGCACATGATTCAGGAATATAAAAAAAATATTATAGCATTGATCATTTATAATTTTTCATTTTTTTTTATTTATAATATGCTGTTTAATTTTTGTGTAGTTTTTTATTCAAAAAATGATAAACAAAGTATATTACGATATTTTGTATGTTTTACGATAGTTTATAATATTTTATAAAAGTAATTAAAATTCAAAATATTACATCTTTAGAACTATGCCTGAAAATGATAAGATAGCAATTTTTTACGTTAGCCATTTCTTGCGGCAAAAACACATATAAATTTCTTTTACTATTAAATGCACAAAAGTCTGAGTTATCTTTCTTTTGCGCCGGGCCTTGGGCTTTTTTGGGTGTTCACCTTTGTACGGAGAGGAAGTTTTTAAGTACTTAAGATAAAAAAAAGCATTTAACACCCTTTACAACACACACTTATGACATGGATACGAGAGATGAGATCGAACCTCCGATCCTCAATCTAAATGTCAAGAGAGCCAACCTTTATACACCTTTGTGTCAGTCTACTTGAATAAATGTAAGTATATTTTTTTCTTCCACAAACAAGTCGTTCCCAGCGCCCTCAATGGACGCAGGTGTATTTGACCAAAGTAAAGCTGGATTATTGACTGTCCCGGTATGATACTTTGCATACTTCTCGCTCCGCTAACACTTCCCGAAACGTTGAGTGTACAAGTTCCGCGTGGTAGGAACTTTGTACTAGGTAGAAAAAAAGACGATTTAAAAGTATGCGTACAGCATCTACTTAAATAAAAAATATTTTGACTTTGACTTTGAAAGATCTTACCTGACAGTCATTATTGGAAAGAAAGAAAAAAATTAAAAAAGGAAATTAAATAAAAAAAAAAATTAAGAAAAAAATCAATAAAAAGGAGAATAAAATTGTATGGCATTAAGTAATTTATATTTTGTTATAAAAAAAACAAGCCCTCAAAAAGATTATATCAGATTGGAACTGAAAGGTATGAAATAGTTGAAATAAATTCCAATATTAAAATGTATAATATTTAATACCTACCTATCTCCCAAATACAACACCTATTATTAGAACAGATACCTTAGTAAGTAAGTGTATCTATAATTCTATTTTTTAAGTCGGTTCCGCAAGTATTCTTTCCACCAAATTAATTTAAATCATATTATTACACTTTCCCGGGTTGTGGGAAGAGACCCGTGCCCCTGCAATAGAAATGATAATAATATGGGTTATTAACTTACGCACGTAATATTTTATAAACATTTTGTTTGCATACTAAAATACATACCTATCGATTCTTACGTGGAATTATCATTTTATTTTATTTAATTTATTAGGGATAACAACAGCCAGACTTAATTTAAATACTTACAAACTGCATTTATAATTTAACATTAGGCCAATGACAGTTATCCACATAAAAATATAATGAAACATACATGCAGACGTGAGGTGAAACAGCTTTTAGGAGATAGGTAGGTGAATATTATATATTTTAATACTGGAATTTATTTCAATTATTTTATACTTTTAGTTCAAAAGTTCTTATTTTTATAAAAAATAACATAAATTACTCAATGCCATACAATTTTCTTCTCCTTTTTACTTTCGAGCGACTGAGGAACGAACGTTAGCGGGCGACGAAGGATTAAGGAAGTATTGTCATGGCAAAAAAATCGAACTTGAGATTTTGATGGGGATCGATTGTCTTGCACTTATAGAGCCCAAAAAATAAAAATAAATGTCTGTGTGAGTGTGTGTGTGTGTGTGTGTGTGTGTGTTTGTCCGTCCCGGGCTCTAGCGCTAAGACCACAAACGGATTTGGATTAAATTTGGGTTATGGCAATATTTTGTGAATATCTCCAGCCGTTTTTTTTAAATCGACATTTTTTAGGGTTTTTTAGGCCACCACAGTAAAAACACATTTTTATTTTTTTTGCTCAAAATTTCAAAACCATATTTCTTTATAACCTAGTACATAAGATAATTGGTAACTCTGAGAAAAATCGGGTTCTGATGCCTTCCATACAAAAATAAGTTTTATATTATTTTTTCTCAAAAAATAGCAATAATGATTTGAATGACACTTTGTACCTTTTAATAACTTTATACGGCCTACTATACTAGGTAATGAATTATTCCGGGACATACCCGATTAAGTACCTCCCATACAAAACAACATTTTTAATTTGTGAAGTCTATCTATACCGTGGGAGAGCCATGCTTCGGTACGAATGGGCCGGCTCGACCGGAGTGATACCACGGCCTCACAGAAAACCGGCGTGAAGCAACGTTTGTTGTGTTTCGCCGTGTGAGTGAGGGTACCGGAGGCCCAACCACCCCCCCTCCCCATTCCCCCTTCCCCCATCCCATTTCAAAGGTCGGCAACTCACTTGTGACTCCTCCGGTGTTGCGGGTGTCCATGGGCGGCGGTAATCACTTACCATCAGGTGATCCGTCTGCTCGCTTGCCATCTATCCCATAAAAAAAAAAAAAAAAATATCACTTGATACTAATTATGAATATTTATTGCTAATTTATGTTAAGCGATGAAAATCCTGTGTGTGCCAGATGATATATCGTCCCTCGCATGACTAACTCTCCTATCTCATAACCTTGATTATTTGAGTTTGGACTTTATCTAATTGAAATAGGTTTGTTTTTTAAAACTTACGAAAATAAGATAGGATAGTTAGTCGTGCGAGGGACGATATAAGGAATTCGCGAGAAAGTGTGCACAGCGTGGCTGTACAATTTATTATTTATCCAACTACACTACCGGATTAATGGCTTGATCATATCTGTAAAGAAGTCCAAATATAAGTACATACGCCAATTATGAATCTTGATGAACTTTTTGAGTACTTTTATTTACTTTTTTATCAAGAATTTTAATGTCTTAATTTAATATAAACCTATTTATATCTACAAATATAACACAAAATATCTACTTAAACAATCTGTTTGTACCAAATGTAATGGCTATGGGACTAGTAGGTACCTGACAATAAGTAATTTCAATTCAGTTCATTAGACGGCCCAGCACTACTGTCTCTCCGCATTGGTCACTTCAAATCTTGTTATGGTTCATTTCAATCAAAAAAAAGCAAAACGTAAACAAACTTACTATGGAACTGACACATGTCAATGTCATCTGCATACTATGTTTGTTTACCTTTTGCTTTTTTTGATTGGAATGAACTATATAACATTTAGGTAATGTTGTGATAAAGCCAATGCGATCGACAAATTGTCAAATTTGGTCATTGTTTGCAAGGGATATTACCTAAGCGAAAGTTTCAAATAGGTAATTAGGTCAGTCGATGGCAAAAGTTTTACCGATAGCTTTCTATACAGGGAGTAACAAAATAGGTGTGGGGCTTCGTAAAATAAACTTTTGTGTTACAAGTTACGACTTTGATGAAACGTTAGAAATTATTTTTGAATAGTTCAAACAAATTGGTCTCTGTTTGGCGAACTTTCTGTGAAGAGTCAAATTCTTTTTTGCTATTTTTCAACAAAATCATAAAAGAAAAACTGTTCAGTATGATGAGTTTCTCTCTTATTGAGTGCTATTACAAGGGATAGACGATGGTTACCTCTTATCGCACTTATCATAACTGTTATGTGTATAAAATTTAAGATTTACACATACGAGTACGGTCGTGTATACATCTAGTAATCAGACATCCTGTATAGGCCGCACCAATTTCGAACAAATACGGCAGGTGCACTCTACGACCTATTACACCGCTAACTTCAGGAATTTATTCCCAAATATTAGTTTTGCTTTTAGATATACGCACAGGCATTGAAGCGGTTGTGGCTCAAATCTCAGTTCGGCTTGCGCAGTAACGCGTCGTCGGTCACGCATGTTCTGACTACAGACACGGTCAAATTTATCTTGACCATTTAAGTTGCACACGTCTGTAGATAACCGCGGCCCGGCCAGGTGATTCTATGAGTGCAACAACAGACATACTTTGGATCAAAGAAGTTTCATAAATGTCGTCTGGCGGGAAGCGGGGTGCAAGTCTGTGCCTTAGATATTGTTACAAATAAATAAATAAATAATTAATTGCTGGATTGCACGGTTAATTGTCCCGCAATATAACAGAGAAAAACTAAATACTGTTTCTTATTTTGTCCTTCCGCGCACCTCTATTATGCAGTTATGAAGATAATTAGCTGTTTCTTTATAATACTGGTTATTTACTAAAAAAATAATTTAATACAAAACTGACTATCGTACTTTATATCTTATTATTACTTACTTTATGACAAAAAATATAACAGGTGGGATAATATACGCCGAGTAAGTACGACCTAATAGGTAATATTATATGTATCTATATACCAATAGGTTTCACTCTTCTGAGCTTATTACCTTACAAATGTGACAGCGACGACATTTTAATAACATATTTCATGGCAAACAAAAGCAAACGAATCAAATTAGAAACGAAACAAGAAAGAGACAAACCTGAGACAAAGAAAATTTTAACAAGACTCCGCGCAGTTTCATTTCTTCCAGTTGATTTATAGCTGATGCTTCATTACACTCAATGTGCGCAGCTTCCTTTAAAAGAATATGCGAAATTTATTCAAAAATATACGACCGAACCTTCAGCTTGAGACGGGTTTTACTCAAAAAGTAAAACGTTAGCCATTTGAGAGGAGAAAAAGACGATTTCCCAGTTTACGGGTCATAAGTATGAGCAGAAAGGTTTTTTTACAACGACATCGTCGTCGGTCTCCCGAGTTCCCTTTTCGGTCGTAATTCGTAAATTTACTTTGTTGAGCAGCTATTTGTTATGATGGCTGTAAGTATTCCCTTATCGCTATACAATGGCTGATTCAGTAAATGTGTCTAATTTAGTGCGAAACATTGTTAGACTTGAGAGTATGAGTACTTTATGAATAAAAAAACTCTCTAATCGTTTTTGAGTAAAAAATACGTTTTAATTGGCCCTAGTTATGCCATAACGATCCAACTGACTTTAAAGTAACTAAGGGATAATTTACTTTATGTCAGTGACATAAAGTTCATTATCCCTTACTTACTTTAAAGTCAATTGGATCGTTATGACATAACTACGACCAATTTTAATGTAACTTCTCCAATCATAGTTTTCGATACTTTACAATATTACAATTTACCATATTTTATTCTATCAGATTTTAAAACTTCTTCTTAACATACGTCTTGTATGTAAATATTTATTGAAGTGTTGGAAATCACATACCTAATATCTTTCCCCTATTGTTAATTTTCCTACCTTAGACTAAGTCGCCTCTGGACTCATTTCTGTAATAAATGAACTAAATTGTATACAGAATGTCCCAGAATGGGTAAATCAAATTGCTATGGTAGATAGCTTGTGTAATGTCCCAAGCATCATATCGATGGTCCCAAGCTATCTACCATTTTGGGATTCCTCTATTTTGGGACACCCTGCATACATACTTTATTTATATTATACAAAATATGTAGATTAGCTGATTACTGGTCTACCTGCTAACAATGTATTTTTGTTGTAGGCAAAGTGGGTACCACAGACTTGCACCCCGCTCCCTCTTAATAGGTATTATTCAAAACCGGGACATCAAAAAATACAGTTATTGCTAGAATGACTAAAGTTTGTGTGCACAAACTGCTTGCGACCCTCGCTGTGGGGTTGTCCTACATAGTAATATTTGAGGTCAAGAAATTTATTGACAAGTCCCCCGAGAAACGTGATCCTGCGTTCCACATCCCCATATCTCCCCCTCAAACACGCACCCCAAGGCATGCAGCGCAACCAATAAAAATAAATATTCCGAATGCACCCAGCGTAAGTTGGCCTTGCGTAAAATGGGTGTGCAGTGTGCATGTATTGTGCGGCGGAGATTGTAGCTATTAGTGGGTGTCTCTGAAAACTGGGCGGGGTGCTTCCAGTTTTCTTGTGGGAGAGACGCCGGCGCCAGCCTCTGAATCAACTTGCCGAATCGCAAAACAGCTGCTTTACAGCTTTCTGCTGAGTCACGTCGATCTATCATATTATCAAAACTCTGTGACATGCCGAAATCAACGAAACAATTTAACTACTTCAAGACGGCCAGCGTTAAGTAACGAGTTTCATTGTTTTATTGGAAGAGCCTACTTTGACGTAATTAAATATTTTTCCAATTAATATCCGCCTTTTGTGGAAACCGATCTTAATTGGAGAACAAAACGCTGTAATTTCAAAAGATACTGAAATAACATCAAAGAAAACAACGACATATTTCAAGAAGCACAATTTTGGATGTCTAGCTAATATTGAATTTATATAGGTAATCTAATGGAATTCTTGAATTTCGAAGCAAGAGGTACTATCTTTCATTATGAATAAAATCATATCTACGAGAAGTTAACGAGATGGTACTTTTGTGGTATTTCAAATATTCTGGAATCTTTAATAAAATAGCTAAATATTAATTTTGAAAAGTGCTGATGTTACCAAATCCTTCCCGGGAATGTTAGTTTTATGGGGGTTATTGCACTCGTCGGTTTCGCCCCAACGATGTTCCGGTCAATATCCAGTGGCATCGGATACCGAAATCGGCATAGATTTCGGTATTTCCAATTACTAGAATCACTGTCAGAATATTTGTTTCGTCGATTAAAGCGTAAATTTACGAAAAACCGAAAAATCGCGTAATTAATACGTTATTAAAAGCTCTATGTTTTAAATTCGATGTGTAAGATCGCGCATGTCTTCGCTCTTTTGAATTCATCGACCACGTCTAGCTATTATCTTTTTACACGGTTTACGTGGTCTTATGGCGTTTGAAACATTTTTTGTAAAATTACGGTTCGCAGTCCGTAAATTTACGTAATAGAGCATCATTCCCGGTTTATTATGAAATTACGAATACATAGGTATATACTACTACTACTACTTACATATATTCATGGTAACAACCCATATCGTCCCCACTGCAGAGGCACGGGTCTCTTTCCATACATTGACATCGGGAAGGTCAGGCCATACTCCACACACGGGGGCCAAGTCCGGATTGGTGGAGGTTGTGGGGTTAGTGGCCAACCCCAGTTCCAAGAGTGTCAAGCTGCCTATTAAAGCCTCCGCTATGACTTAACGACTGCCATCTAGTGAACGCAGCCGGCACCAACGTCTTAACGTACCTTGCGAAGCATGAAAACGGTCGAGATAAATGCCACTAACAGTAAAACCCATCCAGGTTATGACCGTGTCTCTGGTCAGTTAACCTGTGTGATCGACGTGACCACGCAAGCCGCATTGAGCCACGACCGATTCATAAAATTACGAAATACGATCTTTTGATGACATAATACTACATACTAGTTTAAAAAAAATAGGCCCTGTTTTCTATACTTTCATTATTTTGTTCTATAATTAATAGAGATTCGTGAACTTGTCAGCAATATAAAGCATTATTATTTGGCCTATCTATAGAACATTCTTGATAATCATATTATTTTATTATTATTTATTTTAGGTTTACTTTGCTTTAGCAGCCTTATTGGTTAGTAAGCGAAAGATAAAGGGCCTTATTAAGTCAGTTGAGACTTACATCCGTCCCGGGGGCTCGTTGGCGCAACTTCCTCTCGTCGCAATGCGGGGAGAGGGCTGTAAGCCGACTTATAAATTGCTCTAATTTAATATATCGCTACAAAACTGTGGGGATCGGTTTGGCAAACATTTTTCTCTTAAGAGCAACTTCGGCAGAAGTAAATCTTTTACACAATTTCTATTTGTGCTTGCAAACGCGACTGTACATGCCTGTTCCAGAAATACGCTCAAGTCAACAAATGTGACCTTCCATATAAAAGTTACTTATTCCTGTTTATTTCAATTATGAGATTAATATTGATTCAGTGCATGAATGCATGGAGAGATAAGACTAACAAAGGATACTAGTACTTTAAGTTATATTAAGTTTCTCTGAGAATAAGATAACATTTTTCATCTTGCGTCTTTTTTACATATTTAATCCCATACTATATTGTAAGGTTAATTACAAATATCATGTATTTCGTCATCTTTGATTTTAGCCTAAGTATACGTCCACGATTGAGCTACAACCTGGACACTCTATACAAATCGTCTGAGATATTTACCCACTACGATCTCCCTTTCGAACACGTAGGGGCGAGCGAGATAGCTGATTGACAACTGTACGGACAGTCACCAGAACGTACCCACAGTGGGCTGAGGCCCTACAACCTTCACCAGTTCATCGGTCCACTGCACCGAGTGGGAGGTCTGTCTACGCCACGTCTTTCGGTGCGCGGTCGCCGAGAACTTTAATGCCCCAACGGCCAAATGTTCTACGAGCTACGTGTCCCGCCCATTGCAATTTCAGTTTAGCGATTATGTGAGCTATATAGCCAATTGGTCATTTCAGATCAGATACCTACTATTTAAAGTATAAACAAATTGGGAGCTCGATCAGTTTCAAACAATAAACAACTTCTAAACAAGTCTAATTTCAACTTTATCAAACCGGTTTCAAAGGTTTTTTGTTTGTTGTCATACTTACTTTGTTGGGGCTAATTACTGAATTTTAATTTAAGTAGGTATGTTACGTGAGTTATATCGGTTCGGATTTCAAAACTGACATTGATATAACTATAATTTGGATACGTAGTTAAGGTACCTATAAGTTTCTTTATCACTTTCTTCCTTCAATTGTTTTCTTTCTTCAGTGTACTTACAAACATAGCCCATTCCAAAGAAGTTTTATATCGTCGCTCCGCTCTGCAAGTCTGATCCGGTCCATTCGTATAGTGGAACTAGGGAAATCATGCAAACTGTAGAGCAAAAGCGTGCATGTAAATTTCATCTTGCACAGAGATATGCTACAATCAGAGAGAGGATCAACACCAACTGAAGCGCTCCACTTCATCCGCGTGGACATTGGTTATGGGTTCCCTTGATATTTTATGTTTCCTTCTTGTTCGAAGTATTGGTTAAAATAAAACAGTAATCAATAAAAAAAATAAAAAAATCTGATAATTGAAATCAGCTGCTGTACTAAATTAGTATGAACAAAGGTTTCAGTCAGTTTAAAATTTATGAAACAACGATAACAAAGTAAGCCACTATAAAAAGTATTCATTTTCATGCTCGCTTTGCTCGCATTACACTGTGACTTCAGGATTTCTAGTTTGGAAGCAAACAATGAAACTCCTGTATAAAAAAATAAATGAACTATTAATTTTTAAAGTAAAACCTTTTAAAGTTAAAAATTAAAGTGAAAACTTTTTTAAAGTTCATTTTTACATAAGCTATCCCGTAAAAATGTATGTAATGTATATTATGTATGTATATATAGTTTTCTTTGAACCCAGTCTACTTGCTTGTTCTTTTAAGAATATATTACTTTCTTTTAAGTAGGTAATTTTACTGCTTGCTGCTATAGTATATGCACACAATATACAGGTGTTAAAAAAGTGCGTTTAAGATTTTAAGGGGTTACTTAGAATAAAGTACAGAATATAGGAAAAAGATTTAAAAAATCTGATCTGCAACTCTTTTTTCAGTTTTCCATACGAATTCTTGATTCACTCTTCAGATTTTGTATGGGAATCTGAAAAACAAATATTTTTTCGCGCGGAAGCGCGGAATTTTTCAATATTTTTCCTGTATTCTGTACTTGATTTTGAGTAACCCCTTAAAATTTCAAACGCATTTTTTTAACAGCCTGTATAATGATCTGGATCCTAAATCAAAGCGCTCAGTTAGTAGTTCTTATTACTTTTTCTTTGATATCCTTTGTGAGTATTTATCTGTCTGCTAGTATGATATTAGATATATGTTTCACAAATTGTTCTAATAACAAAAATATTATTTTTATAAAGAAAAATATAATATCACTACTTTCATAACATTGGATGATGTCTTCAAAGATGAATGTTATCCACGAGATTAGATCAGTGAAGTATGTTGGCAAAGGGCGAATCTCCATTGTGTGAACATACTTTATTAGCTTCATCTAATCTACGCGAATGTTGGGAGTAATTTTGGGGAAGAATTGGGTCTTGCAGATTAATTCAAAAGCCATATACCATATAGAAATGTCTTTTCTGAGACAATTTATCCAATACAGACTTATAACCAGCATGTTCTCAGAAACTAGTAAGCTTATTTTAATGAAATGTTACAGGTAAACAAAATTAAAATCTACTTACACCAACTAAACCGAGCTTTACAAAGTTGGACTCTGCCGAGAATCAAACACACGATCTCCTGAAGTGTGTGAGTGAATCACCCATGAATGACGAGCATGATCCCGAGTTAGGTGGGTTTCTATAGGACAAGACAACGAAAACTTCACCAGTTAGGGTCACTTGACTTAAACACGACGTGACGTGCCACGCACTTATTAAGTTTACGATATACAATATAGAACTTTCTCTACTGCACGACAGGTACACATTTAAGGGACAGCATGAAAGAGAAGGATATAAACTGAAGTATAGCTAACGCCGCTACGCGTTCGCGTTGGATATTGCCACCGCGAATGTTACAATAACTTTTACACATAAAAATAATAGGTATGTGCTTTTTTCATGCCGAGGTGGCAACGGTTTCCAGATACATCTCGAGCGAGGTGCATAGAGGAGTAGCCGATTAGACCTTGGTCTATATGATCATACGACATGCTATGGATGTGTCACTGCGACTCAGATAAGAACAAAACGCGAAGAGGTTAAGGCAAGATAGATGAATTCGACACACATTTGAGATGATACGAAATTGTATGCTTCTATTTTACATGCTAGTCCTTAATTAAATTAACCTGGCTTATGGTACGTGTTCCTTATGAATTCTGTTGCATCGGAGCAGAATTCTGGACTGGTCCAGCGATGTTACCTCACTGTCATTAGTCATTACATTTGTATGAAATTCGAAGTTTGGAGGAAATCTATATCAAACTGCTTCAGAGCTCAAAATGATAAAACATATCTTACAAATGGGTACGAAGAAACAACAAACAGTTTCAAAACCTTTAAAATAAATATTTTGTAAACAATAAATAAGTTTTAGCAGGGAAACCAAGAAAAAATATATAAGTTTAATATTTATTTTATGACGAGCGAGGAGGAAATAATTTTCATTCTTTTAAACTTATTTCAATTAACACCACCCACGCGACGTTACGCCTTTTTACAATGGTGTATATGTCGCAGTGATATGTTAAAACTCGTGATATTATAATCTCACTGAGTTTCACGTACTCGTTTCAGTGAAGTTACAATTACACTATAGATACATATGTATAGACGTGTACCACGATAATCTATACAAGAATTATACATACAAAGGACACTGACCATCTATGATAGCGCCTCGTTTTAATTAGTCGTTATTTGATTTTTAAACGACAATTATTAAGATTATTTTTAAAGTTTGTTTATTAATTATTTAGTATAGTAATTATTATTTTTATTCTGTTAATTCATAGTTTAATTTATTATAATGTTTTCAAAAAATAAAATCGAGATTTGCTAACTATTTAATTTATACCTTTAAAATAGATTAATTATCTCAATTACGAAAATAAATTATTTAGAATATACAAATAAGTTTATAAAATTGTAAAATGATTTTTAAAAAGAGTTAGTTATTATTTACAGTTTATTTAATTAAAATAATTATATTGTTTAATAATTTTAAATTAAGATTAATAAATTATTAAAAATATACAAATAAGCTTATAAAATTGTAAAATGATTTTTAAAAGAGTAAAATTAATATTTACGGTTTATTTAATTAAAATAATGGAATTATTTAATATTTTAAAATTAAGATTAATAAATTTATTAAAATATAAATTAAGTCTATAAAATACTAAAACTATTTTTAGAAATGTTTGTTGTTAATATTTTTGAAATTTATAGACTGTCAAACACAACGTGACTTTGCACGTGTGCTTGCAGTTGCATTCATGTTGTTGACGATTTCAGCCTATAAATACGAGACTCTGTGCCATTTATATTCATTCTGATTTCAACTGTCGTGGAATAAACATCTACAGTACACCTACTTCGTGGTTTAAATCATGGACCTCAATCATGGTTATACCATGGATCCAACATCAGAAGCGGGTCAAGCGCAGGACGAAGATCCACGTGAACTCAGCCCATCACGCTATTCTCCAATACTGCAAAATCACCCACCAAGTACGAGCCATGAAACTGAGATAAGACTGTTACGTCGACAAGTTGATATGCTGGAAAGATTGGTTTTCCAAAACCGAAATGCGCCGACACATACACATCAAAAATTCAGTGAACTTTACCTGCCGGAATTCGATCCAGATGAACACAGACTCACTATTGAAGAATGGTGTAAACAAGTAGACTCACTGATTGATCTTCGCGGATGCTCCATGAACACTGCAATGATGAAGGGATTGTCGTGTCTTCGTGGCCGAGCAAAGCTGTGGGCCGATGCCAGCGCTCACGCTTTTGCAACATGGAATGATGTGAAACAAGAACTACAATCACAATTTAGAGGTGAATCTCGTTATATAAACTTTATAAATAAATTCCGTGAGTACACTTCAAATGATGCCAAAAACTATGCCGAATATGTAACCGAAGCTTGGCGGTTGTTTGCTCGTATATCACCGAATGCCCCACTGGACTTAATGGTGGAAGCTGTAATATCAGGAATAAGACCAAAATTCATACAAGCTGAATTATTACGTTCGACTCCAAAATCACAAGCCGAATTAATTGCAACATTACACAACTATCGGAAACGCCCGCTGGAAACAAAAGAAGAGGACGAAGCTACTAAAAGAAAACAAGCACGCGTAGAAATTACCTGCTATCAGTGTGGCAAGCCGGGACACCGAGTTCGTGACTGCAAGGCTATATTCTGCGATTACTGTAAGAAGAAAGGACATGTGGCTGCAAACTGTTATTCCAAACCCTCGACGTCTAGAACACAAAAAACTGCACTTCCTGAGAAGCAATTGGCAAATGAACAACAAGTCAACATGGCTCAGCAAGTTAGTCCATCCAGTACTAGGATTCAAATAGGTAATAATACATTTTCTTGTCTAATAGATACTGGAGCTGAATGCTCCCTTATTTCAAGAAGAGCATCTGGTTCTATACCTGGCAAACGTTTAGTTGAAGTTATCCATTTACGTGGTGTTGGAGGAGAGTCTATAGAGTCTAGTGAGGTTATTAACACAGTAGCTACTTTAGATGGGGTTGCTTTTGAAATCAAGTTACATGTGATTGAAAACTCACCATACGAGGTTATTCTTGGTGTAGATTCTTTGAAAATTCCGGGTATTAAAATTGTAATAACTAACGAAGGAATTTCTATCAAAAGAGAATATACAGTATTTCACACTGCAATCGCTGAAACTTCCTTTGAATCTGTAGATACTGACATACAAAACACGAAACAATTAAAAGAAATTTTACAAAAACACTCTGATACTTTCGGAATGAAAACCCCTTTGAGAAAAATAACAACTGGTAGTTTATCAATTCGCCTTAAAGATCATTCTCGGATTGTACAAAGACGACCCTACCGACTTGCTCCTGTAGAGAGAGAAACAGTCAAAAATATAATAAAAGACCTCAAAAGCAAAAATATCATAAGAGAAAGTTGTTCACCTTACGCAAGCCCAATCCTCCTAGTAAAAAAGAAAAACGGTAATGATAGGCTTTGTGTCGACTTCAGAGAACTAAATATGAATACTGTTCGAGACAACTATCCTCTTCCCCTCATTCAAGACCAAATCGACAAATTAGGAAATGCAAAATTTTTTACAAGCCTTGACATGGAATCCGGATTCCATCAGATTCCAATTGAACCTGACTCTATAGAAAAAACAGCCTTTGTCACTCCAGATGGGCAATATGAGTTTCTTACTATGCCTTTCGGGTTGTGTGATAGCGATAGTGATTGAGAGCCACTTTTTGGACTTAAATTACAAAAAGTAATTTTTGGATCTAAAACCTGGGCTTGAATATTTAAGGTAACACTGCCACTTGTCTGACAACTGGGCGTTGTGTTGAGAAATGAGCGAAGTATGAATCTTTGCGTGATGATGATCACTTACCATGAACGAACTTAAATTTTAAGTTTGAGTCTGGTAACTGGATCTTTTCTTTTCAGAACAAAATTATCGCGCGCTCCGAGCACGAGCGGCTCGTCAGTATGGCCGTGATAGCGCCTCGTTTTAATTAGTCGTTATTTGATTTTTAAACGACAATTATTAAGATTATTTTTAAAGTTTGTTTATTAATTATTTAGTATAGTAATTATTATTTTTATTCTGTTAATTCATAGTTTAATTTATTATAATGTTTTCAAAAAATAAAATCGAGATTTGCTAACTATTTAATTTATACCTTTAAAATAGATTAATTATCTCAATTACGAAAATAAATTATTTAGAATATACAAATAAGTTTATAAAATTGTAAAATGATTTTTAAAAAGAGTTAGTTATTATTTACAGTTTATTTAATTAAAATAATTATATTGTTTAATAATTTTAAATTAAGATTAATAAATTATTAAAAATATACAAATAAGCTTATAAAATTGTAAAATGATTTTTAAAAGAGTAAAATTAATATTTACGGTTTATTTAATTAAAATAATGGAATTATTTAATATTTTAAAATTAAGATTAATAAATTTATTAAAATATAAATTAAGTCTATAAAATACTAAAACTATTTTTAGAAATGTTTGTTGTTAATATTTTTGAAATTTATAGACTGTCAAACACAACGTGACTTTGCACGTGTGCTTGCAGTTGCATTCATGTTGTTGACGATTTCAGCCTATAAATACGAGACTCTGTGCCATTTATATTCATTCTGATTTCAACTGTCGTGGAATAAACATCTACAGTACACCTACTTCGTGGTTTAAATCATGGACCTCAATCATGGTTATACCATGGATCCAACATCTATATATGGAAGTTGGACCAAGTGCTGCCCAGAATGAACACATAGTGTATTTTGTTCCTCAGGTCAACACTATTCTGTAAACCGAAGCGCTTCAAAATCTGTCCGAGGAGTCAAGAGAAAAATGGGTATTTTGTGAAATATTTTTTTTTTGCAAAAAATGAACTTAATAATTATTTTCAGTCTAACTAGTAGTGTATTAATGGTACTTATGTTATAATCATATCATTTATCATTTCTTCAGATTACATAGTTATACATTATTAGTGATACCAGTATTATAATTGTACGCAGATAAGTAAATTACAATAACTCAGTGGTATACCTGTGTCAGTAACACTAGTGACAGTGACTTTTACAGTAATAGTATAATAATAATAATTATACAATACAGTATTATAATTATGTAATTATAATTAATTATGTATTAATCATCTTCATCGTCATCGATTATATTTGGGTCAAGGAATATATATTTTGTGGCTCGATTGTGATTATCGCGAGCCTGTGTCTAAAGCATGCCTAATACCATTCAACTGGTCACCGATCTTGTGTTCTGTTAATCGTGATGACTTGCCGAGTGATCAGTACCATCTGCATCTATCCAAGAGTCGGTAGCTTGGTTGCGTGCTCTTCCGTCCCCCCATTTGGGAATCGCCCTCGATGACAGATCCTTGAGGCTGGACGCTGCTCTTCGTCTAGGGTGTAACGTCTGCAAGCCCTATTACTGTAGATGCGGGGTTCGCGTGGATGCTGATAATCATCGCGGGTTGAGCTGCAAGAAGTCAGCGGAACTTCGACCACGACACCATATTATGCTCAGTGAGCTTATCCGCCGTGCTCTTGTTCCGAGTATCCTGGAGCCGCCCGGCTTGAGTCACTCGGTTGCCAAGCGGTCTGATGGGCTCACTTTGATCCCTTGGGGGTGAGGGCGTTGTTTGCTGTGGGATGCGGCGTGTGTAAGCACATTTGCACACTCCCATTTTGCCTGTACCACCCACACAACGGATTCAGCTGCCCATCGGACTGCCGTTAAAAACATGCCAAGTCCTCGCCCCTCAATGATACATATACTTACATCCCCTTCGCGGTGAGGCGAGCGACGCGACGCGTGGTGTGCGGAAGTTAGGAAGTTTGTGGGGGAACTGGGTCGGCGCCTGATCAACAATAGTGGAGACCCCCACGCCAGATCGTGCCTGAAGCAGCGAATCTCGCTGGCGATACAGCGAGGCAACGCTGCCAGGGGTACATGAAATGCATCAGGGGCGCTTTTTGACTAAGGCTTAGGCTTTTACGGTGCCTAAGTTGTAGTTTAAGGTTTGTAAACTTACTGTTTAACGAATCTTGATTTTTAATTACATTATTTTATGAATAAAAAACTAGGTAATCTTGATCAATGTAATTACTGATTGATAATTAATGATATTATTATTACATAAGTATAAATAATACACTACTAGTTACACTGAAAACAATAATTAAGTTCATTTTTCGCAAACAAATAATTCACAACAAAAATCTTTTTTCTCTTGACTCCTAGGACAGATTAAGAAGCGCTTGGGTTTACAGATTAGTATTGGCCTGAGGAACAAAATGCACTATGTGTTCATTTTGGGCAATACTTGGTCCAGACATCAATGTAATTACTGATTGATAATTAATGATAATATTATAACATAAGTAGAAAATAATACACTACTAGTTACACTGAAAACAACTATTAAGTTAATTTTTCGCAAACAAATAATTCACAACAAAAAAACTTTTTTTTCTCTTGACTCCTCGGACAGATTTTGAAGCGCTTCGGTTTACAGATTAGTGTTGGCCTGGAGAACAAAATGCATTGTGTGTTCATTCTGGGCAGCACTTGGTCCAGACATCAATGTAATTACTGATTGATAATTAATGATAATATTATAACAAAAGTATAATATAATACACTACTGGTTACACTGAAAACAATTATTAAGTTCATTTTTCGCAAAAAAGTAATTCACAACAAAAAAACTTTTTTTCTCTTGACTCCTCGGACCGATTTTGAAGCGCTTCGATTTACAGATTAGTGTTGGCCTGAGGAACAAAATGCACTATGTGTTCATTCTGGGCAGCACTTGGTCCAGACCTGGTCAATGTCCTTTAGTTTTGCAAGAAAAAAAGTAGGTAAACATTATTTTAATTCTTAAGGTAATATCTGACATTACCGTGTGAGAACCATGCTTCGGTACGAATGGGCCGGCTCGACCGGAGTGATACCACGGCCTCACAGAAAACCGGCGTGAAGCAACGTTTGTGTTGTGTTTCGTCGAGTGAGTGAGGGTACCGGAGGCCCAACCCCCCACCCCCCACCCCATTTCCCCATCACATTTCAAAGATCGGTGACGCACTTGTTAGTCTTCTGGTGTTGCGGGTGTCTATAGGCGGCGGTGATCCGTCTGCTCGTTTGCCACCTATCACATAAAAAATATATATATCTTTACAAAAATAATGATCTAGAGTCAAAATTTAATGAAAACTGAATCTTAAAATATACTGAAGATTAAAATTATATTGTATAACTTATATTTTTCCGATAACAAAACAAACTGAATACGAGAACACATATCAAAAAAACAAATTCAAATGAATGACATACCAGAAAGTTATAAAAGGAAAAAGGTTGTAAAACTATGAATAAAGAAGAAAACCATCTTTCTTTCTAACAGTATTAACCAATAAACGTGTTTTCTTTCTTTGTTTTTTTTTTTATGGCATAGCTGGCAAACGAGCAGACGGTTCACCTGATGGTAAGCGATTACCGCCGCTGCAACACCAGAGGAGTTATAAGTGCGTTACCGGCCTTTGAAATGGAAGTACGCTCTTTTCTTGAAGTCTTGAATGTCGTATCGGTCTGGAAATAGCGCAGGCGACAATTCATTCCACAGTTTGGTTGTGCGAGGCAGAAAGTTTCTAGTGAAACGCACAGTTGTAGACTGCCAACCATCTATGTGATGGGGATATAAATGTAGTCGCGTAGAACGATGGCCATAAAAAAAAAAAAAAAAAAAAAAAAAAGATGCGGCAGGGATCATTCCAAACAATTTCTTGGAGCACTCCCCATAGTATATGCGATAAAGAATGCAGAGTGAGGCTACATCTCTACGCAGTGCCAAGGGGTCAAGCCGATCTGAAATATCCTGGCAGCCGACGATTCGAGTTGCTCTCAGTTGAATGCGGTCCAGAGGGAGAATCTGGTACTGGGGTGCTCCTGCTTAGAGATGAGAACAGTACTCCATATGAGGCCGAACCTGCGTCTTATAAAGTTGCAGGCGATGGGCCGCAGTGAAATACTGTCTCGATCTATTGAGCATACCAAACTTCTTCGAGGCTAATTTAGCCTTTCCCTCTAGATGACCACGAAACTGGACTTCACTCGATATGTCGACAACAACGATTGCGATACTGGCTGAGGCATTTAAGGGAGTGTTCTTAAAACGAGGTGATACAAGAAATGGCGATTTTTTGGCGGTGGACGTGAAAACTTGTGTCTTGGTGGGGTTAAATTGGACCAAATTAAATCGACCCCATTCTGAGACTTTCTTTAAAAAAGCCTCAATTTCAGACACAAGTTTGTTTCGGCTCTCGATGACGTTTATCCGAGAAATGTTGTTGTTGTTCTTTCTATTGTTTCGCTGATATACATTTCAAAACGGAATAATCTGAAAACAACAAAACTACAAACAAGATATTTAGAATTGTTTTTCTATTAAATGCAGTGAGGGATAGGCAGGATTGGCATGAGAGAAGTATTTGTAAAAAAAAACACAATACATGTTTTTGTGTACTCCATTTAATGAAATACATAAATTCGGGTTGGCACAACAACAACATATACCTATCAACAGTGAAAATATAGAGAAGGATTCTTCAGTCGATAGAAATAGCGAATTGTTTCTACAGAATGTGGTTTTATGGTAGATTACTTAAATATTATTTACATTACATTAAATTACATTATAGAAACATTCATCATCAATTATAATTATCATTTATCATACCTACTTTGGTCATTAGTAATCACTGGCATTTTGGCATTTCTTTTTGCAATGAAATGACGATTGGTACGAAGCAATATGTGGCGCTCCAAGATAAAGTTTGGTTAAATTCAGTAAAAGTTTTGCATATATTTTAGCTTCACTGCACAACAACGTACGACGGTGATGCCTTTATCAAATCTTTCAAAAAGTGTACACTGATACCTACTTCGAATAAAAAATATACAGTATACTTATAAATAAAAGTAAACGTTGCTCAAAGTTTCTAAAAATACTTTAACGCGATAAGTTGTCCGTAACACATATTTTTCGAATGAAAAAAATATTTTTGGTTTACATAAATATTTATTAATTTAAACACATTTTGAGTTAGGCATCTAAAAACACATAAATCGTTTAGTCTGTGAAAACAGGATTACCACAACCCCAAAGATGTGAAAATATGAGGCTTACGTAGCGACACGACATTAATCATTGCCAAAAATATTACAACCTGCGAGGTGATTGACATTCCTTACAGAGCAGAAACACCCGGTTCAACTCCTCAACTAATCAAGATTGTTAATAAATCATTGCACCAAGAATTACCAATATAATAAACAACGTTTTCAAGTTAATCAAAAGTTTTAGTACGCACCATTTCAATAACTATTCCACTCAATCAACCCACTTAGTATTTTATTAATTTGCTAGCTAAAATTTATTCATTTTACCTGAGTACAACAACAGAAGGATAAAGAAATAGAACGATGAAAGAAATTTCTAGAACAGACTGCGATGACGCCGCCCGGTGAGACGCAGACGGTTCTGAAAGGAAAAAAATAATGTTACTATGTATTTTCTGCCTTTCCTTATCAAGTTTTGTATACCCACTCTTTTCTTATACATAAAACATGAGCCGTATTTGTTATTATTGTAAAGGGTTGCTTTTTGCCTTGTTCATTTCTAACAGAAATATTGAGGTAAAAATATTTACCTAGTTGTAGGTAGCTGCGCGAATGCTTAAACTATGATTATTTTACAAAAATAAGTGATACATTAAACTAAAGCACTGTGTCTTAATATTTAGGTTTTTAACAAGTGTGTATTGCTAATTATAACATGTGGAACTGAGAATTTTTGCTTACCACACAGTATATTTAATAGCTATGGGCCACCCAAAAGACTCAAATTTAAGAAATGACGAGATACGTAGGAGAACTAAAGTAGATAGGTAATTGCTCGTAGAACTGATGATGGCCGTTATCGAGAAAGTTCTTGAGAGGCGACCGGGCACCGGGAGACCTAGCGAAGGCTGGCTGACCTCCTACTTGGTGGACCCATGACCTCGCAGGAAGCCGTTGGATGCGGATAGCGCAAGACCGATTGTTTTGGAAATTATTGGGGGAAGCCTTTGTTTAGCGGATGTCTATCGGCTGGCGTGATGTGCGAGGGAATCTGATTAAAACTGTAAAATAGATTTTTCACAAGTACACATTCTTCGATATTGTCATTTTGTTTTCTAAATATCTTACTTATGCAAAGATACTGTACCACCCTAAACAAAACTTAACGGAAAGTATTAGAGAATCGGGAAGAAACGTCAGGCTCGAAAGAAATTAATTTTAAACACATTCAAAAAAGTACCTACTACTTAATTCTTATTCCAACCAAGGACATTTGCAAATTCTGCCTACGTGTTGTTGTCGTAAACGAATTGTCTAGTAAACTAGCAACCATCCAATCCTTAACGACTCGTGGGACCTCATCCGACAGATTGCTCGGTTTGCTATTTGAGATAAGCAGCGAAACGCAACTGAATAATCGCTTATGTTAGTGTACTGTCAATCAACATCCCAATTAGTTATTAACAATACATACTAAGGTAGAATTTAAAATTTCAAAATGATAACATAGTAGCAATTGGGAAGATGACTGCATGAAAAATAAATTATAATTTATAATTCACTAAATTTATCTATTTATTTTAAGGCGCAGTGTGGGCAGGCCCCCGACTCGGTGGACCGACGACCTGGTATAGGATGCGAGCCGCACAGGACCGGTCGGTGTGGAAATCCTTGGGGGAGGCCTTTGTCCAGCAGTGGACGTCTTTCGGCTGATAGATAAATTTATCTCGCAATAAAATTTCGAAAAACCTTATTTGTTTTGTTTTTCAATACATCTTCAATTTTTATCAAGAAAAGTTATAAAATTAGTCGCTCAACGACGCCGCAAAACTATGACGTCACGTCTGGCTATTTCAAACATTTTTAGAACAAAATATCGTTTTTGACTTATATTAAAAAGTAACTAAATTGACTTGTAGTCATCTACCCTATTTAGAGCAGCAAAGCTCTACCTAAACAGCTTTACGTAAACACAAAGCAAGCCAGTCACAAATTAGTGTAGGTAACTCGTTAGTGACTGACCGCCGCGCCGCCGACTAAACTGAATCCCACTAACACCGCTACCTACCTAGTTTATGCGAACTCCGTTGACACACTACTGTGTTTTGAGATAGTCAGCTAGCTTATGTAAGTTCTTTAAACCTGGCGAGTTCCTCTGATAATAAACTGTTGCCTTATTTGTTTGTTTATGGATTTACTATGTATATGGCATTACTATATTGCTATAGCGCACCCGTATCACTCGTTGGCCGTTGCTCTTAGTGCTGAGCCACAGTTACGAGTATGTTATACGACGAATTTGTATTCGACTAGAAATAACTATTGTAGGTAGAAATAACTATTCTAAAGGTCAAAGTAAAACTCCCTTGAGCCAATTCTTTCTAGGATATTTTCGAAGATTCACATTTTTAAAGATGACCTTTGATTTAACATTAAAAAAACGAAACAGGCATATAAAAATAATGTTTAAATATTTAAAAAGAACAAGTAATTGGCTCTGTAGGAAACTATTTAACCGACTTCAAAAAAAAGGAGGAGGTTCTCAATTCATCGGAATCTTTTTTTTTTATGTATGTTCACCGATTACTCGAAGACGCCTGAACCGATTTGGAAAATTCTTTTTTTGTTTAAAAGGGTATACTTCACAGGTGGTCCCATATAAATTTTATCGAAATCTATTCAGCGGTTTTTTGAGAAAATTAACAAAAACATAGCAAAATTGGAGTTGTTGCGATTGAAGTCGGTTGTTTTTAACGTATTCAACGTGGTCAATTATTTTATTACCTTCTTATGCTCACGCCCTATACATTGATGTGTAGGCAGGTACCTCAGACCTCTAGAAGTATTCTTCGGATGTAAAGAAACTTCACAAAGGTAAGTTTTTTAAGAATATTTACTATTATGATGACTATTTTGGATTATTTGATACACAAAAAATGCAGTGTAATACTCGTAGAGGTCCTGTAGTTGACGCAGCTTTTTTCAGTATTCAACGGCGCTTCTACATTTTGTTTCAACGTCATTATCATCAACTTAGATAGAAAGCGTCCACCAAAGAAGTTTTATATCGTCGCTGAGCGGGGTGCAAGTCTGTGGAGTCCACTTTTAAAATAAGATGCATCTACTTCTTGGAAAAGATAAAAGTTCTTTGACTGAGGCGTCTTCCACAGATTAATCATTTTATTACTTTTACTTTTCATCATATCGGCCAAAAGACGTCCATTGCTTTCAAAATTTTCTTCAAACGTCCGATCTTGTGTTTTGCACGACTTCACCCACGAGTAGCAGAGCTGCAAAACACTACGTCTTCTGGTGCACGGTCGCCACCCCAGAACGTCCCTTCGCGGCCAGAGAACAGATAGAATGCAAAAAACAGATGTCTTTTGAGCTACTATGTGCCCGCTCACTTTCACTTCATTCGATCTGTAAACGATTCTGTATACGCTTGACATTTGTCGCAAACATTTAACTTACTTGTGCTTTCTGCTGCCGGTAACCGATGCACCGAGTAAATATCCGCATCTCTTATTCGTGGCAGCGGCGCCGGCGTTGTTCTTATAACAACCTCGTCAGCACTCTTCTCTATGCTCATTCTGTATATATGGTATATGATAGCTGTACATCGGAGCTGAAACAAAGGTCAAATATTTTAGTTTCTCGCCATGTACTAGATGTTTATGTTAATGCAGTGGGAACTGTAGACTGTATGTTATTTAAGGGAAGGGTAGATGTAGAGTATATATTTTATAAGTAATTATATTATCTTTGTATTTTATGTTTGTGTTATCTATAGAACCTTCTTGTTTTTTGGATGTTTGATGGTTTTGTTAGTAAGATACAGTCCAATGGAAGTAAATTAAATTAATTGCTACTTGAAACTGGATAGGTACAATGTATCAACGAACAATACATTTATTTTAGAAAGCGGCTGAGAAGAACATGACCTAATGGCGTTTACTCATGTGAGCTCAAACAAAGCGTCAAAGTCTGATATATCAGACAAATTATTTTATTTTTGTACCCACAACGCCAAAATCTGATATATTGATAGTTTACGTCGTGGGCATGAAAATAATTTGTCTATATATCAGACTTTGGCACTGAAAGGGTGAAGATGATTAATTGATTATAAACTATGGATAAAGGATTTAACTAAGGTAATGTAACAATTTAAACTCCAGTTCAAATTACGATATTATCATTGTTTGACAGTTTAGGGTCCCAATATGGGAAGTCTTTTTTTGCAAAGTATGGGTTTCTTGAGTCAAATTCTTGACTAAAAGCCTCAATTTACATAGTGTCACTCTCACTACGTATGTTAAGACCTTTTAAGTATGGTTACATATTTCAAATGCAGTAACTAACATCTTATGTTCAAATTCAAAGTGAAGTTCAAATTATGTTCAACGCATAGGTACCTTTAGTTTCTCCCTGACGAAATGGTGCTTCTGCACTACGAACTGTATACTGCTGTAGGCAGTCATAAGTCCACCTTTTTGCCCGTCCACACGATGCCATACGTGTTGAGACAGAGCCTGTTAATCAGATAGTGTTACTGAAATACTATGTTTCATTCAACGTCATCGTCAGCCAAAAGAAGTCTACTGCTGGACAAAGGCCTCCCCGAAGGATTCCCAGGCCGACCTGTCCTGCGCTGCCCGTATCCAGTGGAAGTTACTAATTCGTTCCCGTACGGAAACTTCGAATATACTCTATCAGCTTTTGCGTGACCTATGAGGCTTCCTATGAAAACCACACCACAGAAAATTCAACATTAATACGATAATCGGCATTCATCATTCGACTTCCATCTTTCATTTGGCATTCTAAAATTAACATCACTTATTTATTCGATATTTGGTAATCTAATATTCGGCCTTTGACGTGTGACATTTGATATCTTGACACCGGGCATTCGACATTGGAAATTCCGAATTCGGTGTTCGGCATTTGATAAACATGGTATTCCACATTCGACATTCGGCATTTTTGACACAATTTGACTTTTAATTTCAGATTTTATTTCATCCATTTCTCTCAATCTTCAGTAGTTATACAAATCTAATCGTGTATCTATTTCATATACGTTTGAACCACAACACAGATTCCATACTCTACATCCCAAGACCATTTCATAAATTATGTAGTTGCGACATCTTGTTGCGACATTTTTCTTTGCCCTATTGGAGACAAACTGACACTACTTACCGGTTCATCGTTAATGAAAAAGGACAGGTTCGCAGCCGGCATGGAATTCCTGCTAATGCACTCGGCTTTCAGCTTTGTCCCCGGCAGGTACCGCCGCCGTAGCCCCGTCAGCGTGGGAAGTGACGTGGGCAAGTCTGTGGGGTAGAAAAGTAAGATGGGTAAAACAACCACTTTAATTAATTAATAATGTTAGTGGAGCATTGTAACGTGAATATTGAACAGATGAATAATTTATGCATATATTCAGGGTGTAACAGAAAGGTGTGATAATACTTCAAGGTTGGCTTTTACCCATCAAACTGAACAACTTTTGTTCTACAACTTTGTTGAAATGGCAAAGAAATTTTCGGACTTTTCATACAAACTTGGTTCGCCAGCTGATCGATTTGTATGAAAAGTCCAAAAAAAATGAGCGATTTTAACAAAGTTGTAGAACAAAAGTTTGTTTGTTTGTTTGTTTGTAATCTCTTTATTGCACAAAACATAAATTTAACAAAACAATATTTTGTGAATAAAATAAATAACAGTTTGTGCAAAGGCGGACTTATCCCTGGAAGGGATCTCTTCCAGTCAACCTTTGAGCAGGTTACTTGAAAGGACATTACAAAAGAAGGGTGGCATGTTTTGCACATACTTAACAATTACAAAGAAGTTGAAGGTTTGAAAACCTGTGACACTGAGATTGGCCACTAGCCCCAGAAGTTGTTCAGTTTGATGGGTAAAAGCCAACCTTGAAGTATTATCACATACCTTTCTGTTACAGCCTGTATACGTCTTTCGGCTGATGATGATGATGACGATACCTAGTTAACTGACTACAGACACGGTCATAACCTGAATGGGTTTGACTGTTAGTGGCATTATTTTTATCTCGACCGTTTCTGTGCTTCTTAAGGCGCGATAAGCCGTTAGTGATGGCCGCTATCACTAGATGGCAGCCGTCAAGCCATGTCGGAGGCCTTATAGACACCTTTGAAAACCTGTGACACTGAGGTTGGCCACTAGCCACACAACCTCCACTAATCCGAACTTGGCCCCTGCGTGTGAAGTATGGCCTAACCTTCCCGAGGTATGGGAAGAGACCCGTGCCCCTTCAGTGGAGACGATATGGGTTGTTAATTATACCTAGTTGAGTATAATAGAATTACCACCAGCTGCCTCACAATATAACTTCGTCGGAAGAGTGCTGACGTGCTGTGAGTGTGGCCGCACATTCTCAGCTGAAATTGGCTACGTCAGTCACATTAGAGCACAACACTCGCTCTAATAAACGAAATCGGCCTAGATTGTATGACATAAAGTACATTATCCCTCGCTTACTTTAAATCAGTTGGATCGTTATGGCATAACTATGGCCGATTCCACACTAAGTTGGCCAACACCAATTACTATATACTGAACAACTTTTTTATATTTCAGCCAAGTAATATAATCAAAGTTGTTCGGTGTGATGAGTGAAATTCAAAATTAACGGGCCCTTCCCTAAAAAAATATCTATTAATGAAAGCTATTGTCGTATAAGTATACCTTAAATATGGTGCCTTCGGCAAAGTACACAGGGTGTTAAAAAGTGCGTTTGAAATTATAAGACATTACTTAGAATCAAGTATAGAATACAGGGAAAATATTAAAAATATCCGATCTGCATTTTTCTTCAGTTTCCCATACAAATTGATTCACTATTCTGATCAAGTATGGGAAACTGAAAAAAAAACGATCGGTTTGTTTATATCCTCCTGCGGCCCGATTCCAAAGAAACCACCATGAAGGAAGACCTAATGTTCTAATATTAGAACTTATTAATAAAGTCCTTAAGGCCCAGAAGGAAATTGTTCATATCTTTGTAACTGTAATGAATACAGGTATCATATTTTGAGGGTACTTTAATATTCATTTAGACATTCCAGATAGACAAAAACAAGTCCAAAATATTTGTTCTTTTTTAGCACTTTGGGCAATTCTTCCAATCTTAGACACTTTTGATATTCTTAAAAATCTCATACAAAAAGGAACTTGAAAATATAAAATTTTAAAACAAATAAGTTTATATTGCTTCGATTTTCATTCATAACATACCTATTTGAAACAATTTCTTTTAAAAGTAAGATAAAAAAAAATACATCACAATATGTACACTTTACAGTAAGCTTCATGTCATAGCCGGCTTCATGGCCGTAAATATTATGTTCTAGTATTAGTACAGTGGGACTTGGTCCCAAGTGGCTATGATAATAGTCACTAGTACTTTGAACCTCAGGAGGATATTTTCCTGTATACTATACTTGATTCTGAGTAACCCCTTAAAATATCAAACGCACTTTTTTAACATGCTGTATATGTGTTGGCCTCAATAAGTTACCTATAGCTCAATGTGATTCTATGTTCTCTCATTTAATATACTTTTCACCAATTATTTATTGCGCCTAATCAAATACCTATTTCTTTATAAACTGGATTCGCATTTGTGCATAGTGGCTGACTTAATTGAGTTTTTATAGGTTTCAATCCCCTTGAAAAGGTTCGTTTAAACCTCTAAAAGAAAATAATGTAATTGAATGGTATATTAAATTTGATGGTAAGTATATTGCGAACTTAACGAAATTGTTTACCAAATCCACAACGTAATGTCAAATTACTTTTTGTCTGCACAAAAATAATATGTATTTTATAAAAGACGAGAAAGTAACACTCGTTATAAGTTTGTTAAATGCTGAAATGTTTGATTTTCATCGAAAATTATAATCCAGATCTGAAAAACCATAAACCCTTACTCGAGATTATTAAAATATTAACGAGTTACACAACTATTTAAACTTTCCACAACAAGGCAACAGCAATTCTGAACTACTGAATAAAGTACTAAATAAATCATATTGACCGATATGCCAAAAATTTTGAACTTATTTTATTTTTGTGGATAAAAAAATATTTTAATTCTTCCTAAAGCTGAGGTAATAATATATTCTAAACAGCCTTTCAACACTTACATATTTCAAAATCGAAGATATGAGAGAAAACAAATAATCTTCTCGAGTAATATTACTATTGTCTGTTCTACATAAAACAAATAAAACATATGAAATGTTCTCGAATTATCAATTCAGAGATTCTGGAAAAAGCATTAAGAAATATCTCAGAAACAGTCTCAATAAGACTAATTGTCCTAAACTCTGCTTGATCTTTGAATACGAGGAATCTCGAAGATTCATTCAAAGAATATTCAAAGATCAAGACTTCAGTTCGAATGAACAGGTAAAGGGCACTTACAATTTGTAAAGTCATACTTCACTAAATCAGTGGTAGATGAAGTCAAAGATAATTTCAGCCGAAAATTGGCTAAATCTGACATGAATAATTTCAACCACAAATTCTGCTAAATTTGACATGCGGTTATTGCCAATGTCTATTTGAGAAGTCAATACGATAGCCTATCGTTCGTAGAGCTCAGTGAGTTAGGGTTACGTAACTGACAATCGAAAGCACAATCTCGTTTCTTGAATTAACCTACTACCACAGCTCGATAATGATGTGATTGTATTGTATATTCTCTAAAAATTAACAAGTTTAGTAGGTAATCAGCGTAATTTTAGTAAGACATTATAAATTATCTTGTGTTATAAAATATATAAGTTTTATTCTTGATCACACTATGTTATATGTACTTATACAATAAGAAGCCCCCGACACTCGATAAAAGTCAGTCGAAAGATACACCTAACAAGCGGGATAAGAAGTGCTGACTGTATGAAACTGCTATTTTGACGCAGTCGACGATATATTGTCATATTGGATGGAGACGTGAGTGTCGCTTTTTTACGTGGTTATATAAAGTATTCTTTGATATAGGTAAATGTAATGGAAGTAAAACTAGTAGGTATATATTAACAGGTATTAATATCGAAACAATCTGGACAATGCGCAGTAGGAAACCCTTAACAATAATAAGCTTATTGTTAAAAACCCCTTCGACGTTCTTACTCTATTTATATTTGTAATATGAATAAAGCTTTAACCTACTGTTCTATATTTTATAATATAACCACGAAAAAAGCAATTTGATAAAAAATGCGACAGTTTAGAATGTATCCATGATATTACATTATCTTCGGGGGTTAAGACAAATCTAACCAATTCGCTTTGTCGTTTACTCGTAAGCTACAAACTTAATCAAACAACATACACAAATACGAAAAACTATGTTTTGTTATAGGGTGCTCAGCGCTTAAAAATGTGATTTCAGCCTAACCCCCCGTGTGTCAACACAACATCAGTGCTTACGACTACGAATTCATCAACGACAAAATAATTATCTCATACATGTAGGTAACAATTATTTATTAGCATGACACGCGACCTGTCAGTGTAGCTTGTATGATGTGCTTGTTTACCTACAACATTATCAATGAGTCTGCGTTGTTGTTAATCTAGGCAGGACTGTCAGTTCGTCATGTCTCTTTTATTAAACGAGTTAGGTGTCCCGACGATTTCGAAAACGGTTTCACCTTTTGACGAAAATCTAGGATTAGGGGTTAAAAATCACCAGAAATCGGTCTATGGGGGAATTATCTTCGAAAAAATTCATTTAAGGGAGATATGAGCGAAATTACATAAAATTAGAACGCATATGCTGCTTATTTTAACAGTTTCTCACAAGTATATCTTGGCTTAGCAGTTGTGGTGCGAGTCGTTTACGGATTGCTGCTTTTAGGTCCGAATTCGTATCCCACGAAACTTAATTGTTTTCTTTTTATGTTTTTATTTTGTGTGATCATATAAGTAAATACGTAAATAAAAAGACTAAAAGTGAAAAAAAATACCTTGCACGCGGGATACGAATTGATGTCGAAAATAGTGTACCAACGTTCAACAATTTTTCACAATCTACTTACTTTTTGTCAAACGAGGCAATTATTGTAATTTAGTGTGAATTTGCAATATCTTGTATTTATGTGTGTGCGTTTTGGAACATCTTAAATCGGGCGCTGCAGTGAAAATGACGTAGGTACCTACCTTTTTTACCTATTTTATCGAAGTAGGTATTCTTAAAATAATTCGACGCGCGCTGCATTATCAAGCTTTCATATACAATAAAAGACATCAACGAGTGCTACAATGTTTATGTTTCGAATTTACTGTGCATTACGTTTTTTTTTTTTAATATTTGTCGAAAACGATTCTAACAATAATAATTCTATCAATCTATGGTTAGTTGTTTTGGATCTACAGTGGATCTGTGAGGATCTAAACCTAAAATTATCCTAAAAAAAGGGAATTTATTTGATAGTAGGTATTTTGTTTTGCACTAATATATTTCACTAATGGCGCCATCTTTTGTTGAGTAGATGAATTACCAGTGAATTACATAACGACAACAGATGGCGTGCTATTCTTGAAGGAATAGCACAGGTATAGCACAGGAATGACAACATGCACTGATGTGTTCGAGTATTTTTCTGCCATTTTTGGTGTGGTTCAGTTCATCTGGATATGTCGTTTCCAGTTTTTTTGTTTTAAGTGAATTCATTTATAAACTCTCCGATTGAACGTGCGAAGCTCGGTCACCCAGCTAGTGTCTCTCTTATGCTCGCAATACGTTAATACAAAAATGTTAACAAGTTCATCGTATCGGCTAAAGAACTTTCGTAGCAACAACACAGATAGAATAAAGAAAAATACAGACTTAAATAACAAATAATGAATTCAGAATCATAATTACCTCGATTATACAGAACAAACAATTTTGAAGTTTGAGTGTTCCTTTCATTGTTGTAAGTACAATAATTTGTAAGTATCCTGCACTCTCTGGTTTATTAGTAACGCTGGTAATTGGGACAAATCGCACTCTTAATAAAACAACAACCGAATTCAAAATTTTGGCAAAATGACTTTTGATAAAAAACCGACTTAAAAGAGCAAGCCACACAGTCTCGGTAAAAAAAACACCTCTATTTCCTAAGCAATAAGGTAACAAAATATTTGCGTCTTTATTTGTCCCCCCGCACACGCGAGTGTCTTCTAGGTCGGGTTTTTATGAAAATTTATTTTTCCAAATTTTGAGTTCGGTCGTTGTTTTGTTAAGAGTGCGAAATGAATAATCTTGGTTATATATATTGTAGATAAGGTCAAAAAGGGCAATGAGCAAGCTTGCAAAATCCGTATATCAATCTTTCTGTTTGATTCGGAGAATTGAACAGTTAATAGCTTACAGCATGCAAAGCAGGATACAAGAAGATGAAAACCAGCGTGAAGCAACGCTTGCGTTGTGTTTCGCCAAGTGAGTGAGGGTACCGGAGCCCCCCCCCCCCCCCCTCCCACGGGAATCGCTTACCATCAGGTGATCCGTCTGCTCGTTTGCCACCTATCACATACAATAAAATAAGATCTTTAGAAATATTTCACAAGAGTCCAAAATTAATATGTATTAGTAGTAATGACGTATGGTGCTGAAACGTGGTAACTACAGTGGTCTTTTTCAAAAGCTCAGACCAACGGGCTATCGAGAGAGCTTTGCTAGGGATTTCTTTACATGATCGAATCCAAATCGAAAAAATCCGCTTTATTTTATTTGCTTCTTCTTACTAGTGTAAAACCCCATGAGTTTGGGCTCATTTGGTTTGTTTTATGATTCCAACCGATCCAATACGATCGATTGATACGACACAAATAAGATCTTATTTTTGTGAATTGAATAATTATGTGTTCCTAGTCATACATGTGTACTGTCATACAGTATGACTCTGCCCCTCTTTAAGATCAAGCCTGTAAGATCCGATGACTATTGCTAAGCCACAACCACTTAATATACATTTAAACGTGTACATATTTTATTCGTGGGAAGTAGTTTGTTGGAGTTACGTTAACATTCCATAATTGTCCCCACTGCAGGGGCATAAGTCTCTTTCCATAGAGGTATGGGAAGAGACCCATGCCCCTGCAATACTCGAGAAGATAAAGCCATACTCCACACATGGGGGCCAAGTCCGGTTTGGTGGAGGTTGTGAGGCGCTAGTGGCCAACCCCAGTGTCAGAAGTTTTTAAGCCGCCTTTAAGGCCTCTGCCATGGCTTAACGACTGCCATCTAGCGATAGCAGCCGGTACCAACAGCTTAACGTGCCTTGCGAAGCACGGAAACGTTCGATATAAAAGCCAGTAACAGTCAAACCCACGGATTATGACCGTGTTTGTAATCAGTTAACCTGCGGGATCGACGCGACCACGTAAGCCGCACTGAGCCACGACCGCTTCTTAGAGTTAATAATACGCAATTATACCGCGGCAATTATTGTAGTTTGGATGTACGGACTGTGCTAATTTACTTAGGGGCTTCATTCATTTATACTCACCGACAACATACATGAACCCGTTGACTTGTGCTGTCTGGAACGACGGGGAGTCCGCTGACACTTCGCAAGTGTATTTCCCGTTGGCCACGTTGGTAACATTTGCCACTGTGAGTCGCTGAGCGTCACTCTCGTTCCTCTGTAGAAAGAAGTAAGTACATAAATACATTAAGATGTCATTAAACTTAGATATAATAAATATGACTTAGATACTTATATTTAGGAGTTATTTGTTTACTAGCTTTTTCCGCGGTGAAATTGATTATTCCTAGAAAAAATAACTATTTGTTTCTTCCCATCAACTATATATGTACAAAATCACGCCGATTCGTTGCCTGTTGTAGCGTGAAAGAAGTACGAACAAACACATATTCTCTTCGCTCTTTCTGTGCAGTTATATCTATGCTTAAGTAATCATTAACTTTTCGGGATAAAGAATGCGTAGGTGTTAATTCAGTGCCATCCAAATCCGTTCACAAAACAAACATGTATACTTTCGCTTTTACAATATTATTATTATTATAAGTTTAAATTATTTACAGATATTTTTTATGTGACTAAGTACATTGTTGGATTGTTTTGTCATGGTAGCGTAGTGGTTAGCGCTCTTGGCTTCTGAGATGAGTCGTGGATTCTCGATCTATAAAATAACATTCGTGCGCAAACATAACAAAGATGAGCAGAGTTGTTTGATTTTTCCTAGATGTTTAAAATATGTATATGTATGTATTTCAGTAGCAAAAAGTAGATATAGAACCCATCAGATAGGGTTTTCTATACTGACCAACTTTGGCTCTACTTTGCTAAAATCACAAAAAAAAAATTAACTTCTATCGTACAAACGATCAGCTGTTTTGTCAACTTTGTTTATAAAGATATTTTTTTGTTAAGTCAGAGAACCTCACAATTGTACTATACACTCTATTGGCTGCGCCCGCACGGTTATCGTTTTTTTTTTACACATACATACATTAATTATACATACTTATGCTGTATTGGAGAGGTAATGGTCTTTAACTCTTTGTTTAAAGATAGTCACTGAAGGACTATCACGAATGTCGTGTGGGAGAGAGTTCCACAGCCTCACTGCATGGACAGTGAATGAGCTGCCGTAGTAGCGAAATGACGTATAAGTCGGGAATTTAGTACAAGAGACTTTGTTTTTTATGACTGTCAATGAAAATATTCGGCTCGTGAGCGTAGCAATTGTTTTTTTAGTTTCTTACTTTTCATATTTTTCGGAATGAAAATAATTATTTGCTGTTCTCCGCTCTTTACTTTACTTATTTATTTTATTTTATTTTTTATGGCAGAGGCGACAAACGAGCAGACGGGTCACCTAATGGTAAGCGATTACCGCCACCCATAGACACCCGCAACACCAGAGGAGTCACAAGTGCGTTGCCGGCCTTTCACTTATCCAGATTTCAGCATAATTAGATACCTTTACATTTAGAGTTTATTATCTGCCACATTTGTAAGTAAGGCTACGACGCCTATTAACTCCTATCCTACATTGTACATAATATGCTAAAAACAGATCATTTATGTCATGCACCCAAGTAACATACTTTGAAACAAATACAACGCCTCAAAGGTTAATTCGCAACCTTCGTCGGGGCTAAGTAAGTTACTACCTCGAGCAGGAAATTGGCTGTGCCAAAGTAACAATCTAGCTATATGTATAATAAAGACACTGTAGCTTCCAAGGAGATTGAGGAACCTTAAACTTTTATTATGCCTTTTGATTAAAATAAATATTGTGATGCTTTTACCAGTAAAAATAAGCACAATTTTCTCCAAGGAAATTAAAAGCAGTTTGGAATTATAAGGAAAATGTACAAAATACACGAAGAATTTTTCGTGTGTCCTTTTTAGGGTTCCGTAGCCAAATGGCAAAAAACGGAACCCTTATGGATTCGTCATGTCTGTCCGTCCGTATGTCACAGCCACTTTTTTCCGAAACTATAAAAACTATACTGTTGAAACTTGGTAAGTAGATGTATTCTGTAAACCGCATTAAGATTTTCACACAAAAATAGAAAAAAAAGACAATAAATTTTGGGGGGTCCCCATACTTAGAAGTGAAACTCAAATTTTTTTTTTATCAAACCCATACGTGTGTAGTATCTATGGATAGGTCTTCAAAAATGATATTTAGGTTTCTAATATCATTTTTTTCTAAACTGAATAGTTTGCGCTAGACACTTCTAAAGTGGTAAAATGTGTGTCCCCCCCGTAACTTCTAAAATAAGAGAATGATAAAACTAAAAAAAAATATATGATGTACATTACCATGCAAACTTCACCGAAAATTGGTTTGAACGAGATCTAATAAGAAGTTTTTTTTTTCATTCATTCAACTCAAATATAAAAATATAAAAAAAAAACATTTAATTTCATAAACACAACGAACTACAAGAACTTTTATATTATGTTACTTGCTGCTACGGAACCCTTCTGGGCGAGTCCGACTCGCATTTGGCCGCTTTTTTAACCAACCTTTGCTTAACATGCTTCTACGATACTTTAAACAGAACAAATTTTCCATAAGAAAGAACCTATTGACCTCCCCATACAAAGTCGGCGAATCATGTGCTTTTGCATGCCTTCAGTGCTTGACGGTACTGATACTGGTAAGTTTATTAAATTTTGTAGTACGTACTTTCATGGAAACAAAGATTTTTTAATTTGATTTTATATAAATTTACAGTTGAAGCTTTTCACCTACCTATACTCAGTTCGCGAATTAATTCAGGGTGATATTAAAATCGCGGACCAAGTTTTAACTTAACAACTTTCTCTATGGAACCAATGCAATCGGAGCACAGAGAAAAAATCTGTGATCGGAGCAAAAAAAACGGACTCTTCATACAAACGGTGTAGCCAACTTTGTATGAAGAGTCAAATTTTTTTTTTGCTCCTATTGAATTGGTTTCTTAGAGAAAGTTGTTCAGTGTCATGACTAGAAGCCACAGTTAAAATTTGGTCCGCGATTTCAATATCAGGAAAATACAGGATGTTTTTAACTTTTCTAAAATACAATAGTAGTTTTCACAGTATGGGAATTTAAAAGAATTGCGCTATGACTATGGGTTTCTGGGAAACGTTATCCAGTTTCATAAGTAGAAACCTCAGTAAAATCCCATCCATTTGCGCTTTAGTCAAACCAGAGATAAGTTCTCCTTTTCTTTGGTCAAACTGAACAGCTTTGCTGAAAACCACAGAATTCTAAATAATAAAAGGTATTTCAATGCTGAAAACGAAAATAACAACAATTTCTTTTATTTTAGTGCACATAACTATTTTGATTAAACACTGTTACAACTTAAGTTACAGTAACACATACCTTTTTAATATAAGTAAGTAGATACTATAATTTTAAATGTAAGATAAATTCTGAAAATAGAGGTATAATTTCACTTATCATGATATACGTAGTTCCTATCAAGCAGTAAATAAAATATTTGCATTCAAACAATTTTATTCACAGTATATTTTGGAATGTTATTTCTAGTTACGAAAGATGAAAATCAATTATTATACACTCTAAAATTCAACACTCATTTCGTCCATTCCGTCGTCTATACAATTTTAAATATTGTTCTGTTATTTGTTCGACACAGTCGGCCATCGCGCTTCATTAATATAAAACACGGTTTTAATAATAAAGAGTACACTGCTATTGGACATTTACAAATGTAAATAACTTTTGTAAATATTTACACACTTTGGACTTTTACTCAACTGTTAAAAGTTGAAGCGAGTGTGTGATATGTTTAATTTTTTGGCGCGCATGAGTGTGCTTTGAAACGCATATTAAACTGTTCCTTTCGTACAATTGTCATTATTATAACTAGCATAGTTATGGATAAGTAACTACTTCATTCGTAAAAAAAGTATTAACTCCTCATACAAGTAGGCGGAGCAGTTGATTAATTTAGTATGGGAAGTCCAACCATTTCATTTTTACGAATTCAGTATCTTTGGGCTCCTTAGGGATATATTTTTTTCAGTTCCATGAGTAATTTCTTGCAATATGCTCAAATGATACCTTCGTTAATTATGTAATTTATTTTTTAAACACAAGCAGTAAAACTATTGTCCTAGAGCTTGCATTATAATACATCAGAAGTCCAAGAAAGTGCCAGAAGTCCGAACCGATTTCACCAAATTAGATGACCCTTTTAAACAAATTAGCAGATTTGATCTCGAACCGTAAGGTTTCAGAGTTTTTTTTCTCAAGAAACCTCAAGCTGTAGAATGAGCTTCCACCCGAGGTTTTCCCTAAAGGCTACAGTATAGGACATTTCAAGAAGGGATTGAAAAGGTTTGGAAGGAACCGCAAAGCATTGATAACCCCTGGTGTTACAAATGCCCACGGCGATGGTTATCCATTTTCCAGCAGGTGATTTGACAGCCTTTTTGCCACCTTTTATAATTAAAAAATCCTGAATTCGTGTTGATCCATGATGTGTGCTATCATATAAAATAGCTATGCATATCCAAAAAAGTCTATAGTTCCTGAATTACGAGCAATTATATCCCGGACCTTTGGATGGCGTGCGTGGGGCCGAAGTCAACACGTAGAGATCCGTTGGACAATTTAATTTAAAAGTAATGTGTCATCATCCGGCGATTATTCCTGTGTACACTAGTAATAATGCACCCAAGGACAATCCCCGGATAGTGTTGGACTATTGGACTATTTTAAAAAGATGGAGAAAATTAAACCGGTCTGTGGTTGAGATGCTAAGCCAAGTTTGGTCTATAAAATAAATATCTTTTATATAATAACATTATACATGACTGACTATCTTCGTAAATCAAGGACGGATGTGACTTTCGTGAATCACACGTTATCAACATAGAGGCGGTTGTCAGTCTTGTATAAATCATATATAAGGCAGATGCTACTAAAAAAATAGCATGATAAAAGTTTATTTGATTCATTGTCGTTGCTAACCATTATAAAAAAAATTTGTCACTTCTTTCTTGCTTTTCGGAGCAAACAAAAGGCAAAGGCTATGGTCATACGGCCTTATCTGTTATTAGTAGTTTAGGTATCAGCAGAGACAAGAAGAATTCGTCAGTTCTCCAGCAAAATAGTAGAACTTTTGCCGAAGCTTTCGTCTATTTCTTAAGGGTACTCGAAATACAGTCGACACACTTCCATTCCATTATCGTATCCTACACTATAAATATGCACCAGATAACACGAAATCAAACTTCTCGTATAAAAAATCTTTTTACAAAATAAGTACCTACTAAAATATCGTATAACATAGCACAGTGTTAAAAACTTATTCGATTTGTAGTGTTGTATGTATATGTGTCTGAGGATAAGCAGGGTTTAACTGTTTCCAATTTTTAGATTATGCATATCGTTATTATAATGCAAATAAGATTATCTTAAGCTTAGTTCTCAACATACGCTAGAAAATGAACTTTTACATAAGTGGGTACAAGTAACAGCATACGCCACACGATATTCAGGGAGCTTAATGGTTCCCTTGGGAAATAAATCTGTGAGACTCTCTCTACGGCGGCGCCAGCGCTCTTATACCTTATCTAGCAAGGAACACGAGCTCGTCTAAAATATGAATGTTCTCGAAATTTTGTAAGTAGTAAAGGCTTTAAATTATATCAAGATGTGTGATTTAATAACATGCTAATATGTCTTGCTAGGTTTTCAGGTTGACATTTAATTTATTGAGTAGCTAATGCCACAACATGTTTACAGAATAGGGTCCATATAAGATTATTCAAGTTGTAGATTTTTTAAATGTTGTTGTTAACAACCGATATCGTTCCCACTGCAGGGACACGGGTCTCTTCCCATAGTTTTTTTTATTTTTATAATTTGTGAAATTGTTAAAACAATAGTCGTTGCGTTTGACCCAACCAACGGATGTCAGGTGAAAAATAAAAATAAAACGAACCAATGGCCGGTCACGGGCACCAGACAATAAATGCATTTATAAAGCTGGCTTTTGCCTGCACTTTGGCATTTCTGTTCCGCATTGGTCACGTTTTTATGAGAGATGGTGTGTGCTATAGTTTTGTATATAAGTTTTGTCTAATAAGTTTTTGTCGTATCGTGTAGTAGCATATAGGATCCTTCTAAAGTATCTGCAAAAAAATTACAGTGGCTTCTACTCATAAAACTAAATAACTTTCCCCAAGGAACCTACACTCAGTTGGCTAATAAAAAATGTGAAGGTGTGATAATACTTCAAGGTTGGCTTTTACCCATCAAACTGAACAACTTTTGTTCTACAACTTTGTTGAAATCGCAAAGAAATTTTCGGACTTTTCATACAAACTTGGTTCGCCAGCTGATCGATTTGTATGAAAAGTCCAAAAAAAATTTTGCGATTTGAACAAAGTTGTAAAACAAAAGTTGTTCAGTTCGATTTCGAAGCCCACCTTGAAGTTTTACCACACCTTTCTGTTACACTCTGTATAGTATCATATAAAGGTAAAAAAAATATATATTCTAGTCCTACATTATCTTATCGTATCGCTTCGCGTATTATAGTGTCATATAGTATTATTTTGTGTTGTATTGCGATTTTTTTAGGCAAACAAAAAATATTACAAAATAAATAAAATAATGAATAGTATCCTAGGCTACAACTTGACTTTTGCGGGTGGTAGGACCTTGTGCGAGGTCCGTCCGGATCGCTACCACCATCTTACTCGCTAATCCTGCCGCTAAGCAGCAGTGCTTGCACCGTTGTGTTCCGGTGTGGAGAGTAAGACAGCCGAGGAAATTACAGGCACAAGAGGCATTTCATCTTAGCCCTCTAGGTTGGCAACGCATCTGCAATCCCCTCCGGGGTTGCAGGTGTCATGGGCAGTGGTGATCACTTACCATCAGGTGACCCACTTGCTCGTTTGCCTTCCTTATCACATAAAAAAAAAGACTTCACTACTTTATATGAGTCAGTTATTGTAATAAGCTCTAGACCAATTTAATTTATGAGTCTTCAGCAATTTTAAATGCATTTTCTCTTCATGATAATTCTTCGTCTTCCGAAAGAACTTTACGAGCGCGCCAAACATTAAAAACCGATTTTCTTTATTTTATTGAGAAAACTATATAACCGATCGTTAGCACTAGCACAAGAATTTTGCGGACTTTATCGTATGAAAGAAATTTCGGGAACGTGTCTCGCTTAAGTGTAAAATATTGAAAAAATAAAATAGTATAAAAAAAACATAAGATTATAATTATAAAGACTACGCATGCAGTGAACATGTGTATCTGTATGATGTGATGACTGAATGTGTGTTTATGTCTCTATGTTTGGGTGTGCGTGTGTGTGTGTGTATGTGTGTGCGTGTGTGTTTGGCAGAACATGTAGCCCAAGCGGCCCGGTGCGGTGGATCATACGAGATGTTGCTAAATTTCTCTTGAGTCCCCCGAGAACCTCCAATTATTCAAGAAATTCTATACTCAATTAACAAAATTGGTCGTTTCGCACCGATCGATGAGTCGATTCGCTAATTTTGTATGGGAAGTCCAAGAACTTTATATAACGATTTCAATTAATTATAATTTTCTCTGGTGTTTAATGCAGGTTACATAGTTGAGAGAATAGTTTGTTGGTTCTTAATTCGTCATATTTTATTTTACATGAATTTCCCATTTCAGAAATTTCAGTAGTCGGCAGTTAGTGAACAATGATTCATTTTTCTCATTCTTGGCTACGCGCTACACGCGAACTCTGTTGTTTATAAACGCTTTGTTTGTTAATTTGCTAAAAGTACAGCAGCAATTTATCATTTATTTATTAATTTATCTATCCGTGGGAGAGCATGCATCGGCACGAATGGGCCGGCTCGATCGGAGTGATACCACGGCCTCACAAAAAACCGGCGTGAAGCAACGCTTGCGTTGTGTTTTGCCGAGTGAGTGAGGTTACCGGAGGCCCAACCTCCCCCCTTCCCAATTCCCTCCATCCCCCATCCCATTTCAAAGGTCGGCAACGCACTTGGTTCTCCTCTGGTGTTGCGGGTGTCTATGGGCGGCGGTAATCGCTTACCATCTGGTGATCCTCGCTCGTTTGCCACCTATCACATAAAAAAATATAAAAAAAAAATTAAACAAAATTTATATGAGGCCACGCTGAAGTATAATCTATCGAATAAAAAAACCCCCCGACACAAAAAATAAACTCGAAAAACTAACAAATAATATTTTAAACCTATTATAATTATTATCGTCACATATATTATGTAAGTTCAAATATTTTTATTTTCCAAGCGTCGTCGCGTCGGGGGACCGCTAAAGTTTATAAAGTATTTTTTCAACAACAGCTAATTAATTATTAAGAATTACATTTAGGTACGAGCGGAGTAAATTATTTTGTTGCAATCTACGACTACACCTGTTTTTCTCACTTAGCGGTCCCCCGACGCGACGACGCTTGGAAAATAAAAATATTTGAACTTACATAATATATGTGACGATAATAATTATAATAGGTTTAAAATATTATTTGTTAGTTTTTAGAGTTTATTTTTTGTGTCGGGGGGTTTTTAAAATTTTAATTTTACTTTTATTTTGTCCTTTTTAAAGTAGGTATAAATATTAGGAAGGTATTTATAATGATTAGTTAGTTGAGTTAGTAACGATAGGACATATGGAAGGTAGTCAGATCCACTCACCAACTATTGAAGAGCTGATGATCTTCAAACGGCTGATCAGGTCATGGTTACCTTACCATATACTTTCAATATCATTGAAGTAACATGGTACCAAATTTCGAATCGATAGGACATATGGAAGGTAGTCAGATCCCCTCATCAACTATTAAAGAGCTGATGATCTTCAAACGGCTGATCAGGTCATGGTTACCTTACCATATACTTTCAATATCATTTAAGTAACACGGTACCAAATTTCGAATCGATCGGACATAAGGAAGTTAGTCAGATCCCCTCATCAACTAGAAAAGAGCTGATGATCTTCAAACGGCTGAACAGATTTTCATGAAACATGGCTAAGAACACTCGGGATAAAATTATCTATGACACAAAAAAAACAAAACGAAAATCGGTTCATCCGTTTGGGAGCTACGATACCACAGACAGATACACAGATACACAGATACACAGACACGTTAAACTTATAACACCCCTCTTTTTGCGTCGGGGGTTAAAAAAAAGAATCACTAAAATCGTTAGTTGATGGCCAGCGAAGATTTCGCGTAACATGCACACAAAGTTGAGATCTTCCTCCTTTTCTGAAAGTCGGTTTAAAAACGATTTGGAAAGTCATTCCAGTGGAGCTTCTTGTTACAGTGGCAATAGATACTAACCGTCCATCTATCGATTTGATTCGTAGTTTTTACACAATGTTGTCCGGTCATTCGGGTTTTTGCCGTAATAAGAGTTTTCCTGATTTTACTGCGCCATTATTATACCGAAACATTCGTAACCATTTTATGACCTTATGACTCATTAGCAAGTAATTAGCTATAGGTACCTACCAGTAACTGAGTGTTATGTACTGCTAGAGGCGAGACTAATGTATAAGTCGTGTACCTTATTAATTGGAAGGAACACATCCATTTATTTAAGAAGGTAATAGCACTTAATATAAGAAGAAAAAGCCCTAGCGTAGTATTATTATCACAGACAATATCGATGAAGCCTCGAGCAGAATTGAAAAAGTAAATTATTATTTGTAAATAATATCATCCTTATTAGGTATTATTATCATCGTCATATCAGTCGGAAGATGTCAGCTGTTGAACATATGCCTCACCCATAAATTAAGCGCGTTTTGAACCACATGCTTCCCGCGGCATCCTGCACACCTAGGGTTCCCAGGTGTGGTGCAAAAAACCGGACAAGTTTTTTTTATTTTTATTAATTTAACAAAAATACCAAATAACAATAAAACTTACAATTTTCTTGACCGGACAGACATAAGGAAAACCGGACATCTGGCAACCCTACACACCTGACTACATCATCAGTTGATCTGATGGGAAGCCTCCTAACAATGCGTTTTCCAACTTTCGGTCGTCATTCGAGAACATGTCTTGCCTGTCGATTATCGTTCTACGAGCTTTATGGCCTGCTCATTGTCACTTTGTCGGTGACTCTACTTTTTCTACGGATTTTTTTGATTTGGATTCGATCATGTAAAGAAATCCCTAGCAAAGCTCTCTCCATAGCCCGTTGGTCTGAGCTTTTGAAAGAAGCCACTATAGCTACCACGTCTCAGCACTGTACGTCATTATTAGTAATAGTTACACATTGATTTTGGACTCTGATTTGTTAAATATTTCTAAAGAAACAGTCAGGACAGTCATTTTTGATATCTAATGCGAACAAGTTGAATGCCTCTTAAATCCAAGGCTGGGTTGTTTCTACAGGCTTGGGAAGGTAAGGGAATTTTCCACACGCGCAATCTAAGTCAATCCAAATTGGAGGAGATAACAGGATTAGAGGATGGCTAGCGGCAAATTTTACTGTCAGAAATTTTCACTTCCCTACGGGCACTATACAGGTTGTAAGGGACAGGTTTCCGAAAACTTTAAGGGCTTGCTCAGTAGACGAAACTGAACAACTTTCCACAAGAATTTTTTTCAGGAAACGAAAAAAAAAACGGCTTCTCCATACAAACTGTCCAATCAAGTTTATAATTTTGTATGGAGAAGCCGATTTTTTTTCCTTTCCTGAAAAAAAATATAAGAAAAGTTGTTAGTATGATTAGTAGAAGGCCCAGTTCCGAGTTCTACACCTATTTTGTTACATTCTGTATAGCTCAGCGAACGTCACCTTCAAGACATCAATATATGATTTTAACATAACGGTTTTTTTTTTCTTTTTTTCTGTATTTTATACTTGATTCTAACTCCTTAACATTTCAAACTCACTTTTTTAACATCCTGTATATAATTCTTCTGTACGTGCATGTCACTGAATTCCTCCTAAAAGCTGCAGTTGGGCTGATTTCAATAAAATTTTTGTGTGTGTTCAAGAGGGACCCTAGATGGTTTATACAACTGGACCCGGTAGGTGGCGCTGCAGTCGTTCGGATAAGAAAAACGTCTGTCGGGTCCGATATTAGGATTATAAAATATACCTAAACTCTTTGCTTCTATCTCTCGCCAGCATGCAGCACCAGCTATAAAAGGTAATTGGTGTTGCTGAGATTCCATGTACTTATCAGTGTTGCCTCACCTTATTCATAACAAGACATTAATATTGCTTACCATCTTAATATATTTTCCTTATCAATAATTATACTTTATTTCTCTTTGAGTTATTAGGTGTACAAAAAAATTCTACCCATTTTTGAACAAAATAAATATATTTATAAAAATGAAAAAAAGTACAAATCCTTTAAATTTTATGACCATTAGCTTCTACTACGTTCTGCCAACGTGTAGGCAGCTCATTGAGTCCTTGGAGAAAAAAGTCTTGTTCTTTCGACGCTATAAATTTATCGACTAGGTACTTTCCTAACTTCATCTTCATTTAGCAATTGCTGCTCCACTCAGTAGTGTTGTAACGATTTCAAAAGGTGGTAGTCGCTTGGTGCAATGTCAGGCGAGTACGATGGATGCGGTAAAATTTCCTATTGCAGTTCATTTATAATTTTGGAGACCACAAAACTTCTATATGGCCGAACATTGTCATGCTGCAGTATCACTGATCGACGGCCATGACTAGAATATGTTCGGTTTTCATGATTTGTTTATTATTTGTCAAAGATTGTAATTATACAGCGTATAATGTTTGCTTGTTATGCTCACATATGATTTAAGAAGTTCGTAAAACAATACACCACATTCAACCTATCAAATACAGAGCACACCTATTTACCGTAAATGTTGCGCTTTGATGTTGCTGTTGTCTCCTGTCCTGGATCTATCAATTTTTTTTCACTTTTGGGACCCCCTGTAACTAGTTTTCACAAAAAAACTCTTCGTTTTCAGTGTTTAAAGTCGTCTTTCACGGAACCCATCTTCCCTTTTTTTTTTCCCCAACACACATAGTCATTCAGAAACAACTTGTTGGGTTACATCTAATGTCTTTGCAAGTTGATGTTGTGTTTGTGCAGTGTGGTCCAGTAGCTCTTGCAGTTTAAGTTTAAGACTTTCTGAATTCGGCCCAAGCGTGATTTATATTATAAATCGAAATCTCCGTTTTTAAATTTTCGAAAGTATTTCCGGCACATGCAGTCATCAATAATACTTTCACCGTAAGTCAAACATATAGTTATATGAGCTTTACCAGCACTGTGTCCTGGGTAAGACTCATAAAGTAGACGATGTCGAATATGCTCAATATTTTACTTCCATTTTCATTTTAGTTAAGAACGCTCTAATTTTCTAATAAATATATTGTGTACGTAGATTACAAGTAATAGTATACTCTAGTATAAGAATCGGTAACTAAAACATAACTGTCTTTTAGAAGTTGACATCTTTTGGAAACGGGTAGAATTTTTTGTACACCTAATACTAGCAAACCAAAACAGACCTTAAAACAAGACAGAAGCAAGTAAGTCTGAGAGTCTGAAAAGGAACGTTTTAGTCTATTAGGAATCGCCAAAACTCTCCGAAGCTTTATGAGACTTTGATGGAACACATCTTTGTTACTAACTGTGAGCGTCTCAATAACTTTCAGTAATATAGGGAGCTACTTCGGCAGTAATGGAAGATCAATTAGTGCACGAGGTGTAAGAACGTTTCGCCAATTAGCACTTTCTACTTTATATAGTTCCTGGGTTTCATGTTACAACGCCAGGCGATCGATGTATAATAATTGACAACTCTAAAGTTTAGAGTTTAGAGTCTAAACACGTTACAACAACCTTTATTACTTTAATCGTAATAAATATAATTTAGCTATATTATTTTTTAGGGTTCCGTACCTCAAAAGGAAAAAAGGAACCCTTATAGGATTCGTTGTCCGTCCGTCTGCCTGTCTGTCTGTCTGTCAAGACCCTTTTTCTCAGGAACGCGTGGACGTGTCAAATTGAAATTAATATCAAATACTCAAATCTGTAATCCCTTGGACCTGTAAAAAAAATCAAACTTCTTAATCAACGCAATCAAAGATATTGCCGTTTATGCAACATATTTTGACGCTCGCAAGGGAATCAAAACCTATGGGGTGGGAATCATATTTGGTAAAAAGCAGTTTCTTATAGCACAAGTAAAGAAAAAGTCCGAAAACCGTAAATTTTGTAGTAACGTCACAAACTTTTGGTTAACTGACCGCGACCTATGTCGATGTATGGGAACAACAGTTTTCCAACGGCAAAATTAAATTTGTCCCTCAATGCCAATGTACTTGTACAGAGCCCTCCGTGCGCAAGTCCAGTTCACACTTGGATGGATTTTTTATTTTGTTAATTTACTAAAAAAGTATTGAAATGCTTTTATTACAATATAGGACCACCCTGAAGTCATTATATATCGAATAAAATAGTAGTATTATAGTATAATTTTTATTTTAGGCAAAAACCCATATCACAGTACACAAAAACCAAAATATAAATATGAAATATAAAATTACACTACAAAAAAATAATAATCACTAAAATCAGTTGACAAATGGCGAATTAAATATCACATAATGTGCACACTAAAATTTACATCAAATTGTGAAATTCGCCTTGTTTCGTAAGTTGGTTAAAAACGAAACGAATTACTGGTATGTTTTTTTGCTGATCAGCTATTTCTGCTGGGTATTAGTTATACAGCCACGCTATATGTATATAAGGTGCTACTTTATTAGTGCCCGATATTTTAGTCAGTGCTTTTTCTCCAGATTCTGATCAACTTTCCCCAAGGAAACTACAGTCAAATCGCAAAAAAATTTTTTGACTCTTCATTTAAATCGATCAGCGGTGCGGCTAAATTAGTTTAAGCACTGACTAAAATATCAGGCACCAACAAAGTAACATCCTATATACATACTTGCGAAACCTATTACGGGTTTCTTGGAAAAATATTCATAACCAGTACCAAAAAATAGGGAGGCAAGTAAAAGGCTTGAGACAAAATTAATTGGAGTTTTACGCGAGGTAACCTACTTCGATATTCCCCGGAATAATTAATTACTAGTACAGTAAGCCTTAAGATATAGTAACGTACAAACATTAAAATCGATAGAGCCATTAATGAGAAAAAATAGCAAGGGAAGAACTCTTAGAAGTCAAATTTTGATCGGAGTAACCAACTATCTAATGTTACTATAACTATAAAAAATATAGTGCTGTACAAAATATCACTGAAATCGATACTCGTACATTTTTTTGAGAAAAAAATATAAGCTTTTTTTAGTATGGTCTCCTTATTTTTAGTTACGGCTGTCGCTTGCTCCGCAGTCGTTTAACAATAAAAAGGTGACTAGAGCTTCGAGGCCTCTTGACTATGGTTTTTAATTTATACTCATCTTACTTAAGAAGTTTTGTTTAAAACTTTTCTTAAAATCGATTTTTTTGGACTTTCTATAAAAACTGATTACTTTTCGGGCAAACTTCATGAAGAGGTTTTGTTACGAGTTCAGCAGAGGACAAGGTACCGACTATACTCGTATAGGTTGGTAACTCATGCGTGTGGTCACGCCACAAGCATCAGTGTTACTTTATCTCTGTGCGTGACCCACTCACATGCTCGTCGCCATAATTTTTTTAAATAATCCGTAGAATAAAAAGTCTGTAAATCTGAACCATGGAATACCTAAACGTAAGTAGATAATACCAGAAATACATTGAAATAACACATCTGTTATCACATTAAAAATCTTTGGGGGAGAGCAGGGCTTTGCAGATGGACGTAATCGTTGACAAATCGCAGACTGAACAAACGGGGTGGTACGAAACAAACAGAACACGATTTTCGAACCCTCTGCTATCGAATTCGTAAAAGCAAATAAGTATCTAAATATATATATACAGCGTGATTGAAAATTCGTTATATTAACCTTTTATCAAAAGCCGTTATATTTACGTTTACTTTAAAACTATTAGAAAAATATATCGTCTATCTATCTACACCTGTACAACAAATAAATAAAAACCCCACCCTCAAAAATAAGTCGAATATTTCAAAAACCACTTAACCTATTTTCACAATATATAGGGTGACTTTAAATTAGTTCTTGATACGAAAGGCTATGCATGTGCTCGTGATAACAAACAACTTTCCCTAAGGAACCCATAGTCAAATCGCAAAAAAAGTTTTGGACTCTCCATTCAAATCAGTCAACGGACCGGCCAAATTAGTATGAAGAGTCCAATTTTTTTTTGATTTGACTATAGGTTCCTTAGGGAAAGTTGTTTGTTATCATGAGCACATGCCTATCCTTTGGTATCAAGAACTAATTTAAAGTCACCCTTTATATAAAAACGACTGCAATAAACGCTGCTTTCAAGCAAAAAAAATCAAATCGCTTCAACCGTTTAAAAGTTACGATGTTACAGCAGACAAACAGTTATGCACAAAGGGAGACGCAGAAACTTCAAGCTTATAAAATCCCTTTTATACGTAGGGGGTGAAAACAGTACACAGTGTACGGAAGAGACAAAAAATCGGAAATTTTCTATTGATTTCATTTTTTAAATAAGTTTTATAATTATAAATAACAAAGTAAAACTCCCACGTGCACACTCAATACAGTTTACGAGAAAACCGTTAGCAAAAATCTGTATTTTTTGCGCTCATTTATTTAAAAAAATACTTACTCCGTCAAAATGGGTTGAAATGATATTTTGTATTTTTTACCAGATATAATATTAATAAAGGCTTCTTGCAAACTTTAAAGCAACATGAAAAAAGTAATACATAATAAGAAACGATTTCTTTTGTTTGTATGTTTGTTTGTAAACTCTTTATTGCAAAAAGAAATGAATGTACAAAACTTAAAAGTAACTGTAAAAATACGCAATGGCGGACTTATCCCTTACGGGATCTCTTCCAGTCAACCTTATATGTTGAAGGGAATTATATTTAAAAGTAGGAGCAAAGTTAAAAACACAACATAATAAAATTAAGAAACTTATAAAAACTTTTGAAATACTATATCCTAAAACATAATATATATACAATACATACATATATACAATACATACAGTAATATACATATAAAATAGATTAATGAGCTCAGGAGCCAGGGTTGGGAGGGGACTCAACCTGACGTCGGGTGGGAGAGCGTTCCAGAGCCGAGCGGCGTGTACAGTGAACGACTTAGTGTAGGTATCAGTGCTATGGATTGGAATTGCAAGCGAAAGGTTATGACTGGAGCGAAGTCTAGAGTCCATAGCCGTACGGAAGCTGAACCTCTCGTAATGATATCGTAGAGCAGCAGGGTTGAACAGCACATTGTAAAGAAGTGTTAAGATATGAGTATCCCTGCGCTGGCGGATGGGTAGCCAGTTGAGTTTCATACGATACTCCGACACGTGGTCATACTTCCGCATGCCAAATATGTAACGGATACACAGATTTTGAAGACGCTCCAGTTTGAGAACTAACTCAACAGTGGGATCTAAAAAAGCGACGTCACCGTAGTCTAGTAAGGGAAGAAGAAGAGAACGAGCAAGCAAGAGTTTAGTTTGAAAAGGGAGAAAATCCTGCAGGATGCAAATATCTTTCGACTCACTTCATTGATATGTGCTGTCCAGGAAAGGGTTTGGTCCATGATGACACCCAGATTCTTCACTGTTTTGGATAGTGTTATGACAGTATTGTCAAACACAAGGCTAGGCATCAACATGGACTGGAATTTACCAATGAAGTGAGGGCTACCAATGACAATAGCCTGCGTCTTGGACGCGTTTATTACGAGACCAAATTTTTTGGACCATTCTGCAATTAAAAAAAGGTCATCATTGGCCGCATCTATAGCCTGAGAGAAGTTAGAGAGAGGGGCGGCGGTGTATATTTGAAGGTCTGCATCTGCATACAAGTGAAATGAAGAGTGAAGAGAGTTAGTGATGCTGTTTATGAAAACGGAAAAGAGAAAAGGAAAAAGTACACCGCCTTGTGGTACGCCAGAGTTAAGGGAGCACCAATCAGAAGATCGATCATCGATCTTTACTATTTGGTGTCTGTCGAACAGATACGACTTGAACCAGGAGAGGGCTGTAGGGGAAAGGTTAAGGGAACTGAGGATACCAAGAAGGATGTCAAAATCTACGGTGTTGAAGGCATTGCTGAAGTCCAAGAGAATAAGTAAAGTGAGCTCCTTCTTTTCTATATTAAGACGAATATCGTCGGTGATTTTTACTAGTGCTGTCACAGTACTGTGCCCCGATCGAAAACCTGACTGATAATCAGAAAGGAGACCATTTACTCGCTAATAATCAGCCAGTCGCTTGTGAACTATATGCTCAAGCACCTTGGACAACACTGGCAAAATAGAGATAGGACGGAAGTCGGAAAAGGAGGCAGGATTGGGCTTTTTACGAAGAGGGATTATATGAGCATATTTCCAGGAGGATGGAAAAACGCCGGATGTCAGAGAGCAGTTTAGGATATTAGTCAGGATAGGAGCGTTATGTTCTTGGATAGGGATGATCATTGCCAACAGCCTTAGTCTTAATTGATTTGAGGGTTTTTAGGACTTCATCTACAGTAACCTCTCCTAGTTCAAAAGAGAAGCAGTTGGGACGAGAAGTGTTGGATAAATGAGCTAGAGTGTTATTTTTAGTGACAGTCTCTAAACTAGCCGGTGACGTGCTGAAATGTTTGTTGAGTTGATCAACATCAATCACATTGTCAGAAACAATAGACGTGGATTTACCTACACCGAGAGATTTCAAGAATTTCCACAGTTTAGCAGGAGGACTGCTTTCGATAGTAGTATGAATATGTTTACGCCGAGCTATCCTACATGCTTTGTTACATTTCTTTTCGTATTTGTAGGTTTAATTTTTTTTTCTTCCAAGTTATGGCGTATTAGCACCAAAAAATTATCTTGTTATAAACATTTGCTTTTCTACTAAGTAGACAAAAAAAACCGAACACTTAGTCCGTGGAACTTTGAAGAAATAATTGAAAAACTGTTTTACAAATTATTTCTGATATGATATGATAATTTTTTGGTGCTAATACGCCATAACTTGGAAGAAAATAAATTAAACCTACTAATACAAAAAAAAATCATTTCAATTTAAAAACCCAATTTCTTGATAAATTTAACATATTTGAAGGGAGAGGGTAGTTATTTTTTCATGATTTTATTATGTATATGAATTTTTTAATCTTAAGTAAATACAATGTAAATAACTTCTGTAGTACCTTTAAGTAAAACATATAACCACATGAAAGTTCAATTATTTTTTCAAATTTTCACGGATTTAGTGTTCGTTTTTTTTTTGTCTATGTAGTAGACAAGCAAATGTTTATATTAAGATAAATTTTTGGTGCTAATACGCCATAACTTGGAAGAAAAGAAATTAAACCTACAAATATGTAAAAAAATCGTTTCTTATTATATTTTAGTTTTTTCATGTTGCTTTAAAGTTCGCAAGAAGCCTTTATTAATGTTATATCTGGTTAAAAAAAAAAACATTCTAACGGACTAAGTATTTTTTAAATAAATGAGCCGCAAAAAAAATCGGTTTTTGCTAACGGTTTTCTCGTAAACTGTATTGAGTGTGCACCTGGGAGTTTTACTCTGTTATTTATAATTATAAAACCTATTCAAAAATGAAATCAATAGAAAATATCCGATTTTTCGTCTCTTCCGTACACTGTGCAGTAGTATGGCTAATTGACTGAGAGACAATGCACAACCCCAACTATTGAGAAAAGTTGCGGGTCTTTGGAGGGTGTAGAAGTGTAAAGAAAGTATTTTATAAAATGTCGATAGTGAAATGGGTTTTGAAGTTTATAAGGAAAATTGCGTTTCCAAAGGGTTAGACGCCGTCAGCCGAGTTGGATTCGACATTTTATCTCTTTCTAGAAGTTGGACCATTTCTCAAAAACTTTTAGTGTAGTCTCCAGCTTTCCAAGGAGTGGATGCAACAAAACATTTGATATCATTGTCGTCTTATCCATTTTCCATTGAAGAACTTGAGAGGCTCTAATGAGAAATATATTTATTACATCATTATACCAACTATATCTGTCTAGCTCTAACTATATACGTCCCTTTGATAACCAGCTTCTGGTTTAGACCTATTTCTATTTTTATCAATCCTCAATTAGTAAGTCCTGGGCATTATTTCACTTCATAGTTAAAAAAAACAAGCCATGAACTCCCCAGAGTTGGGACATGAATCTGTCTGTCTGGATAGTTTAGCAATATTCATCTGACAGAGCCCACGTCCAGCTTGGATAGAGATAAGAGCTGTGAAAAATGATCACGTGCCCTTTTCAACGCCGATGGTTCTGTCCGAACCAATTAAAATACCTAACGCAACGATGATGGTAAAAGGTAAAAACAACTCTAATAAATTATAAAAACACATATCAGTCCAATCACGCAACGGTCACTCGTGGCTTGCTTATTAAAGTCGATAATATCAGTGACTCGTAAAATATTTCAGAAATGGTAACGTGACTTAACAATTTCAGTACCGTGACTCGACTTCATTTTAGGTATTTGGGGCGATAGAAAATGGATGTTAACATTGTAGTGCATTACTTACCTACTTAAAGAACACAACCACGAATTCGTTACGCGCAGATTTCATAATTTATAAAGACCCCCTCGAACCCTTGGAAATTAAATGTTCATTACGTTATTAACACCTAATTTTAGCTACACGAAATCAATTCAATGAAACACGTTTTATTTTATTTGTCTTAAAGAGTAACTTTTCCAAGTTCAGGATTGGAAGTAAACGCCGAAGCGATCGTAGCTCAATGCGGCTTGCGTGGTCGCATCTATATTTATTTTATATTATTATTTGTCATGAAAAATTATAGCTAAATAACAACTATAAATTACATTAACTATAGGACAACCTATATGCTGTTGACAAGTTCCCACCAATATATGTATAACAAATAAGGGCTTGTACAATGTAGGTACAGTGAAAGCAGATGGACAACATTACGAGAAAAAAAAACCTGATTATTACAATAAACATTAAAATAGAAATGAAATCAAGCGGCGGCATTTCCGAAGAACTCCGCGGCAAGAACCCTTCTAACCGTGGCAGTGCTGGTACAAAAGAGGTCAAAATCATATAACCAGGAGAGTTCATTATACATTTTTGAGATTGATTTATAAAAGAATTTTGTCTGAAATTAGTTCTAGCATAAGGTACGTACAAAGGAGGTCGTTTGCGGAAATTTAATAAGTCAGTGCGTAAATAAATTTCAGATAACAGATCAAGACAGTCGATTTTACTATTCGCAATGTTCATTAAAAACGTTAGTTCATTAATATTACGTCTTATCTCCAAAGGCAAGAAGTGATAGCGTTTGCGTCTGTGTTCATAATCTACAGATCTTTGTCGTGTTTCAGATCCAGATATCTTAGGATTTTTTTCTGTATTCCCTCGATACAAGACTTGTGAGTCTCATACTGGGGGTTCCATACTTGGGAGGCGTATTCGAGGTGACGCAGGTAAACTTTAATAATAATAAATCTTTATTCAACAAAAACATTGACATTTTACATAAAACTGACTGCAGACACGATTATAACCTAAATGAGTTTGACTGTTTTACCTCGACCGTTTCCGCGTTTCACAAGCCACGTTAAAACTTAAAAACTTCTAACACTGTGGTTGGCCACTAGCCCCACAACCTCCACTAATCCAGACATGGCCCCATGTGTGGACTACGGCCTAACCTGCCCGAGGTAGAGACCTGTGCCTTAGCAGTGAGGTCGATATGGATTGTTAACGGTAATAAACATTACTGTTTTCGGAGGTATTTGTTGTATAATAAATAGAATAATGAATTTTTCATATACTGTATAAAAATATATCAACAAACATGATTTTAAAGTAAATAAACTAGATTAAATTAACAAAAAATTCTTATTTAAGTAAATTACAAAAAATGCTTGTTACATAGTGAAACAGATAAGTATTCAAAAGTAAGCAATAATTTAAAAAATGAAAGGAAAACAGTAATATGAAATGACAACATGGAAAAGGTGCTGGCTCAGCAATGTATGTCGTGTACGCTAAAATTTACAGAAGACCTAAGCCTTACGATGATGTGAGCTCCTTTTTTCTTCCACCTTTTCCAGCTTGAGCCAGGTTCCGCTTGTTAAAAAATAAATTAATGTAATTTAAAACCAGGCCAAAAACTATTTTATTTTAAATTTTAACGATGCCTTAGCCAAGATAATAACAGTAAGTTGGTCGCAATATAAATCTACTCGTATTTTTGTTCGATTTTAAGTAGATTCAGATATTCCTTTTAAAAGTATTCTTAAATGGGATAATTATGCCACAAGACAAGAAAAACACGAAAAGATGACATCTCGGATTAGTGGTGGAATGTTTGTCAAACATTTTATTGCAAGAAATCGGAAAATACTGCGATATTTGAGAGAAAAAGTATCTCAGAGCAAATCTCACTAAGTACTTCTTATGATGTGCATATCGCTTTAATAGCTATTGTTGAATGACGCTAACAGTCACAGTTTGATGTCCTTATCACGCTGCACTTATAACTTTCCTCCCGGTCTACACAACATGTTTATAACTTAACTTTACACTTATCTCTTTTCCACAGGGCAAACTTTTCTGTGACGAGCAGAATTGTTTGCTCTGAGTCTGGGTGTATTATATCTATATATGTATGTATTTAAAAGTAAAAGTGTGTATGTATATCAGTCTCTGGTTCCCAAGATACAGGAAATCCTAGTTTGGGGCCAGATGACCGTGTGTGATTTGTCCCAGATATTATTATTATTATTTTGAAACATGAATTTGGGCTACTCTGACCACTTCGCGCTAGGCGAAGTGGCAGGAGCTACTCCAGCAGAAGCACAGTCGGCTGGAGGTCAGTGCAACGAGGAGACAAAGCGTCGGACAATCCGGGCATTGTCGAGGAGGACTGCCTTTTGCATAGCCGCTATTATCGGTCTGCCTCGAAGTCCCAGCTGCCTAAGGTTACGATCCAGGTCAGCTCGAATCAAACCATTTACGGACAAGACTACAAGAATGATTTCAGTGGATTGCACTTGCCACATATCCGTAACCTCGTGCGCCAGGTTAAGGTACCGCAACCTCTTGTCGGCATCTGCTTGCACGAGGTTTTCGTCGTGCGGAAAGTGATATCCACCAAAAACACCCTTGACTGCGCCCGATCCATCAACACGATATCAGGCCTATTATGATCAATACACCTGTCCGTGATGATGTCTCGGTCTCAGTAGAGCTTGGCGCGGTCGTTTTCGAGAACCGACTCCGGCGTGTACTTGTAATATGGCAACCGGCGAGCTATGAAGCCATACTTTAGAGCGATCTCTTGATGTAGGATCCTGGCTGCTTGGTTATGTCTGTGCAGATACTCAGTGTTACAAAGAATCGAACAACCGGAGGTTATATGGCGCAGGGTTTCACCTGGCTCACGGCACAACCGACAAATGTCCAAGGTACCGTCTTTCATTATGAACCTCCTATAGTTGTTCGTCTTTATAACCTGATCCTGTATTGCACAGACAAAACCCTCGGTCTCTGCAAAGAGGTCTCCGAAGCGCAGCCAGTAAACGGAAGCCTTCTGATCTACGAAGGATCTGTAAAGAGCCTTAAAGAACCTTCCGTGCAGCTTTTTCTCCTTCCAAATGGCATCCCGCTCAACAGTGCTAAGTACAGCCAGCGCTTGCCAGTTCTCTTGGGCAGTACAGCCGGCGCTTGCCAGTTCTCTTGGTTCATTATTATTATTATTACTTCGTGGTACTTCACCACGTAATTTTTTTATTCTTCTAGCTGATTTATTTTTGATCGCTCGCTCCCGAAATTGGCCAATCAGCTGAGAAGTTTGTTTAATGATTCTCTTTTTTCTATTTCAGCAAAGTTGTAGAGCTAAATAATTTATTTACTAAGTAAGTACTTACTTAACAATGTTTAATCATTTGTATGCTGAAAGGCTCTTACCTTATGAATATATGAAAGACGGAAAAATAAATAATAACATCTGCATGTAATATTTATTCATGTTCGGACAAATAAATGATCTTTATCTTTAAAGTTGTTCAGTTCGATCCTAAAAGAGGAATTTAATGGATCCTACGACTCCTGCACCTTTTGCTATCTTGTATACGTACATATTTGGCCACCAAGATTTCCTGCATTATAATATTTCCATAGTTATCAATATTCTTTGGTTGTCATTCAAGATATTAATTTTCACTCCTATTTTCCTAATGCCGAAATACCTCTGCTGTAAAAGAAGGTTCTAACATTATTCAGAAAGTACATAACTGCATAATAATTTAATTTAACACACAAATTCTGCCATTTTTGTCATATGAATATTTGAATGAAATTGACGAATGTTATTGAATTTCTGATCGGTATAAATATATAATTCTTCTATTTTCATGAAAAAAACTTTCAACGCAAATTATTTCTGATATTCGGGTAAAAAATTAAATAAAACTATAAGTAATGAACTACGGAACAATACACCGTATGTAAAATTTAAAATATGATACGAATTACTGCAAAAATAATACCTTTCGGATTTTAAGTAGTCAATACCCGAATCATAATTTTCAATTTAAAAAGCCCTAATAAACAATTACTGCAATAAAAGCAACCTACAAATGTTTTGTTTTAAACAACAGACCATTCATAAAAAGAAAAGAGAAAAGTTTTAGATAATGAACTAATAACAAATAACAATGATCTCAAGTATAAGAAGCTTATTGTGTCTAGTGCTTATAGAGAGTCCATAAAACCCTAAGGATATATCGTAGTTACTTAAGAACTAAGTGAATGTACACACTTTATGTGGAAATAAGATTAATCAGTGCTAAACGGATACCTCCATTTTAAGTAAGTACCTAAGTACATTCATCATCAGAAATTCTCCAGCGAGCTACAAAAACCTTTTTGTATCGTAGTCCTAGCAATTTAGTAAGGTTACAATGAAGCGTCTAATTACTTAAGAAGATTCTATAATGGAACTTCACTTGCCCTTAAACTTAACTGGACTTAATCCGGGATATGTCATTACCCTGCACTGGCTAACGATGCGACGCCGCCCATAACTAGCTAAGAAATGAGCCCGAATTAACTGGAGGCCAGAGCCACAAAAGTTTTACGGTGCTGTTACAGCTTTACTACAAGCAGGGACCTTGTAAATTACAATATGTTCATGCCGTAGGCCGCGTAATAGGAAGTGCATACTTTATTTTATTTATTTATTTATTTATTTATTTTAACGTTTATTTTCAGGCAACTTAGGGCCCATAGATATATAGAAACTCATATAATAAATTAACTTAAATACTATAAATACATACAATTTCATTATTCAATAAAACATAACATTAGTTTGCACGAGCTGTCGGTAGTGCTGCGTCGGTAGTAGTGGTCAGCAGGCTCCCTCGGAATTTGCGGAACACCACACTCTTCGGCCAAAACTCCTCCTTGGTGAAGAAGTCCAGCTGTTCTGACGGGACTCGCACCACAAACGACTTAAAGTTGACGTTGTGGCGCGATTCCAGCGGCATTACCCTCAAGGTATACTTTGTCTTCACTTTGATGTACTCCGTCAGATCTGAGGAGGCGGTGGAGTAGTGCAGCCGAGACACGTACAACAGTGTAGTTGGCACTGCGGCGCGCAGCAGAAAGTTGGGCCCAGTCGGTGCCGTACCGCACTTGTTTGTTGTTTATGGTATACGTACGTTTAAACTTCAACTTTTATATGTATAACGGCCTCTGCCAAGTTAATTGCAATTCCGCCAGAGTCCAAAGTAATTTAAGATGCACTGTATTACTATAATCTATAAATTATACCTAAGTACATAAAACGGACAACTGTCGAAACTCACATCTGTCAGAACCGACATCTGTCAACATGGCATCTGTTAAAACTGAAATCTTTCAAAACTGGAAATTGTATAGAGCGTTTCAACAAATAGTTCCTATGCCGTCATGTTGGCTCCCCTGTCTATCAACGCATCAACACGCGAAGACGCTTCTACCGATTTTGTTAGTGTGTATCTGCGTTCTACGTAGTGTGTGTCTGCGTTCTATGTAGTGTGTGTGGAAAACATTGCTGCCAACATAACGGCATAGGAACTATTTGTTGAAACGCTCTATAATACGTAACAATTGGCAAATGTATAAAATGGTTTTTTTTTGGTAAAAGATCAGGGAAACATTTACACATTCGCGCGCCGCTTGTGGATCATGCGTGACAAACCATTACTGACATTTACAAATAAATGTAACTACGCAGACGACGACGTAGGCAAAAGATAGTATACTTAGATGTTAATCAACCATACACATAGCAATCAAGTCTGCTCGTTACACAAACGTTTACCCTGGGTGGAGATCGAACCCACCACGGCTCTTTACCTCGCTGTCAGGAACCAATTATGCCACCAAGTCAGTCTATACCCAATATCTTGCATGAACGTCCAGGAGTAACAATAACATTTTTTATTTTCTAATTTTAGCATATTCTAGACTGATAATAATACTGAACAATAACGTACTCGTACAGCCTTGTCGATAGAGCCATAACTAGTTATAACCACCAACAAACTAAGAGCACATTTTACTGCGCACCTTAAGAGTCGAAGAGAAAAGCTTACAATCCAGAAAAAATCTAAATGAGCTAAGCACCACTTAATTACTATTTGCAGCAAAAGTTTTGGTCAGATTTTTTTTTATTCGACACTATCGGCTGAAAAATAGATCTTAAAAACAAAACTGCCATTTACGCATATTTTCTCACTCTCAAGAAATAAAAGTATCTCTCATCTTCACTAGTTCATTAAAAATTTACAAAGTAATGCTTCTTTTGGAGCGAGATGTACGTCACCTCATCTCATTTCAAAGTCAACATCAATGTTAACCAGGCCTGCGTTTCGTGAGTACACTAACAGCAACCATTTCGTACCTTCCCTTTCGCACTTACGGGATTTACATTAGACTATCCTGTTGCCGTCAAGGGGTTTCCTCGAAACACACTACAGCAGTACAAATTCATAGTGACAAAGAAATAAATAGGCCATAAATAACAATAACAATATTTCTCGTTATTAACGTGTTATAACCTTCTGCCCTTTATTAAACTTGATATTTTTAAATCTTGCTCTCCGTCATTTTGTCATTGGCCTCATCATGGAAACCTCTACAGTGTTTTTAGTAGTAGTAGGTACATAATAACAATTATATTAATTAACGTTATTTACATAAAACTTTAATTAACAGATACTAATAATTTACATTAAAAACCTTTTACAACATTGTGCATTACGTTAAGTTTTATTTTATCATTTAAGATGAAGTAGCTAGCTCTTTTTGCAAAGGGGAATTCTGGTAGGCCTTTGTTGGTACGAATCGTCCTTTTATCTTATTCAAACCGCAGCGCAGAAACTGAGTACAAGGTAATTTCGTTTGTCGTTGGAACTCGAAATTGCAATGTAATGAGTAACATAAACAATAGGTAATAAGTACATTAAATTCTATAAATTAAATAAAACTTACGAGCACTTCTATTCCAGGTATGGGAAATATCTTTATCGGCGGCACGTCTCTGGGCGCATATCGGCAGAATTCTCTGTCGCCTCGATACCATTTGACCTGGTAGAGGACTTCCTGCTCCAGGTCGTAGAGGCACCTCATCCGCACCTTAGACCCTCGCTGTGCTGCCTCTGGGATCTCCAGACGAACGTCCCGAAGACATGTAGCTCCTGGAGACAAAAACGTACTGAGATTAGCGACACTTGTTCCATCTTAGCCTTTCTTAAGGATCGTCAATCAGTCAGTTAGTCAGTCAGGTTTTACAAATGTAGGAGTAAATAAATAAATAAAGTGTATTTTGACGTTGCGTTGGTGTGTAAAGTATATTTACCTACTTACTTAAATATCTGGGGACAATTACTATTATTGATATAGGCATTTGGTCCCGAACTAGGATTCTGTATAATAGAAACCAGAGACTTAATATTATGTAAATAAATACTTTTAAAATACATAATAAATTATCAATTTCACGACTATTCCAAGGTTTCTCAGGTATTTGAGAAGCAGAATGTATAAGTTGATATAGAATGGATGACAGCAAATACTTCCGTAATTGAAATTCCATTCCATCAGGTAGACAGTCATAATTTTTTCCATCATCTACACAAATAGAAAGCGAAGCAATACGGTAACTGCATTTCCATGGGCATGCTGCCTCCACAAAAGGCAGCTTTTCTAGGTAGAAGGTATATAATGTTTAACGGATGTGTCTCTTTCCTTATTATACTGTCCTACAGGCTTGATGGATTTAAGTGCGTAATTCATATTGAGAATAACGATTATATGAATTATGAAGTACATAGCTCAGTATTTCAAACATTCAAATTTTTTTTTGACATTTGATAAAAAGTAACCCAGATAACTAATACTCATTACCCGTTTACCATATTGGGTAGTAAATAATTAGGATACAAAAGCTGAACTATATTTGTGTGTGTATCTTGTTTCTTGTTTCATGTTTATATATTCCGTCACCGTTACATACCCCATACATAATCACGCAAGGGCAAGGGTCCATTGTTGTGTGTATAATGACACACGCTGTTTCATTTTGCACACAAAAGCTATATGATACACAAAAGACACCATACTGTAGTTATAACTAGTTTTCCCTTTCCGGACGGCGCAGCGTAATAACCCTTGGTTACATAGATTCAGGAGCTCTTCTTCTTTGTATAGAAGAAAATATTCTAATTCGCGCTTTGCTTTGAAACACCATCTATCGCAATTTTCAACTGGTTAATTCTTCTCTGTATTCCATCCATATAGTACGGCTCGTTAGCTCAAAAAAGGTCAAATCTGGTCCCAACCGGCAGAAATCATAAAATTTGGTATGCATTTGCTTTTGCAGGTACAATAAAAAATATAAGTAGGGACATGAACCGAAACGAATGGAAAAAGTTGGAGGAGGCCTATGCCAAAGGACAAATAGACACAAGCTTATATTAATTTGTAATTTTTTTTTATTTTTATCTTATTTATCTTAATAAAATAAAATAAATAAAAAAAAACTCCAAACAAACTCGGACATAAATAAATGAAACAACGGACTGTCTTGTGCTTTATTATGTGTTGATACAGAATACCGATGCGAGAGTCCAGCTCGCTCTTGGCCGGTTATTTTTTGTTTGTTTGCTTCGCAGCATCTTACTGAACTGAGGATGTTTATGAAAAAAGATATTATTGTAATTGGTTTGATCTTATATAAGTATTTATTCAGTTTTAAATGTATGTAACTTTATTTTCTTTCTTTTATAAATATTTATGATTAAATCTGCTGCAGAAGCATTAGCCTTGCCAATAATAGTTTTGTATGACAGAGAAGCTTCTTCTTATAGAGGGTGATTTTAAATTAGTTCTTGATACCAAAGGATATGTATGTGCTCATGATAACAAACAACTTTCCCTAAGGAACCAATAGGTAAATCGCAAAAAAAATTTTGGACTCTTCATATTAATTTGGCCGGTCCGTTGACCGATTTGTATGGAAGGTTCAAAACTTTTTTTGAGATTTGACTATGGGTTCCTTAGGAAAAGTTGTTTGTTACCACGAGCACATGCATAGCCTTTCGTATCAAGAACTAATTTAAAGTCACCCTATATTGTGGCAAAAGTAAACCGTGCTATCACGAGGGTTAGCCGGGAGTTGCCTGGTGCCGCACTTAGCGTGACCCGCGAAGAAGAAGCTAAATTATCTGGACTAACTTATGTATATTCCATCGGTACAAATATCCATCGCAATTTGACCTAAATTCAGAGATTTTCATTAATGTATCCAAACTAATTTTCTCTCAAATTGGAGTCAAAATTAACTCCATGAATAAATTTATTCAAACGTCATTCATTAATATCTTATTTGTATTCAGCGAACTCAGCAATTCATTTCAAAACTCGATTTATAGTAAGTGCAAAGATATGTACCCAAGAAAATTATAGTAGGGATAAAATTAATATTTCAGTAATAATTTCATTTAGTCACCTCTTTGATTCCCAAACAATTTCCAAGTTATTGAATTTCGTACAAATTTGGTAACATTTCAAACTGATGTTAAGGATGACAATAACTTTAAAGTGATTATAAGGGTGAATACCAAAGGCGCGGCGGCGGCGGGCGGTGGCGCGGCAATTTGTAATTTTGTAATTGTATAAATATTCGAAACATAAAGGGCTCTATTGACTGATAAACGTTAAATGGACTAAATTCGAAATAAAATAACTAAATATCTATTTGGCTGGCATATATCGTATGTACAAAACGAAGCATGTTAATCAATTCAAAATGTCGAATTTAATACACACATTTAAATGTGTATAAAATAATTTATTTCAAAATATTTATAGGTTTCTTGTGAAATACCAATATATAAATTATCTATGGCTTTTACTCACGAAATTCAACAACCCCAAGGAACCTTAATATATTTTTTAAACTTACCACACAAAGTTCACAAATCACAAGTGAAGACAAATATGAGTAGCGTTACCAAGTATTTCAAAAAAGCCTTATCGAACCTTCATTGCCCGTAACCCTTCAGTTTATTACTTGGAATTTTGAATAATTAAGGAGCAAAAATAAATAGAAGGATTCTAAAAATATGACTACTTTAAAATAATTACGAGTACAATTCTGGTAATTTTATTAAGGGTTATTTCATAATTAAGGGTTAGTATCGGAATTTTCATAAATATTTTATTAAAGTGGTTTATTTAATCAAAAAGGTCTCGGATGTACGATCTTCTTCAGATTAAATCGTGTTTCAAGACGATCATTATTATTATATCTTACTTTATTTGATCCTTTAATGAATTCAACTAACAGACGAAGCAGCCCGAAGACTCGTCGCGTCATAGAATTTTATGAAAAATCTCATTATCTTCGTTCATTTATTCTGCAGAACTCTGATCTTGTCGATCTTGAACGATGGGTAGTCGTTAGGTTCCAAGGTTTGAACGCGCTGCACTTGAAATGGCCAGCAAAGTCGCCAGACCTTAATCCCCTGGATTTCTTTTATTGGGGCTGCTTATACGATTTAGTCTATGCAACGGAGACTTAAAATATCACGCAGCTGCAAGAAGAAATAGACAGAACTACAGAACAAATTTCAAGAGAAGGATACGCCCGCCGCGTAAATAGGTCCTTTGTAAAAAGATGTAGAGCATGCATAAGGGCTAATGGCGGGAATTTTGAACATTTATTATAAAAAAAAAGATATTTTTTATCCATACTGTCTTTTGTTTTTATCCATTGTATCCTGGTGTAGCGTGGCAGTTCTTTATTCAAATGAACAAACCCACCAAAGTCTTGCTTAGTAGCAAAACTCCAAAAATTTGACCTTGGTGCATTAGAATTATCATTAAAAACATTTTTTTTAATGTAATGTCAAACAATTATACCATTTTAGAATTGTCAATAACTAAGCAATTTTTTTAAGTTGTTGGCACGATCAGCTTAGTATTTTTTTTTACACCACAGGCTATCGAAGTTAACTATTCGAAAAAGTTTTAGTAAAAAATTTGCTAAACTTATTTTTTTACAGGATTTGCCAGCACTTTAAGAAATAATTTACCATTGTGTTTGATGAATTATGTATTCACGAATATTTAAAAAAAAAAAACAGGACTTAAAAATTTCATAATTTGTAGGAATGGCATGCAGTAAACTGAAGGTAATTTTTTTTTTTTTTAAAAAACTAAAAATACCGATATCACAAAAATGGTGGGACTTTTACTAGAAAATTTTTTTGATATGTAGTAGGAAATGATTCGACCAATCCGCAGGTGAAGGATTATCCTTCACTTTTTGGACACCCTGTATATGTCTTGCGACTCCAGGGGTATGCGTGGTTTTATTGGTTGAAGCCAAGTCAAGTCAAGCCATTGGTCGACTCCAAATGAAGCCGTGGACTGTGAACGTGATAATTCTCATAGTTTGAGTCTCAGATTCCCTTTGTTCCCACTATCGGATTTAGATCATATTATCATTATCAAGTGTACAACTGAATACTGTAATACATTAAAATGATCGTCAAAAACAAAAAAAATATAAAAAATAAAAATTTTGAATTTTACTTATTTTAAAATTAGCGTTACACGTTGATGTCTTTTTACACAAAAAACTATCTATAAACCTATAACTTGTAGTTCTTAATGTATTTTTTTTTTTACCTCCAACGCGAATATCTCTATTACAAATAATGTAAGTACTACCTTTTTTTAATCATCACAAAATGTACTTACAATCAAAATCTTGATAAAGTTGAGAATAAATTGGAAATATCCCTAAAAACCGTCCCGTTTAACGTTTAAAAGAGTTAATGAATCGTACCTCAAGTATTATTTTTCCAAAGCAATTAATTCACAAAACGTTTTGAATGAAATACAGCTTGGGTTTATAAATATTAAAAATACGTTCAAAAGATTAGAAGGATGAAATTTGATTGATAAATGTTTGAAGGGGTACTGCTTGTTGATATTTGTATAGGACAGACTGTGCAGAGAGGGGTAAACATTCATCGTTTACCGGCTTATAAAAAGGTTGTAAAATAGAACACACTTCAGATTTGAGGTCACTAGCCTAAACTTTCGATGAAAAGGCATTCGTCTATTTCAGACATAACATAACATAACTTGCGCGGAGTTTGCTTATGCGATCGATCGAAGCGAGTCCTGAAAACCGACGTTCTTGTAACTAATCTCATAGAATACGAGCGAAGTGAGCCTGTTTTTATTACTGGTCCTATAGTGAGCGTTCAAATTCAAACTGCTTCTTAAAATTATTTTTGCCTTATTTGAGATCTGACAACACTTTTCAATAATATTGTGCCCAAATTATTTTTTCACGTGCAGACACTGGGGTTAGCCTCCGCCAATCCGGACTTGGCCCTTGTGTGTCAAATATGACCTAACCTTCCCAAGATATGGGTAGAGACCCGTGCCCTGCAATGGAGACGATGTGAATTGTTATTATTATTATTTTGAAATATGAATTTGGGCTACTCTGACCACTTCGCGCTAGGCGAAGTGGCAGGAGCTACTCCAGCAGAAGCACAGTCGACTGGAAGTCAGTGCGACGAGGAGAGAAAGCGTCGGACAATCCGGGCATTGTCGAGGAGGACTGCCTTTTGCATAGCCGCTATTATCGGTCAGCCTCGAAGTCCTGGGCTACCGACTTCTACCGTGGAAATAAAGCCATGGCATTGGAAAGAAGAAGTTTCTGCGTGCGTATATTAATAAGTTATAAAAATAGATGTACCTATTCGATTTCATTAAAATGCACAACCCATCTCTAGATATTTATATTATGTGCGTATGACGTAAATATCGATGACACTGTCGATTTGTCTTTCTACCACAATGCGCAGCTACCGAAACCGTGACCCAATAGTCGCAGTCCGCCCACAAGTAAAGATATTAATGGGGAAGAAAACGCAAAGCCACAGACATGCACCCCGCTCCCGGAGCGGAGCCACGATATAAAACTTCTTTGCGCAAAGCTATTTGCAGATGGCGCTACGGACGCTTGAATCATAACAACTTTCAATTAGTTCCGCGTTTTTTACTATCGAGCTTTTATAAATTAGTTTTTTTTCTGTAAAATTGTTAAATGGAAAATGTATGCGACTTGGACTGTTCCTCAATTAAAGGCGAAGTTGAAAAGTACATAATTGAAAACGTAATATTTCCCACGTCTCCTTTATCCGAGAATCTTTAGGAAATTAATGATTTCCATTATAATTGCAACCAATCGCCACGCAACGCGCCATTTTTTTTATAATCTTATGTTTAGTTCACGTAAACATTTTTTTCTATACGTTTTGACAGTTAGTATGAGTCAAGCGATATCAGCGCCTCTATCGGCGAGCTTTATCAGTTTTCTTCCCCATTATTTACGTCAAACCCAATATGAATAGTCCGAGTTATTAACCTACTAACAACGAAAACCTTTCTTCCCTTTCTAAAACGAAAGAGCGAACGAGATTATATACTGAGTGATAATTGTATGGACTGTCACCGGATTTTACCCTCATCGAGCGGGGAGAGGTTTCCTTCAGAAACTGGCAGGGACTGTCCATACTGAATGTATGTACATATGTGTACTATTTCACATACTGTGACTACGTAAAGAAGCGACACTTACCTCCCCCACCAATATTATATATATTTTATTCCCCCCATCATCGACGTAGAAACAAATGGACTTCGGGTCAGCGCTCAAAAGTGTCCGAACCAAAAGAGTAGTAAAACGCAAAAAGAGTTGTAATTTCGCGCCAGTCTTCATTTGGTTGGCCGGCTGACTGCGCGTCCAAAATGGCGTACTGCGTCGTGAAAAGTTGTAAAAACTATGCAAGTAAAGTGAAATAACAGGATGGAGTATCATGGAGTAACAGGATGGAGTGTTGTTTCTATGCATATAACTACGTGTGTATAGGTTAACTTTGGACGCTTTTTTCGTGAAATTATGTACTAGACCCGTCGTCCATTTGTTTCTACGTCGATGCCCCCCATCAAAGGAGTACGACTATATACATAGTTGAATCATCACTGGGTGAGTGAGCTCCTTTATGATAAAAGACAAGTGTAAACACATTTTTGGATCGACTTTTTAGTACTATAGAGGACTGTTGTATTTTGGGGTATTCGCGTAACTTTCAACTACATTAGTACATTCATGTCAATAACCGTCGGGGACAGGACTTCTAGTGGTTAAAACTTGCTCATTAGTAAGTGGATTGGGATTGCGGTAAAGGGTGGTTATCTAACTGCAGTGACGTCAATACCGGCTAATGGATCCTCCGGGGATAGCTTCCACGATTGTCGGCTAAATACATTAATAGCTGAACCCCAGGTTGGTCTTTTACCGGAATTTGGTCGAACGCTAAACGGAACTCCCATTTTAAGGTAGTGAAACTTGATTCCCTAGAGAGAGATAATGTAGGCAGGGAAGAAAGTATCGTTACAGTGACTAACTTCTTTTTAGTCGAATAAATGAATAAGTGAATAAAAGATAGAAAACACCATATTGCACACCCTAAAACAGGAAAATTTAATTTATAAAAGTTTTTTAAAAACAAGCTTTTATTTAGACTAGCCCAATCCCGGCGTGTCTGCCGTAAACTGTTCAGGAGCACTTTAAGGAGATGACCCCTGGCTGCAGCATTAGGTCAGCTCATGGCTTATTATTTTTGTGTCTATGTACTGTGTAATCTAACCCAACCCCAGCGTGTCTGCAGTAAGCCTATGGAGGAGTTCCACTTTGAGGAGACTACCCTAGCTGCAGCATCAGATCACAGATACTAAATAAATGTATTGTCATCTGAATTGAACATGTCTACCAAATTTCAAGTCAATCCATCAAGAGGAAGTGGCGGTGGTAACAAGATAAATTAAATAAAGCTTGAAAATAATAGAATAATCGGATGACGGATTTGTATGAGAAGTTCCTTTTTTAACTCCAACAAAGTAAAGTAAACGTTTAATAGAAATGAAAGTTCTAAGGGTTGTTCGTCTTATCACTAAAGCGATTTCAGGCAACCTTTTAGACTTCGCTAACGGAGGATAATGTTATTTAGGTGTATGTCCATTTCATCAGTACCACGTGTAGCAAATACGGCTTTATAAACTTTGGAGTGCAATTTGTCCTTAAATTTAAATGTTTATCCCCAGATTAACTTCGGATACATTTTTATGTAGTCGAGTTTTCGTTATTTATTAAACTGTGTAAGATGCTGATAGCTTACTACAATCTGTCAAAATCTTAAAATAGGACTCAATGTGCAGATATAAAACAAAATATTGTTAATGTTAATAAATAAATAAATAAATTTTAAATAAATTTTTATTTGGGTCACCAACAGTTAATAACTTTATAATTGATACAATATAAAGTAAGAACTTATAAACCAATTACAGGTGTCCACTAATGGGAATACTTGAAGCTTACATAGAACAATTACATACTTGAAATAGGAGGTAGGTATTTAATATTTAGTAACTAGAGAACAACATTTAAGTGCGGTTTATATAGTTTGTTAGAACTAGTTTTTTATATTGAGTTAGAGAAAGAGCGAAAATATCAATATCATTGTAGTTTTTATTGTACGTACATGTAGATCTATAGAAGAATTCATTTTGGGAATAGTTTGTACCAACTGAAGGCTGAGCAAATACTGGTTTTTTTCTTAAGGATCTATTACATACATAGAAGCATATACAGTTAAGTAAATCAGGGCAATCTAATAGGTTTCTAATTATTTTAAAGAGAAATGTCTGATCAGCAATTTCACGCCTGGAAGAGAGTGACAGTAGTTTATGATACGAAGCAGCTTCATTATAGTTAGTAAAATACGTATGAGATCTATAGTTGAGGTATTTAATAAACTTGTGTTGCACTTTTTCAATTTGTGAGGAGTAGGTTATATAGCGGGGATTCCATACCTGACTGGCATATTCCAATTTACTGCGGACGTAAGTGAAGTAAAGTAATTTAATAGCATCTAAATTAAGGATTTTTTTTGTATATCTTATTATGAAGCCCAGAGTTTTAAATGATTTATTCACTATGTGGTTAACGTGTTGGTCCAATAATAACTTACTATCGAGGTACACTCCTAGGTCCTTGGCAACGCTGGTTCTTTCCAGGACTTGATTAAGCAGACTATATGGATATTCAAAAAAAGATACTTTGCGTGTAAATGTTATAGTAAAACACTTTTTGACATTAAGATGTAAACGATTTAAAAGGCAGAAGTGGGAGAATCTGTCAAGATCAGATTGTAACTTAAAAGAGTCTTGGGGATTCCTAATATTTAAAAATATCTTTAAGTCATCAGCAAAGAGTAAGATGTTAGCATGATGGAAACAGTCAATTATATCATTTATTAAAATATTAAAAATGATAGGCCCAGCCACCGACCCTTGTGGTACCCCTGAGGTAGGTGAATACCAGTCAGATTTGTATCCCCCAACCACCACAGCTTGGTTCCGATTGCGTACATATGAAATTATCCATCGCAGGAGGTTGCCATGCACACCGATGTGTTCCAGCTTTCGTTGTAAGACGAAAAAATCGACTTTGTCGAAAGCTTTACTAAAATCGGTGTACACAGCATCCGTACTCAGCCCATTCTCCATACTCTTTATTAAAAAATTACTATATGAGACTAAGTTAGTTACCGTGGAACGGCCGCGCACAAAGCCGTGCTGTTTAGGATTTATGTACATACTAATAGACGCCATCAGTTGATCACACACAATTTTTTCAAATAACTTAGCAAGTACATTAAGTTTTGAGATGGGCCGATAATTTGAAACGTCACTTTTTTGACCATTTTTAAATATGGGTGAAACAAATGCTTCTTTCCATTTATCTGGGAATTGACCCAGTTGGAGAGATAGATTAAATAATATACAAAGTGGGCGAGAGAGTGCATCACTACATTCACGAATGAAAATAGGGGGAATCCGGTCAGATCCGGCGCTTTTATTAATATCTAATTGTTTAATATATTTTAAGATTATATCATTAGTGACTTCAATATCGGAAATACCGCCATAATAATTCTGCGAGGGAAGGTATGCACGTTGATCCGCACCTAGGGGGTACGAACGCTCGTAAACAGATGAGAAATAGGTCATAAAAAGATTACAGATATCCTGACCATTAGAGGCTGACCTCCCGTCAAAGTACATGACATTAGGTAATCTATTAGAATTCGATATACTTTTGACATAAGAGAATAAGGATTTGGGATTTTTTAAGACATTATTTGTAATTCTTTCTAAGTAATTTTTATAACAAATATCATTCAGAGCTTTTTGTTTACACCTTAATAATTTATATTTACCTTCATCGATAATATTTTTATATTTTTTAAATTTATTAAAATATTTCATTTTTTCTTTGGTCAACTTTATTAATTCTAACGTGTACCAGGGCGGATAATTACTTATTTTATATAATTTACGGGGAATATACTTATCCATAAGCTGGTAAATTTGGTCATAAAATTTATTCACGGCAAGGTCTAAAGTACATGAGAAGAACAAGTCTTCCCAGTTTATTAGCTTTAAATGTTTATTTATTGACTCATAATTAGCTTTATAGAAGCAGTAGGTATAATTAGGGCTATCGGTCAGGTATTTCAGACCGTCTAAATTAACGTCGATTATCAAACCATTATGAAATAATGAGTCTATGGGAACAAGGTAGTTGTCTGATAATGACACAAAAGGAGTAAAATTGGCTAAAACTAAATCTAAAATATTGTTAAAACTATTGTAAAACCCATTGTATTGGTGTAAGTTCGAAAATGCTAAGGAGTTTATGACATGGTTACATAAACTACTATTATTTTGTTGTGGCATTAGGTAGGTACAATTCGCAGTTGGTGACCATTGAATATCAAGGTTAGGATCACCTAATAATAAAAAATAATCTGATGGATTATTGGAAGTGAGATCGCAAAGTTTATCAAAGTATAATTCTATGTTATTTTTGTAATTACTATTCACAGGTATATAAAAACACGAGATATGGAGGTAGTTTCTACTGTTTCGTGCGTTTTGTAAAGAAACGCTGATCCATAGATCCTCTGCTGCGGTTTGCCAATCTAAGCGATCAGTAACATAAATATTAGATTTAACAGCTATTAAAATTCCTCCGCCCCGAGATTGCCCGGAGACAGCATAGTTACGATCACGCCTAAATATTATATACCTGGAGTCCAATAATTCATTGCTAAAAAATGAGTCGTTAAGCCATGTTTCGGTTATAACTATTATATCGTAATCATTATTAAGAACATTGTTAAAAAAATCATTTGTTTTAGTACGTAGCCCCCTCACATTTTGGTAATAAATACGTAAAGAAATCATTTTGAATTATTATCTTGGTTGAAAACTAACATGGACACAAAAATTAATAAAACATAATACAGTCCCCACTGCTGGGACATGGGTCTTCTTCTGTACCTCGGGAAGTTTAGGTCAAAATATTAGACGTCATTATTCTGTATTACGTATTCCATGCATTAATTTCCGCTACCAATAAAGTGAACGTCATAGTACAGTCGTATATGAAATTTATGAGCAATTACGATCTCGGTACATAAACTAGTTATTGTTCACCAATCATGTTGAATATCGTAGTAAAACCAATATGATTTTTATTTTTATTTTCTGAGGATAAATTTGTAGTATTTTCTGTCTAAAACTATCAGTTCTATTGATTTCCTTTTCTCGCCAGAGAATTGTACAGTGTTCGGACTGTAGTAGTTTTTTGAAAGTCTTTCGTTTTCTGAATCAGAAATCCCAAACTACGGTATGCTTTAAAACAAATATCTACGATGTGACTACGAAACTACGAAATGAAAAATCATTTTGTTATAATTACTCCAAGATCATTAGAAAAATTCGAGAATCCCCACACCTTTCACTTTACTTACACTATCACACCCCGGACACTTCATACAAATTTCGCGCCATTGTTTACTGTAAAGACATTCATGTTTGTACACATGTAAATGTGTGCGTGATTTACTAGGGTTGAAACAAGATTCAATTAGCCTCATTGTTCTTTATTAATAGCTAGACTTCTACAAATAAAGTAAAGGCTGTATACACCAGACAAGACTGTATAGCCTTAGAAGGCTTAGGTCTTTCCATAAAAAAATAAAATTGTCTTTGGTTATAATACTGTACTTTGAAACCGTTTTGGAACTGTGCCAACCTCTTGACAAATGGTCACAGATCGGTCACACAGGAGGGATGAGGTAGCCTTCAGAGAGCGGCAGGGAGTTTCCATACTATACTAATGTCCTTATACTGTGTTACACTATCAGGTTGCATTACAGATTTTTTAATAACCAGATTTTTGTAAAAATAGAGATTGTGTCTTAAATTATAACCATCACGTTAATAAACCAAAATGTTTGCTCCTATCTCTACTATGATTTTCTTGAAGATCGTTATTCAGCTTTACGACTAGAAGCCTTTGTAAACGATAAAGAAACGAATACATTTCACCCTATTCAGCAGAAACGTACAATAACTAATAAAATAAACAAATTTACCACCACCGACCATAAAAGTCGAATATAACTTGAGAACCGCTGAACCGAAACTCAACTGGAGCTTTACTCACTAGAGCACCCTCTATACGAGGGAGTGGTCCAGTGAATAGTCGTTTTACTTAAAATATTACCGATACGTAGGTACGGAACCCGCCATTTCCTATTACTCCACTTTTCTATCAACATACATCTACCCTGAGACTAATTAAAATAGTTCAGTTGCCATAAAATATTTCTCCCTCTAGCTTAGATTTTATCATTTTGTTTGAAACTGCGGTGCTTTGCGTGTTATTTATTACCCTGCATTAGACATCACAGTTGATTTACAACTTTTCACTACTTTTTTAGTTTAGTAAGATTATTTGGCTGTAGTTATGCCATAACGATCCGTAAGGGATAATGTACTTTATGTCACTAACACGTTTAACACACACTGTCACATTTAAGGTCAGTGAAGTCAACCTTTGATGTTTTATGTCTCCACAAAATTGCATTTCAATACAGTAGCGGCAAAAAGTAACGGTCAAACATGTCAACAAAACATTTTGTCATTGCTATTCCGTATTAGAAACGTAATGTAATAGAATAGATAATACACACTTAGACACGACCTCATCACTATTTCATAGACCAGTGTTTTTCAACCTTTGGGTCGCGGGAAAAGAAAATGTAAGTGGTTATAAATGTCCTACACTGCAATGAAGAAATACGATTTCAGTGAGAAGGCTGGTCCCGTTTTTTTTAACAATTTGTCAAAACGTGGTTCTATTTCGACGTGGTTAAACGACTGACTCGGTGGCTAACGACTGACTCGGTGGCTAAGTGGTTAGCGATCCTACCTCTGATCCGAGAGTCGTGGGTTCGATCCCCACACAGGGCAAACTTTTCTGTGATGAGCAGAATTGTTGCTCTGAGTCTGGGTGTATTATATCTATATATTTATGTATTTAAAAGTATATGAGTATGTATATCAGTCTCTGGTTCCCAAGATACAGGGAATCCTAGTTTGGGGCCAGATGACCGTGTGTGATTTGTCCCAGATATTATTATTATGCAGAAATATAAATTTGGGCTACTCTGACCACTTCGCGCTAGGCGAAGTGGCAGGTGCTACTCCAGCAGAAGCACAGTCGGCTGGAGGTCAGTGCGAAGAGGAGAGAAAGCGTCGGACAATCCGGGCATTGTCGAGGAGGACTGCCTTTTGCATAGCCGCTATTATCGGTCTGCCTCGAAGTCCCAACCGTCTAAGGTTACGATCCAGGTCAGCAGGGATCAAACCATTAACGGACAGGACTACAGGAATGATTTCAGTGGATTGCACTTGCCACACATCCGTAACCTCGTGTCCCAGGTTAAGGTACCGTAACCTCTTGTCGGCATCGGCTTGCACGAGGTTTTCGTCGTGTGGAATAGTGATATCCACCAAAAACACCCTTGAGTGCGCCCGATCCATCAACACGATATCAGGTCTATTATGATCAATAGACCTGTCCGTGATGATGTTTCGGTCCCAGTAGAGCTTGGCGCGGTCGTTTTTGTGAACCGACTCCGGCGTGTACTTGTAATACGGCAACCGGCGAGCTATGAAGACATATTTTAGAGCGATCTCTTGACGCAGGATCCCGGCTGCTTGGTTATGTCTGTGCAGATACTCAGTGTTACAAAGAATCGAACAACCGGAGGTTATACTCGTATGGCGCAGGGTTTCACCTGGCTCACGGCACAACCGACATACGTCCAAGGTACCGTCTTTCATTATGAATCTCCTGTAGTTGTTCGTCTTTATAACCTGATCTTGTATTGCACAGAAAAAACCCTCGGGTTCTGCAAAGAGGTCTCCGAAACGCAGCCAGTGCATGGAAGCCTTCTGATCTACGAAGGATCTGCAAAGAGCCTTAAAGAATCTTCCGTGCAGCTCTTTCTCTTTCCAAATGGCTTCCCGCTCAGCAGTGCTAAGTACAGCCGGCGCTTGCCAGTTCTCATGGGCCATGGATAAAGGGGTTAGTCCTTTATCACATACTATGACAACTCTATGCAAATCACTGACGATTTTCGCCAGGAAATAGCTTCGGAGGCTGCATATTTCACGGTTGTGCATTTGTTTTGCACATAGAAGGCCACGACCGCCATTCTTCCGCGGAATATACAGCCTCATCACTGACGACCTCGGATGATGCATCCTATGGAGTGTCATAGTAGTGCGGACCTTCCGATCCAGGGCATCCAATTCAGTCTGTGTCCATCTGAGTATGCCGAAGGTGTACAGAAGAACGGGGATGACCCAAACATTGATTGCACGTATCTTGTTAACGCCCGACAAATAGCTATTAAAACTTTTGTCAGGCGCTCCCAAAACATGTCACATACTGCCTGTTTCACCTCCATCTCGTTCACACCAATGCTCTGCAACATACCCAGATACCGGTATGTCTCAGTCTCAGAGAGGGTACGAATGTTCATGGAGTCACTATTGACTCCATTCGAATGCACCACCCTACCTCTCTCTATATGAAGGATCGCACACTCATCCACCCCTAGCTCCATGTTGATGGAGCTGCTGAAATTGCAAGTAATTCTCAACAGCTCCTCCAACCGTGTTGCATTTGGGGCGAACAGCTTGAGATCATCCATGTACAAAAGGTGGGTCATGCGTAAGCCCCCTCTCTGAAACTGAAATCCCGTCCCTGACTTCTCGATCAAAAAGCTGAGTGGATTCAGAGACAGGCAAAACCAAAGTGGACTCAGACAGTCGCCCTGGAATATACCCCTCTTTATCCAAATCCGGTCTTCCGCATTCGACAGCCGCTGACCATGGAGACTAAGGATCGTACTCCATTGCCCCATACATGTACCGAGGAAGTCTCTAACTGTACTATCAATCTTGTACAGCTCGAGAACTCTCATTAACCATGAATGGGGAACCGAGTCAAAAGCCTTCTTGTAATCAATCCAGGCGGAGAAATTGCGTCGGTTGCGGTTCACCAATTTGCCCACGACCGTGTCAATCAGGAGCAGCTCCTTCTGAGTTACTGCCATGATGTTATTCGCCTCTATGAAGGCGTCTATCTTGGCCTTCAGAATGGATGTTAGTGTCTTGTATGTTGTAGAAAGACACGTAATGGGGCGGTACTGGCTAGGGTCAGCGGTATTGCTGGACTTAGGAGCTAAATGAGTGATCCCAGTAGTCAAGAAGTTCGGAACCTGACACTGCTCGAGTGCTTGCTGGAATTGGCTGGCTAATGTCTCGTGACTAGCGTTGAACCCCTTGAGCCAATAGTGGTGCAGTCCGTCGCTTCCTGGGGTTTTCCAGTTCGGAGCTTTACGGACCGCTTGCGACACATCATCGGCACTAATGGTCACGGGGTTCATAGGTTCGATGCTATCACACGCCTCCTCCAACTCAGCCATCCATCGCTCCTCGTTGTGTTGAACGGGCCTAGACCACAGGTTACGCCAAAAGGCCACCATTCCCTCGTGATGTGGGCTTTCGCCATTGTTCAACACAGCAGGTTGGTCCAACGATCTATAGAATTTCTTTTGATCACTCATGAAGAGGCGATTCTGGCGAAACCGGCCTACTCGCTCCGAGTATCGCCGAATTCGATTTGCCCATGCAGCTATCCGTTGCTTCAGGTCATCGATGCGCTCTGCAACTAATCGCATTGCATGGTGCCCTGCAGGATCAAAGTCTGATCCTGCAAATGCGAGCCTAACAAAGCGCATCACTCGGGGCCTGGTGTTGCCCGACCTGAAAGCGATCAGTTTGCCAATGAGGACCCTTGCCTTAGTGATACGACGCTCAATCCTCTTTTGCCAAGCCGGCTTTCCCCGCGGGGCGGTGGTGCGAACCGGTTCTGGCATTTTGGCACACACATATTGACAGACCGCCATTGCAGCGCCAAAAAGGATTGAGTTCGTATCACCAAGGTCGCTGCTACATGCCAAATATTCTGGCAGCATGCGATTTACGGCCTCAATTACATCCCGATTCCGGACGCTAAGGGGCAATCGTGGAAGCCGCGGCCTCTCCTCAAGAGGCAGAGCGCGGAATTCCCGAATCGCCTCCTCAAGTGTGCTCCTGATGTGCTCTAATTCCTGGGAAATCGTTTCTGTCTCAACATCCTCATCTGGTAATTGTGAGGGATTATTAGGCGATTCAACCACTTGCGGCACATGCGCAGATAAACGCCGCGACCCATTCAATGAGGATCTTGAGACCGGAACGACTTCGCGTCGTAGTCCTTCGAGTTCGGCCGCGCTAAAGATGTTCAAGCGCAATATGTACCGAACTCGGTCTGAGAGGTTTTGCTCCGAAACAGACAATGCGGGCTCCAAGTATTTTGAAGACGTTTATAAGTAAATCATTTTCTAATTGAAGAAAATTATAAACATAGTATTTCAAATCACTAACACTGTATGTTTATGGCCCTAGGGGGGTCGCAAGAATTTTTTAACTTTTAAAGGGGTCGAGCATTAAAAAAGGTTGAAAAACACTGTCATAGACAAACAGGTGGCAATGTCAAAGAATGTCAGTCGACCATATTTTGTTTACGTGTTTTTGCCATTTTCAGATACTTTATTAGCATATCATAATGTTAAGTTACACAGTAGGTAAATTTAGTTATTAATTTTAGTATTACATTACATGGCTTAAAAGTAATGTTTGCCCTTTACTTTTTTATTTGACAATTTTGTACCTATTGTGTACATGTACATGGAAGAAAAAGTAATTGCAAACTTGGGACAATGTCCTCCACCTGCGGCTCGGAACTACCTCTATATAGGGTGTAACGAAATTGAGTAGAAGCCCCAGTTTACAGGTCCGACACCAATTTTGTTACAATCTGTATAAGTCATCTCCTTTGCAACAACTTTTCTAAAACACATGTGTCAGTATTTACTAAACTCCTACAGTCTATACTGCGAAAGTTTTGATAATTGCTTGTTATTCAGTCTATGGAAAACTACGTAAACTATCTTCATGTGGTTTATTAATAACCTATATTATACAGAGTGTAACAAAATTGGTGTAGTACCCGTTAACTAGGGATTTTGCTCATCGTTCTGAGCAACTTTTGTTCAACGACTTTGCTCAAATCGCAAAAAAATATTGACACTCCGTACAAAAATGGCAAAACAGATGATCAATTTGTATGAAATGTCCAAAAATTTTTTTATGATTTGACCAAAGTCGTAGAACAAAAGTTGTTCAGTGGGATGAGTAGAATCTCTAGTTAATGGGTCCTACACCAATAGGGTTTTTCACCATTTTTTGAAAAGTATCTCAAATTGATCATTAGGTAGGAAAAAGTCAAAAATATTTTTTTAAATTTTTTTTGAAACCTATAAGTACCCCAAAAATACATTTTAAATTATCATTGCCAATTAGCGCGCGAAAACGATAGCCGCCATGATGCTTAGGTTGTGACGTAATTTCAGGAGTAAACAAAACAGCTCTGTACTAAAATTTTGACACATATCGCGAACAAAATGTCATTGTTTACCACTATCGTGACGCCCATGGCGGCTGTCGTTTCAGATATTTGAATAACAGATTAAAAAACTTGATTTTTGTAAATCAAAAATAAAATGTTTTTTCTCATTTTATTGTATAGAAATCATATTAAATCGATTACGTATTACAAATACCACAGTAAATAATCAGTTTTCGATTTTTTCTTGTATATAGTAAAATACCCTATTGTGTTAAAGCCTGTTATAGTAGGAATATACATATTAAGAGAGAGAGAGATAACGCCTACATGAGCCACCTCACAAATCCTACTACACTAGCCTAGTTCCTCCAGAACCAAGGTAAGATTTAACTGACAAGAGTCTGTACATTTTGCACTTAAAATACTTACAATAAGCTACGGATAGCTTACTGTAAGTATTTTAAGTGCAAAATGTACAGACTTTAAAATACTTACAATAAGCTACGGATAGCTTACTGTAAGTATTTTAAGTGCAAAATGTACAGACTCTTGTCAGTTAAATCTTACCTTGGTTCTGGAGGAACATTTTACAGAACTTTTTACAGCCATTATGAAAATAGGTTTTATGTTATAAAACTAAGTCATAACTTAGTAGGACTTTCACTTCACAATAACAAGAAAAGATTGCTGAAATGTAGATTAAAATACCTATTTTTAATTGTCTATTTGGTATACCACCCATAAAAAAGTCTGTAAAAATTTCAACCTGCTACTTGTTTGTTACTCTTCAAAAGATACCATCATTCAAAGGTAGGACAGACAGATTGACGTTAATGCAAGCTCAGAGATTCCCGTGAGCACTCTTTGTGTACTGAAGCGTAAAACGTCCCGCTGTATGAATCGGATGACAACATGACGACTGCCGAATGTAACTATTGACAAACCAACATGAGAGGTTGTCATTGATTTTCACTGAAAGTATTTTGGGCCGCAACCACAAGTTGTCTTGCTTCTGTCATACTGTCTCTTTCGTTTCTTACTATCTGATGTCATTCATGCAGCTAGAGTGCGTTTCAACAAATAGTTCCTATGCCGTTATGTTGGCTCACCTGTCTATCAACGACATCAACATGCGAAGATGCTTCTACCGATTTTGTTAGTGTTTGTCTGCGTTCTATGTAGTGTGTGTCTGCGTTCTATGTAGTGTGTGTCTGCGTTCTATGTAGTGTGTGTCTGCTTTCTATATAGTGTGTGTGGAAAACATTGCTGCCAACATAACCGCATAGGAACTATTTGTTGAAACGCACCACTCTACAAATTTTTCAGTGTTTAATAACAGAAATCAAGTTAAGATACATTTATTTAAAAACAAAACTGTATTGATAGAGATGAAATGTTATTGAATCAGTGTTGTAATTTTTGAACTTTTGTTCAAGCAAAGTACCAATATATTGCCGATAAATTGTTACCGCCTGGACCTGACAAAGCTTGATGGTTTTTTAAGCCCCTGATGTTAATAGATTCGTCTTGATTCCTAGATTTACAAATCAAATCAAAAGATAATTATTTATAATACTACCTACGATTGTAAACACTTCGAAGGTAATTTTTTAGTCTACCTAAGGCGATGTTTCTACCACTTGGAACTCGTATCCCCGAAGTGTTTGTGGGGAGAGAAGAAACGTCGAGTTCGAAAGAAACTCCCTCCAACACATTTTTATGCACATTAACATAGGATACACTTTATGAAGTCGAGTGTTAAGTTTTTTTGTTCTAATTTAATCTATTATACTCGTAACTCTTTATCCACGGAAACTTAAACTTCAAACTCGGAAATTAGTAGAAAACTTAATTGATACCTAGTCAGTCTCAAATTTGTGATAAAGTGTATAATTTTACGTTTTAAAAATACAATAGAATTTAAAAAGCAGCATTGTTGTCGCGCCGCGCCGCGCAGGAAGGCAACTTGACGCGGCACGCTTGGAAAATTTACTATGAGAAACCTAAAATTAACAAATTGAATATTTACAGTTTGGAGTTTCAAAAAATTTTAAGGTAAGAAGTTAAATTTTTTAAAGAAATATTATTATTTTTAAATGTTTGTGTTGCAGATGACTCTCCTTAAGGACTTCGAGGAACATTTTTACCCAAAATAATAACAACTCCACTAAATAAATATTTTTGCTTCACATAATTTCATTTAACCAACTCGTAACTAAGCAGTAACCATAATAAAAGTCAATTTGTTACAATAAGTACGGTTTTACTAAGCGACTCTGTGAATAATGGTACCTAATTAATAATGACTAAATGTCTCGGTCGCTCCACTGAAACGTTCGTATGTGTGTACATTCGGGTGAATAGTGTACATTCCTATGGGAATGAATGCCAAATATTAGTATGGCATTCATGTGTGAGTTTTGAAATTGAGTGGAGAATAATCAACAGATTTAGAATTTAATTTCAATAGAATACAATTAGTAAATTATTAAAGAGCTTCCGTTACACGTGGTACTATAATATTCATTGTACAATAGATCGAGGTTATATAAATTTCACTGTAATTGGAAACAATACTAACACTTACAATTTAACAAAAAAACTTAACACTCGACTTCATAAAGTGTATCCTATGTTAATGTGCATAAAAATGTGTTGGAGGGAGTTTCTTTCGAACTCGACGTTTCTTCTCTCCCCACAAACACTTCGGGGATACGAGTTCCAAGTGGTAGAAACATCGCCTTAGGTAGACTAAAAAAATACCTTCGAAGTGTTTACAATCGTAGGTAGTATTATAAATAATTATCTTTTGATTTGATTTGTAAATCTAGGAATCAAGACGAATCTATTAACATCGGGGGCTTAAAAAACCATCAAGCTTTGTCAGGTCCAAGCGGTAACAATGTACCGGCAATATATAGGTACTTTGCTTGAACAAAAGTTCAAAAATTACAATACTGGTTCTATTAAATGTTATTACATTTCATCTCTATTAATACAGTTTTGTTTTTAAATAAATGTATCTTAACTTGATTTCTGTTATTAAACACTGAAAAATTTGTAGAGTGGTGCGTTTCAACAAATAGTTCCTATGCGGTTATGTTGGCAGCAATGTTTTCCACACACACTATATAGAACGCAGACACACACTACATAGAACGCAGACACACACTACATAGAACGCAGACACACACTAACAAAATCGGTAGAAGCATCTTCGCATGTTGATGTCGTTGATAGACAGGTGAGCCAACATAACGGCATAGGAACTACTTGTTGAAACGCACTCTAGCTGCATGAATGACATCAGATAGTAAGAAACGAAAGAGACAGTATAACAGAAGCAAGACAACTTGTGCTTGCGGCCCAAAATACTTTCAGTGAAAATCAATGACAACCTCTCATGTTGGTTTGTCAATAGTTACATTCGGCAGTCGTCATGTTGTCATCCGATTCATACAGCGGGACGTTTTACTCTTCAGTACACAAAGAGTGCTCACGGGAACTCTCTGAGCTTGCATTAACGTCAATCTGTCTGTCCTACCTTTGAATGATGGTATCTTTTGAAGAGTAACAAACAAGTAGCAGGTTGAAATTTTTACAGACTTTTTTATGGGTGGTATACCAAATATACAATTAAAAATAGGTATTTTAATCTACATTTCAACAATCTTTTCTTGTTATTGTGAAGTGAAAGTCCTACTAACTTATGACTTAGTTTTATAAAATAAAACCTATTTTCATAATGGCTGTAAAAAGTTCAGTAAAATGTTCACCTGGGACCTTATCCAGAAAGAGCAAGGTAAGCTCATAAAGTTGTTCGTAACCTTTATTCTACCTGACAGGATAAGAGCTGTACTCCGATCCAACAGAGCTTTGTAAGTTGCGTCCTATTTAATTTATTAACTGGGGCATTACATAAAGCCTAGTTCTATAACTAATAAGTTGGGTTCAGTTTTAAATATTCAGTTAGGTAATCACCTATTAGTTAGATTAGATTAGATTTTAATCAAAATCTAATCTAATAACGAGTATTTAGGTACCTTTTAGAAAAAAAATACTAAATGTAAAACAGACCACGTTTTACTATGGCGGCAACCCCTTAAAACGGAATTAAGAAAAATATAAAAAGCCGCTGTAGATTGAAAAAGATTACACTAGTCTTAATTTCTTCCAAATCCCTCTAATGGTCTTGATGCTAAAGCACCACATACTCATACCACTAGGTATTTCGGCATCAAGCCGTAACATCGATGTGGGCGTAACAATTCAATGGACATCATACATACCGCATGTAAATACTTTTTAATGACTCAGTGGCTCAGTGATTAGCGTTACTGATTGATTACTGATCCGAAGCTCAAGGTTCGATTCCCAACAAAAGTAATAATTACTGTGAGGAGCAGATTTGTTTCCTCTGTCTCTGTGTGCATTGTTAACAACCCATTACGTCACCACTGCAGAGGCACGGGTCTCTTCATCGGGAAGGTTAGGCCATATTCCACACACGGGGGCCAAGTCCGGATTGGTGGAGGTCCGGTCCGTGTGCATTATCTTATCTTTATTTAAACGTATATGTGTGACTGTGTGTAATTTGTCCTTGAACATTTTTTGTTTTTATTTCATTTATTATTCACTTGAAAAACTATACCCTCTACTTGGGTGGCCGCAAATTGAAGGCCTATCAAACATTTTAAATCAGGTCCTATACATTATACAGGATGTTAAAAAAGTGCGATTTTAAGGGATTACTCAGACTCATTATTAAGTATGGAATACAGGAAAAATATTTAAAAAAGTCCGATCTACATTTTTTTTTCTTTCCCATACTAAATCTGATCAACAAATCAAGAATTTGTACGGGAAACTGAAAAAAGGTGTAGATCGGATTTTTTAATATATTTTTCCTGTATTCTACCTATACTTGAATCTGAGTGAATTCTATACTTGAGTATTTTGATTCCAGAATTTTCGTCACCGAAAAAAAAACATTTAAGGTTTCGAGTATATCGGCTTAAATGATTCTCTTGAATGTTTACGGGCTAAAACATAAAGGTCGTTTGTTTCTATAGCCCATATTACCGACTATCCAATTGTAGAGATTGCGCAACCCGGGTTAGATCTATTTTAACGAAACCTCTATAAATCTGGTCTTAATTCACCTGAATTTTCTGTTTAGAACAAGTAACCTTCTCTATCTTATCATCTTATTACAATAAATATCATGAGTTATGTGTATATATCGCGTAGGCTTAACAGTTATCTCTAGAATCAGTGCGGTAAAATAACAAGCAGCAGCGCGTCACCTCATCATCCTATGGCAATGGATTAAGACCATTACCTCCAGCTTTGTCTTTTATTAGGAGGCGTCAGGGTGTTATTTACTCGATTCGAATTTTTTTTAAAAAACTTTTAAAAAGTTGACATGGAAATGCGTAGATATGCAAAAACTCATTTCTTAACGCAGATGAAGTCACTCTAAAAACTTATATTTGAAACAAACAGTGTTCCTTCACATAAATATATTTTTGAAATAGTTGCATTTGTTGTTATATTATTTACATCACGAGACGCAACTTTCTTGTCGACACAATATTGGTATTTGTGTGCATTAATTGGTTGCAAAAAACACGCTACGAAAGTTTCCCTGGAAAACAATCCCTTTGTACTATTATATATTAAGTTTTGTCTAAACAAAGCCTGCCTAGCCTTTCATGTCCTAAGATTAACAACGGTTCGAACAAAGGAAGACCTTAAGTAAATCTCTTATTCAGTAAAACTAGTAGGTACCTATCGAGTAAAACAATTTGTATTAAGTTATTATATTTTCAGACAGCGCGACCGGTTTCTCATGGACCAATGATATAGGAAAAGTCAATTGTTTTGACATTACAACTACAAAAAAAGAACTTTGTTGCGTGCTTATACGAGTATTATTCAAAAACTAGATTTTTCAGTGTTGCTTTATTCGCGTAATAAAATAAGGTTTTTTTACAGATCCCCTGGGAACAAAAGTATTATTTTGACAGATAGACAATGCACAACCGAAACTATTGAAGATTGCAACTAGAAAACTTAAAGATGCGTTTTTTCGGTGCTAGAGTAAATGTTTTAGAAGTCTAGCATGGCAGATCTCTGCCAATGAATATCTATTCAACTAACAATCCCGACTTTTCAGCATTCGAAATTCTTAGAAAACTGCCCCTCTTTGTCTCAGTCATAGTGATTTCCGGAACTCAAAGATAAGTGGACCGAGCTGGGTTCCAATTCCCGGAATACACACTCATCATATGAGTAACCTAACCGAGCTAACAAAAGTAATAATCCGACTGCATAAAAATTGTATCGCATGTCAATCTGGGGTTAGGTAACACAAGAATCTTACGATACATCTCGCTCCAAAATCCATCGAGCCTTTTTGGCTAAAGATAATTAGACAGTAACAATGAAAGGTACATTCATACCTAATATAACAGAAAAATCATGACTTCCACTCCGGCAGTCAGGTCAAAAGGAGACACTGCAATGTACCTATATCTCCTCTCTTAACAAGCGGCACTATTAGATGCATAATCCTAAGGGATAGTCGACGCTTGTCTAACACTGCTTTTAGCATTACGCTAGGTCATGTGTAGGTAAAGGACACGTTTCATTTTGTGCCTGGACATGTACGGAGTACGAAAAATATAAAAAAAATATAGGCTTTCTAGGAAAAATAATGAAAAAAATATAAGAAGCAGGGTTGCGTGGTTCAAGCGTAATGTTTTGTCAGCACCTTTTACAATATAAATGGTAACACTGAAGCTTGCAATAATAGGTCACGTTCAGAAATTACGGCTTCGTCCACATATTCCTCAGATGCTTTCTCTTACTCTGACTGACTGAACACCCTTCTGTTCTAACTTCTGACATTGGTGTACGATTTTTAAAATCTGCGGATATGCCTTGCCTCTTTTACAGGCATAACAGCTGATGGTTTTCGAGTTACTTGTCGGCCAACTAAATTATTAATTTCAATGGTATGTACAAAATCTAGTTTCTGAACGTAAAATGCTCAAAATTGCGCTCGCTTCGCCATGTTGGGTGATTTATCTGTTGCGATTGTTAAATCTGAGAATTTAGATGAACCTCGCAACGAAGGTAAATCGAAAGAAATGTACAATTAGAAAAGACTATGTTTTTAATGACTTATTTATGATGTTTAGTATACAGACCAGGTCCAAGCTCCATAGTCCCGTGAAACGTCTCCTTTATAATTATAGATGTGTGCAACGCATCTCCATACAGTAATAAGCGTTCCATGATGTTTAAAGCATTCGATAATCGATAAAATACATAAATTCATGTAAGCCAAGTTTCTTGATCTGTTTTTGTATATTTCTTATATAATAAGTAACTAGCTTCTGCCTGCGACTTCATCTGCGTGGACTTCAGAACTGGGTCCAGAGAGAAAGTAAATGTTAAGGTGGCGCCATCTAGTGACGAAGTGGAAATTTAGAGTTTTTAAGCATTCCTTCGGGAACCCTTCAGTTTTACCGGTGGACTGACTTACTGTTAGACGTGTACATTCTACACGTGTACACTTTACCTGCCCTTTGAGTAAAAGCCTCACTTAGCAGCTCCCAACTTTGTTTTATCTTGTATTTATATATCATAACAAATTATGATAGTATGTACCTATGAGGATACAGAATTTCAGGGTCGCAGATTGTTAACATAACCCGAATAGGCATTTAATAAGAACCCGTGCGACGAGCGGCAACTTCAAAGCGGCTTAATTATGAGAATTGCGCTCGTGATAACCACATTTGTAACGTATTTTGAATGTTAAAGCCTCGGTAAATTAGTGTTATTTCAGACATAAATCGTTTTGTATTTTTTTTATTATGCTATTTTCAAATTTAGAATTTAATAATCAACCAACATGTTTAATTTTGCTATTATAAAAGTGAAAATAGAATAAATAAGCGGCAAAGGTACGTCGTTATTTATAAAACCGAGAAGCTTTAAAATATTGTCATTCAGTCTAAGAAAATGTGAAGGTCATATTTATAAAAAAAAACCGCTTAAGCACCAGCCATAAAACAGATGACTGTTCTTTTATAAAGATACTTTCCCCAAATCCTTCAATATATTTTGAAATCTTTTTATCTTTAAGCCTATTTTTTCTATGTAATGACCGAAAAATTTAAAGCAAAACAGCTTTTGTGTCTCAGATGTAACATAAAAATCTTAAATTCGGGGCGCTTAAGTCGCGGGCGGAAGCTAGTAAACAATATTTCTAAAGGTAAAGCACAAAATTTAAATTTAAATCTGCCTATTTTTTATGAGTTCTCAATAATTGTAACTGTGTGTGAGAGGCGACTTTCTGTAAGGACTCTGTTGTTCTCTAAGCTTTATATAAACATCGTGCCTCAATTTTCTAAAGCCTGTGGAAACTGTCACTCCTATAAGTACGTAGCTTAGGTACCTACTTAACCTCTGACACAAAATACAACCGCCTCCCGTCAGAAACTTGCCATGGTGAAATATTAAACCCTGTGGTTACGTGAGCTCTGGTATTGCCAGCCTCGGCAATTCCCCACCCAAGTAATATGAAAGATTAAACATTTCAACCTGCAACGGTGTCGAGGGAAAATAGATAAGTTATAGCATTTTCGTCACGTAGTGAAAAGACATTTCAACGAGATGGAAACGAATTTCGGCGGATAGAGTATTTTTCTCCTATATCTACATATTATGGATATGCCAGATAGCTAGATTGAATAGGATGAGATTAGAGTTAGGTTTTATATTGAACTTAGTTCTAAGGCTACGCTTTGTTTGTTCGGTTAAGAACGTAAAAAAGAACAACGAATAGGTATGACTGTGTTGTGTTATCCTAGTTTAGGGCTAGATGACCATGTAGGATACATAATCGTGTTTTTCCCCAAAGAAACACGATAATAAAGCATCAACCCAGATATGATAATTAAGCAAAAAAAACTAACATAAAATTATACAAAAGCTCTAAAAACTGATAATGTAAACCGGACTCTCGCAATTTTTTTCTAACAATGTTCAGAATGTATTTGTAAGCTTTTGCAAAGTATCATTACTTAGTTTGTGTTTCATTTATTTATATTATTTTTTTGTTACATAAAGCTATGCATAAAAGTAATCGAATTGAGTAAGGCTCAACGCGCACTTGTTTTATTTCTTAATTTCCAAAGAAAATAGACTCACCACAGACTTGCACCCTGCTCGAGCGACGATATAAAACTTCTTTGAGCCTCACAAATACTCCTCTTTTATTTAATTTTGTACTAAAATAGTTTTTAAGACCTTTTTTACTAAATGGATAACAATAATTGACCACGCTGAATACGTTAAAAACAACCGACTTCAATCGCAACAACTCCAATTTTGATATGTCTTTGTTGATTTTCTCAAAAACCGCTGAATCGATTTCAATAAAATTTATATGGGACCACCTGTAAAGTATACCCTTATAAACAAAAAAATGAATTTTCCAAATCGGTTCAGGCGTCTTCGAGCAATCGGTGAACATACATAAAAAAAAGATTCCGACGAATTGAGAACCTCCTTCTTTTTTTTGAAGTCGGCTAAAAATAACAAATAGAGAAAGACTGTGCACCAAAAACCCTTTCTCTAGCATCGTCGAAAAAAGTCTTTATATCATTTGTAGTTAACTAATTTAATATCTGTTCGTTATTTTCAATTCATAGCTACACAGGTGAATAATAAGCCAGAATTATTAGTTGCTAAGACAATGATATCAGTTAATAAAATAAATTTCATAATTGAAAAATGTTTTATTTTTTATGGCAGAGGTGGCAAACGAGCAGACGGATCGCCTGATGTTAAGCGATTACCGCCGCCCATAGACACCCGCAACACCAGAGGAGTCACAAGTGCGTTGCCGGCCTTTGATAAGGGAGTACGCTCTTTATTTTGGTAGATGCCATACAATACCTACTCATTCTTTTAAAACGTTTTTCTTTCTGCTTAGTACAAAGTTCCTACCACTCGGAACTTGTACACTCAACGTTTAGGGAAGTGTTGGATAAAAGGAAGGAAGGAAGTGTTAAATGTTGGGATTAATAAGTCTTAAGAAATATCTTCAAGGTTATTTGTTTTGAAGTACGTAGCAAAATGCTCGGGAAATTCATATTCAGGCCCTCTTTATTTGTACAACAAAAACAATCAAATAAGAATTTATAACCTACTCATAAAGCCTTATAAAGCCTCATAAAGCCTCGAAATCATTTGAGGTATCATCATCACTTACTATCAGTGAGAAAATGCCAAGAGCTTACCAATTGCGTAAAAAAAAAGTGTCCAAGTGCAGCGTAATATTTTTCGAATGTACGTACGTACATACATGAATTTGTATTTCCGTTTCATAATCATTGTAACCTCATATAGCCAAAAAGGCTTGATGGATTATGAAGTGCTAGGTTTCGATACGTAATTCATCGCGATCGCTAGATTAGTTAGTTACTATAGGTAATTATTTATTTTATGTAGGATACAGTCACTTATTAAAAGTAAACGTAGTACACTAATTTCAATTTTCAATTTCAAAATATTTATTTTCGGACAACTTAAAGATCCATAATTGTTAGTAGTAGTACAAGTAATAAATAAGTAAACGGGTTAGTACGTAAAAAAATGAAATAAAATAAAGTCAAAAAAATAATATAACTTATTAAAGGCCAATAACAGTTATCTACTGGATATTAACAGCAAAATTACATTTCAAGGCAAATCAATTACAGGGAAGCGAACAGGCAATGATACATAATATAATATTTATAGGTATTATACAATATGACATTTAGAACATTAGAATATTAATTTAACGAGTGTACATACGTTGCTAACATATTATACGTTAAATTTTATTCATATGATATTTTATTCAATTTGTAAAGTTATTATTCCTTTGTTTCAAAATGAAAGTCTCTTATGAAGTCGCTTAATAAATGACTTAATTAGACCATTAAGACCCTCAAGTGATAAAGATTTTCCATTAATCACAAAAGCTTAATATCTTTGTATAGCTTATTTGTATAGCTTAATATCTTTGTATATCAGTTTAATCAGGATCCAGTACACCTATAAATTTTGGCCACAGAAATACAACTGAACCAACTTTAACACGATTTATTTTACCAAACAACATACCAATTTTCAGACATTGTTTTATAATTACGTACTTTTAGAGGTAGATGACGTTGATATTTATGTAACTTTTAGGAAAATAATGACCGATTTGAATAAAGAGCATTTTCAACAGTTTTTGCTTCTCTCGGAAAAAATAACCGAAAGTCGATATATAAAAAGAAGGTGCGACCATGTATTGTTTTTATCTATCAACAATAAAGTATGAACTGTTATAGTCAAAACGGCTTTGGAAACGATTGAATGGACGTCTGCTCTACTCCAAACGATATCAAATCGCAATTCAGTCCACATTCGCAATCTAGTACGGCGCGGCGGAAGGAAGTAAGTATCAATATCTACGTATATCAGAAATCATAGCATGTGTAATGAAACTATGTAAAAACATCACGTCTTAGGATTTTTCGCCTCGTCTCGTGCGCACCAAGCAATAAAGGTGGAAATCTGGATCTGCTACGAGTAACTTGAATGGTTAAACAATTTCTTTTTTTATACAGTTTAGTTTTAAATATGGCTTTATTACCAATGCAGGATGTAAAAATACCAGTTTCAAAATTAACTGGGACTAATCATACTGAATAAATTGCCCCAAGGAACTCATAGCGAATTCTCAAAAAAATCTTCCCATTATGTATATTTTTCTCGGAAACTACTATAAAGATTGTAGACAAACTTTTTTGCATAACTTGCAGCTCAGGATGTTTTGTTTAAGGTTCTAACTGTTTGACAGTTTCAATAGGTATATTAGGACAGGCCGACTTGTGCATACGTGCAAACCTTTTAACTGGTGATTCTATTCATAAAACTGAACAACTTGATCAAAATCACAAAATATAAACTTTTCCATTTTTTTCAAAATTTCCGGATTCAAAATCTAAATTGCTTCGCAAACACTTCCTGAAACGTCGAGTGTACAAGTCCCGCGTGGTAGGGACTTTGTACTGGGTAGAAAAAAAAAATTGACGATTTAAAAGCATGTGTAAAGCATCTACTTAAATAAAAAACATTTTGAGTTTGAATTTTGAGTTTGAATTGTCCACATTTTTTGCCATTTCATCACTAGTAAAGAGGTTTGCACGTATTTAACAGTCATCCAGTATAATTCTGTTACTTAGAAAATTCTACAAAGTGCAATAATTAGCTCTGATGTTTTTTTTTGTGTTACAGATAATTTATAAATACGACTAAAACTGAAACCTATAAAATGAAAAGTGGCACGGCTGTCGCAGCCATTACTGCATACTTATCAATGGCAACCAAATTTAGCGCCGCGACTCCAGCATTTGACTGCATCAAAAATGAATTACTTATGTAATCTTGTTCACTAAATACGAGTATGTACTTCATTGAAATTGCAAAAAACTTATACGCGTGGGTTTTATTGCATTTACAACTTTTAATTCATAAAACTTCGTGATTAGTATACAAACTACTTTGTTAGGGTTGGTCCACCAGGATCCCTTAGCTCGATCCCCCAGGGGATCCTGGTGAACTCATCAGCTCATCACGTAAAATATATAGTATGCATCACGCAGTAATATTACGAGTAAATACTTCATTCACAGTTTCAAGCATTTTTTAAACAAATTTTATTTTTTTAAATCTGATATAAGCATAACCAGCCATGAACTATCGGATTTCTTTGAAATAACTATTTTTACTTTTTGGTGATTTATTTTTGTTACGATTAGACTTATATTCTGAAACCTCTTCAAGAGGCGTTTCATTTATGTATGGCACTAGGTGCGCGAGTCTGATTCTCACTTGACAGGATTTAACATAAGTTTTGAAGAAAATAGGGTCAAAAATAATCCTGCATCTTTAACGAAAACATTATTTAACTGTTTTATTCATAGTAAACAAGGCTGATAACAGCTTAGCTTATTTAATTTTTAAGCTAATAAAAGTTGAACGCGAGGAATCGTGCGACATATTATGAGTTTTTATTTCGTTTCGTCGTGCATTAAACTGGGTTTATTGGGCATGTTATGAGGACGGACGAAAGTCATGTGACTAGGAGTGTTGAATATGAATGTAGATGGATTAATGGGGAGAAGAAAGCCAAGGAATATATGACTGGATTGTGTGAAAGATGATATGAGTATGAAAGGAGTGAGCACTGAGATGAAAGCAAGAAGAGATGAATGGAAAAAGAAGAGAAGAAGACATGTTGCGCCGACCTCAAATGATTGGGAACAGGGCAGGAAGATGATGAAAATGATGATAAAATTGGGATTAATGGACGAAAGCTTGCTGGGTGTATAGAAAAATACTTAGTTTAGGTATATTTATTAGTAATTTGTTTTAAAATGGACTAGCGTTGCCCGACGAAAACAATTTTATTATTAGAAACTTTTTTTCTACAATTACTTATTTTAATGGGCTTGATCTGTCTTCTCGTGTCAAAAAAAGGACAGCCCAGACATTTTCCTCGTTAAAAATAAAGTGATTTAATTGAAATCTCGACAACGCAGAATGATGCTTGACCTACAACATAAAGAAATAACATAATACAAAATATTAAACTGAGAGATGTTTTTTGTTCCTCATTCTGTTATTTTCAAATTAAATTGTACTGTCTATCTGTGTCTCTGTCATAGATTTAAGTGAGTCAAGGTTAAACTAATTTACCTTTGTCGTCGTTATATTTTGTTCCTAATAAAAGAAAACAATATGTAGGGCTTGCCTTTTTCTGATATAATAATCCTGTAGCATTAGCTGCTTACCCATGTCAGTCAAATAAGGGAGCACACAAAAGGCCTGTCGTCCATCAGTCCTTTGGGTTTGGGCACTAAGAAACAAAACCCATTCACAAACGACTAGCAATAAAAACATGTAGGTAGACCGGGGCGAATTGGATCAATTTCACTTTGAGGTTAAATAAAAGCAACTTCCGTTCGAAGATTTTTATATTTATTATTTCAGCTGTAATCAGTATTTATTCTAGTTCGAAATTCACAATCATGAACTTGAATAGTACTGCAATCGAATTTTCTATAAACGAAAAACTGAAACTTGGGAAATATCTAAATATATATAGTCATTAAATAGAGAAATCAAATAATAAACGGGTTATAATGACACAGAAAATAATTAACTTAATTAATATATCAGGCATATTATTATTGGCAAAAAATCCGGATAAATAGTCTTTTTCGTGGCACCATTCTTCACATGACCGAATTCAACTCTCAACAGTCAAATCTGAATTCAGTCCTCCGATGGTGGGTATAAAATTTCATTTCAACAGAAAATGTACCTACATAGTAACATACTCTTGAGCAAGCCCTGCTTCAAATGAAGCGTTAGTCTTATTTTTAATCTTCATAGTCTCATAAACCTTTTCCATTTTTATTCAGTATCATCTCGTGTGTAAGCCTAAATCCTTAAAGAATTATAATCTAATTTTGATCCGATTCGCCCTATGATCCAATTCGCCTCGGTCTACCCTATACTGCGAATAGTATTGTGATAGTTAGAGGTAAACGTTCGAACCACAAATCTCGGACACAAAAACGTTAATACACTTACTGTGATATACATGATGTAATAAAAAAGGCATAGGGGCCCATTAACTGAGATTTGTCTACATCACACTGAGCGACTTTCCCTGACAAAGCCGTAGAGAATTCGCAATAAAACATTTTGAGGTCTCCATAAAAATTGATCAGTAAACTGATCGAACACAATCAGTTTTGTTAGAGTTAGATATTGTTTTCGTGATTTAAGCATCGTAGAAATAAAATTATCTATGATGAGTAGAAGCTGTAGTTCACGGAGCTTACATTAATTTTTGTTACACCCTGTATAAAGAGTGCGTTACTTTACTATTAGTTGACAAAAGGAACCTGACATGTTATGAGTATTATTAAGGCAAAAGTGTGGTTGTTAGTGATTTGTTTGTTTGTATCACTTTCACGCCTAAACTGCTTAAACAAACTAATGAACTCGTTAAAACTAAATAACTCAAAATAAGCTTTTTCCTACAAAAATATTGTAGTAAAGAGTAAATAACGAGTTTATAAACAAACTAAACATTTTGATTTGTTTTTCTAACAAACTGTAGTAAAAGGTTAATGAAACACACAAAATATTAAATATTCACTACAAAATCTAGCAAACTTTGTACTAGGATTCAAAATAATTATGCTGCTTTATCCCCTTTTTAAATGCCTACATCATTCCCTGTTAGACCGTTAGCCATTAGGGCAAATTTCTAGTCCTATTTTCAACCGCAAATAGTATACGGAGGGATCATGATTTATGTTGCAAAAGAAAAATAGTTGTTACAAAGGTTTCTTCGTTAGCTTTTCCAAACTTTTTTGTTATTTATTCTTTACTAGCTTTTGCCCGTAACTCCGCCCGCGGGGATATCGTTTTCTTAGTCATTAGAAAACAATAGTCGTTCAGGAAGCACGGAATTGTTGAAATTGTTTTCTACTGTATTGTTTACCAGCCTTTACTTTAGCTTTATACTGAATCCTAATAACACCAAAGTTTTTTCGGGATAAAAGTATTCTTTCTCACTTCCCACCCTCTCAACTCTCAACTGTGCAAAATACGTAGGCAGCGCCATAAGTTTCCGGCCTGAGTAAGAAAAAGAAAACCGATACAGCTGAAAATTATTTATGTTTCTACCACATCATTCTCTATTTCAATACACATATTAAAACAAGGAATGAACATTACAGTCCTTTTAAAAAAATAACTAGATTCCTCAAAGTCGTAAGCTTGAGTACTACTCCGTGCTTTTTCAGGTAGCGAAGTACATGATAGACAGGGAGAGCCATAAAAATATTGTAGAATACTCGATTAAGTTGTTGGAAGCCAAGATCCCCGATCGCCATATTTTGAAAAACTCCTCCGTGGCACACTTGTATTGTCGTGCAATAGATGCACATATTAATTGATTATCCCGAGATATCTCTTCAGAATTTTTGGGCTGTAAGTATTTAAAATAATAGCATAATATGTCTTGTCCACAATAGTATTAAGTTCTTATAAACTCCCCAACAGTATGTTTTCTGCAATTTCAAAAAACAGTATTTTTTTTTTTATTCCGATACCCTTGCTTTTTTGGAGCTCCTTTATTTGATCTTTTAATTATTTGATTCGATTTTTTAAAGAGACAATGGTAGAGGAAAATTGTTTCATATTCTGTTATAACTCTTTATAACATCAGTAGTATTCGAAACACATGGTACCAAAAAATGTCTTGCGCTGTTAACCATTGCTGTCGCAGAATTACGGGAACAAATTTAGGAACCGATCGCATGGTTTATTTTTTAACTCCTAAATGTTTGTTAAAAATTGATGAATGCTTGTTTTAGAAAGCTCAAACATTGCATAAATTAATTTGACCCATATACAACGATCACTTAGACCTATTTGTTCCACAGCAGCATTGTTTTCCGATTTGGTCGAATCGCCCAGCCGATCCAGTGCTCTTCATGTTTAAAAAATTCACACCCGAAACGAAACTTGTTCATCTAGTCCTTTATGCCTGAATAAGAAGGTGAAGCGTCCCTGTACACGTAACAATATTAACTGTTCTTAAATTCTTTTGACTTTCTTCTTATTTTGATAAAACAACTCGACTGCATGATATTCGATTTATGATACGACGAACCTATTGGAGTTTTCTTAACCTGCGTGGCCACGCAGGCCGCACTGAGCCATGACCGCTTGAATACAACTAACTTACGCAATACAATACTACGAAAAAAAATACAGCTTGGTAAAACTACGCTGGGTATTTTTTGCTATAACTACTCAGAGTTTATGGAAATTTGGCAAAAAGCATAGATAGAGGGAAAAGTATGTATAATATAGATACCTCAAAGACCGTCATAAAAACTATATCCACGCAGGTGGAGCCGGGGTCAAAAGCTAGTAAGTATCTCTATACAGTTACTTGTGATGACCAAAGAACTAACTTACTAAATTACTCCCAAGAGGTCTAATAAGATGAAACCCTCATGTTTTGTACACTTTGTAGGAACTGCGGCTGCGGTCATCTGCTGAGTACGTTACCTTTGTGTGGTCCCTAGTCAAAGGGATGAGGCTTCGCCTCAACCATCGATATAAGAGAACAATTAGATGTGGTTAATACTCCACGACAGCGTAGTCGCTGATAGTGGTTTGCTCCCCTATGTTGAGTAGCGCCGCCATCGATATGGGAAACATTAGATAAGGTTACTCGCCCTGTTTGTTTCTGAACCAGCGTGTTCGTCTTGCGGGGGCTGAAGCGGGGTGAAGAGGGAGGCATGTATTTAAACAAATATCGCCGTTGTGTGACAAGCTTAAGGTTTATGTATTTAATGTTATCTACTAGCGACATCTAGCGACGAGTAGGGAGGCATGTAATTAATTAATGTTATCTAATAGCGACATCTAGCGACGAGTAGCATAGCATTACTATAAAATGACAAAATATTCATAAAATAACAAGAATAAAGTGATAAGAAATGTTGCTGTTAGTTTTGTTCTTTATTTTTTTTTTGTTTTAGCACATTTCACTGCTCTGTAAGATATATTTTCATTTAAACACGGGATGTTTACTCGTCGCTTGTCAGATTGCGAATGGTGCGCGAAAAGGCGGCGCTACTCAACATAGGGGAGCAAACCACTATCAGCGACTACGCTGTCGTGGAGTATTAACCACATCTAATTGTTCTCTTATATCGATGAGCGCCGCCTTTTCGCGCACCATTCGCAATCTGACAAGCGACGAGTAAACATCCCGTGTTTAAATGAAAATATATCTTACAGAGCAGTGAAATGTGCTAAAACAATAAAAAAATAAAGAACAAAACTAACAGCAACATTTCTTATCACTTTATTCTTGTTATTTTATGAATATTTTGTCATTTTATAGTAATGCTACGCTACTCGTCGCTAGATGTCGCTATTAGATAACATTAATTAATTACATGCCTCCCTACTCGTCGCTAGATGTCGCTAGTCGATAACATTAAATACATAAACCTTAAGCTTGTCACACAACGGCGATATTTGTTTAAATACATGCCTCCCTCTTCACCCCGCTTCAGCCCCCGCAAGACGAACACGCTGGTTCAGAAACAAACAGGGCGAGTAACCTTATCTAATGTTTCCCATATCGATGGCCTCAACTGTGGCGCTTTGGGTTAAAGGTAGCGTATGGATATTTGTAAGGAAAATGATTTTAACTCTGGCTTATGTATATTAAAGTAACATCATTCTCAGTTCGCCTTGCCAATTAGCACACGATTAAATGAAGCACGAAATATTGCTCGGTATTCCACCATTTCCGCATCGATCGTAATTGGATGGCGTATATTCGTCGTCATTATTGCTAGCATTATTCATACTAGCTAGGAGACCGAGCGTCGCTCGTTCAATCGAAGTTTTTATAAACTAAGATAACTTGTTTACTACTTAGTACATATAAGATATATTTTCTATGAAACATTTTGCAGGGTGTTGTTTTAGCCGGTAGTGGCATTCTAAGGGACGAAAGGGCAAGCAATATTTTTTCTGAAAATATCTACGTAAAATATATATTTTTTTAATTTGATTCTATTGAAAAAATACATGCAAATTATCTTTTTTTTTATAAAAAAACAGAAAAATATTCAATGATACGTAATATTAGAAAGTTGTTCATCATTTATTATGATATTATTCAGTAAAATCAATCAGTTTTGGCGACTTTTTAGAGATTTTCTTATTGCAAATTTTATCAGCGCCATCTAGTTGAGTTTAGAGAAAAAATTCTAAAAATTTACGTGGAAAATTCCCTATTGTCAAACACGAGGCAGGGCGGCACAATCATCAGGTATGTAATTCACTTATATGGCGAAAAATGGCGCAATTTGTCTCTAAAATACAAAGAGGATAAAATATATTTTTTATCACTCTTAATTCTTTTTATTTACATAATCTTTACATAAGTTCACACAAAATAAAAAATAAAAAGACAAAAAAAAACTATAAAGTCTCATGGGTGGGATTCGAATCCGGACCTAAAAGCAGCAAAACGTAAGTGGTTCGCACCAAAACCGCTAGTCCACCAAAGTACGAGTACTTTTAAACTATATTTAAAAATAAGTATCATATGCGTTCTCCTTTTATGTAACTTCGCTCATATCTCCCTTAAATGAGTTTCTTCGAAGATAATTCCCTCGTAGATCGATTTCTGGTGATTTTTAACCCCTAATCCTAGATTTTCGTCGAAAGGTTTCAAGCCGTTTTCGAAATCGTTGGGACACCTAACTCGTTTAATAATATAGGATATGTATAGGATCCCTCGAAAATGCATAAAAATATTGACAGTGCCTTCTTCTCGAGAAGCTGACCTAAGTTCTCTCAAAAACTTAAAATTAAATTGTCAAAAAACATGTTTGGACTTCGTATACAAAGTTGGCAGATCCAATTGGTGTAAAGAAGACCACTTTTTCAGGTATTTTATATCGTATAAAAATATCGTTTTCAGCGAATCAACAAGAAATAACCATTCCTTTTCAAATTAACGTTCACTCAGTTCACGAATCCAATAATAGTAGAAGATATAATATAAATGAACTTTTGATTCATCGTAAACTTCACAATCACTGAAAGTTTCAACGGTTGCGAAACAGTGGACGAGCTGAACACGGGTTCCTGGAAACTACATGACGTTGGGTTAAATAAAGTTCTTCAATACTCACAGCGGCTCCGTCTCCGATTACATCCTCCTAACCAGAGGTCTCGGGTCGAAATCCTGGCCAGTGCACCAATGACTTTTTCGAAAACTTACGTACATTTTCATATCGACTGCTTTAAAGGTGAAGGAAACCTGCACATCTGATTTCTAGATGTGTATGACGCGTTGCACACATCCGTATAGGCGTAAATCTATATACCCTACACATGAACGCGGGTGATGCTAACTGCAACAATAGGCAACCTCCGTCTATACCTTGTGGATAGGACGGTTAAATGTGCCACGCGATAAGCAGAAGAGGACTTACTGCTACTCAACTCAAAATTCTCGGATCGCTAGAAATCTAATAAGAGATCGAGACGGCGCGATATTAAATAGCAATTTTTCAATCGACGTATGGAGATTCTTCGTATCGGTCAATAGACGTTTTTCTTTCTAGAGTCACGCGGCATAAAGTACTAGTACGTCTAAAGGGCACAAGTTGATATAAAATGAAATCGCGTTTTTTTATTAGGTAGTAGTTCACATCTGCAATGACCTTTATCAAATTAAGATCGAGGTTCTTTTTATGTTTTTTAATCCATATTTGGATTTAAAAAAAATAAACATTTGGGTTTATTTATTATTTATTTTATTTTAATTTTAATTAATAAATAACAATGATAAGAATTTATACAATGCCAATGCAACAGAAACCCATAAGGATTTGTCCGTGCACCGGCATTCATCATCATTACGCAGTAAACAAGAAGATTTCTATTTAAATAAGGACATTCATTGTTAGTTTTTGAAAGTCTCAAGCAACTCCAAGCAATTTTTAGAAAAAGAAACTTAACCTTCACACGCAACACAAATGATTGCGCTTAGTAAATATGAATATCTTATTTACACACGCAAACTGCGATCGTTACTAAAAATATTAAAAAATCCAATACGTTAAATTTAAATAGTAAATAATACTTAGAGAAGAAGACAAAATAAAATAAAATTTGAAACAGTAGATATTTTCTATTCATTTTAAAAACAAAATAAAGTCAGACATCACTATTTATAAGGCAAAGTGAAAATTTCTCGACCTAAAAGTGACAGAATGTTATTTTTAGTTCTGAAATGTATATATTTTTCTACATTGTCCCCTTGTAGCTGAATGCATTTTGCTGAAAGTTTCTCAAATAAATAAAAACTATTCTTGAATTGCGATTCTGGAAAGTCCGTAAAATATTACATGCAAAATGGTACAAGTCAAGGACGTTAATTCTTCTGGGTCCACTGTGAAAATGGGCGTGCAGTCTATTTTAGGCCCTTTCCTTTCCTCTGACGTACATCAACGACTTGCCATTTATGGTGCAAAATCTTTCAATTGTTGTGTTGTTTGCTGATGACACTTCGCTTCTTTTTAAGGTGAGTAGAAAGACAATCGAAATCGACGAAGTGAACAACACTCTCTCTAAGTTACTAGACTGGTTTACTGCTAATAATCTGTTATTAAATGCGAAAAAAACAAAATGCATCAAGTTTTCTTTGCCAAATGTTAAACAGACTCATAATAAAGTAATATTAATTGGTAACGAATTAGATTTTGTTCCTAGTACAGTTTTTCTCGGCATAACTATAGATAGCACGTTACAGTGGGGCCCACATACTGCAACTCTAGCGGGGAGGCTTAGCTCGGCTGCCTACGCCGTCAAGAAAATAAGGCAATTGACGGATGTAACAACTGCCAGAATAGTATATTTCAGTTACTTTCACAGTATAATGTCTTATGGAATTTTACTGTGGGGACACGCATCAGACATTGAAACCATTTTCATTCTACAAAAAAGAGCAGTCCGGGCTATATACCAACTACGATCCCGAGAATCACTTCGACATAGATTTATGGAAATAAATATTCTAACAGTTACCGGTCAGTTTATTTACGAAAATATCATATACGTTCGTAAAAATCTAAACTTGTTTTTCAAAAATAGTGACAGACATAACCGTAAAATAATCTTGACATAGCTTTCTCGAGGCTTAGTAAGGTGTTCTAATATGAGGCAATGCCCTTTTACAGCAGATAATCTACTTTATAATTTTAATTTCGGCCGACTTTAATATGTATGGTTCATTCCAATCAAAAAAAAGCAAAACGTAAACAAACTTATGGATCTGACACATGTCAATGTCATCTGCATACTATGTTTGTTTACCTTTTGCTTTTTTTTGATTGGAATGAAGTATAATTTATTTGTGATTTACTTTGTAGGTTTTATTTTTTTATTGACAATGCCCCTTTACAGCAGCTTTAATTTAATTTAATCTTATTTTGATTTTGACATTGTCTCTGTACAGCATGTATATTTTAAGTTTTTCTAGTAACTATTATATATTATTAGCTGTAATAACATTAAGTTTGTACCTATAATGTTTTTTAACACAATACTTATGATTTATGGATATTATTTTAAGACTGATTTAATATTAAGACCTAACCTAGTGTACTTTATGTTCCTAAAGGTTGAAATAAAACAATACAATACAATTTAGCATTTCTACTAATGACGGACATAATATATTTTTTAAACAAGACATATGTATGATACCTTAACTGTCAATACTTATTAATAGGTTGAGTACGTACTACTAAGGAGATAATAGTTTAGAAATTCGCAATTAAGTTTGTCGAAAGGATGATCATCCAACCTATTGTTCATAGCACTACTATTCTTTCGCACTAGCGTTCGCTGATGAAGTGTTCAGTAGATGCATGGTTCGCCGGAGTAGCATTCTTTCGCACTAGCGTTCGTCGAAGAAGTATTCTATCGATACAAAGATAATCGCTCTGCCATTCTTTCGTTTTAGTATTAGTCGCAGATGCAATCTGTCGAGCATCAATTAGTCGTAAATACGATCTTTCGAACCATAATTCATCGCGCATTTATATTTCGAAGTTGAATTACGCACTCGTGAAAAAATCATATGTGGGGCAGTGTGTACGCTTTTATAACAAAATTCCGAATGACGTGTGTGAACTATCAGAATCTAAATTTAAGAAACATATAAAACGCTGTATTTGTTCAAGAGGATATTATAAGACTGTAGATTATTTTAATAATCATGACATTTGGAATATTCCTCCAGAAAAATGATATGACGTTTATAAGAGTGCTTAATGTACCTACGTAAAGAAATAAATGATTTTGATTTCTTTTTTAATTTTATTTATCTGCAAATACTATTCTCATTTAGTCATTTGAGTTACGGAATGTTTTTCAGCCACGGATTTATTTGGAAATAACTAAATTGATGTTGGAGTGAATTAAATTGGTGAATACGGTAGCATTTCGCACTATAAATCCCAAAATTTGGCCATTGCTAAAGAACTTATGCAGGTGCATTCTCTTCATGATATTTTTTTTTAATTCCGACCTATTTTCATATTTTTTTTTCATCTAGCAGATCAAGAATTTTTGTGTAATAGGTATCAGTTATAATTTTGCTCTTTTGGTGATAATCACGTTACAATCAGAAGAATATCTTTAGTATCCTAGAAAATACCGGCCATAACCTTATCGGCAGATGAAATCGACTTCACCTTCTTTGTCCATCCACTGCTGGATTGCTGTTTGGTTTTTGGTATATAGTAATGTGCCCACGTCTCGTCCATAGTACCAAGTCGATGCACAACTACCCTTTTGAAAACAATCGAAACTAAAAGTGTCTAATACCAAATTGTGAATTTTCTTGATGCGATGTTACATCTGAGGTGACAGTTTTTGGTGGCTATTAGCGTGAACCATCTTCAAGAATGTATAACTACAATTAAACTACATTTTATTCGTCGGCTAAGTGTTTAGCACTTTTCTGAGCATCATCTTCATAATTTTTAATCAAAGTTTAAAAAAGAAGTCGGTGACTTAACCTCGCTTGCTCAAATAGTTCCACCCGCCTTTTTTTAATACGAGCTAGCGCGAGTCGCCACTTCAAAATGGAAACAAAATGCTGACATAACGTATTGTTTGATTCCAGGCATTCCTTAAAATACAGTATATTAAACTCTAGGAGTAGGCTAAACTATTTGCCCGAATCGACTTTTGAAAGTTACTAACAGTTCTCTAAGAACTATTAATTAGGAAACTTAGTTTCTTACAGTGAAGTAATATTGAGTACCTAGTCGAAGTATCGTTACACTAAGACGGGGAATACTAAAATTAACAAAGGTGACCTTCCTACAGGTAATTCCCCAAATATTATTGCTGGTAGCAACCTAATATTGAGCAATTAATTCTTAATTTCACAGGGACTATTCATGCTTTTTATTATGGTTCCGTATCCAAAGGCAAACGAGACCCTATTATTGTACTAAGCTTCCGCTGTCCGTCCGCGCTATTCCGTTGCTATCACAAGGGATAGATGGCAGTTTCGTGGTGTTGCACTTAGCATCACCCGCGGTCACGTGAAGGGCATTTTAGATTCACACCTACGGACGTGTGCAACGCGACCATCGTACACATCTAATAATGAGATGTGCAGGTTTCCTTAAGATGTTTTCCTTTACCGTTAAAGCAATCGGTATAAAAATGCACGTAATTTTTGAAAAACTCATTGGTACACTGGCCAGAATTCGAACCCGAGACCTTTGGTTAGGAGGTCGAAGTCACTACCGTGAAGCCACCGACGCTTGAGCAACGGTAAATGCGTATATCATAAGAAATGTAAGTTATTTAAATTATTTTATGTTTTTTTTTGTGTGTAAAGCGTGTTTTTTAGTTTTTTAAACTACGCATTTATTTTTTTCTCCTAACAACTGTCTGTCAACTAAATATAGGTGACATTTCATTCTATAATTAAGGTTGTTTGTGCGTCGTTTCTTTTACGTCTTAGCTGAAATCAAAAACATATGCCAACAAATCCATTTGCCCTGGATAAGAACTGACATTTTGATGCTTTACCCCTAATATTTTATGTGTCTATTTTATAGAGTACCTACTCGAAAATTCATCGCCTACACCTTTTTAAAATAATTACATAAATAAAAGATATTGTTTTCTCTCCGTTTGTGTTTTTAGACGGAAAACACACTGGTCCGAAAATCGGACGGGAGTCTGAAGCGACGAAATTCGCATGCGACAGCGTTCCGCAACAACGGACGGTTTTCGTCCGAATTTCGTCCGAAGCTGCGGTGCACGACGAAGGCACGGATTTCGGACCATCAGACGATTTTCGTCCGAAGCGACGATTTTCTTCATGCGTTCATTCAGTATTCGAAAGGTGTATGTGTATATGTATGTTTTTGACTCGGATACTTCTTGTTTTTGTTTGTAACAAGGGTCATTTCATAAATCCCCCCGCACCACGCACCCCGTAACACCCCCGCGCGCCGCTTTTCTACACAAAAAATCGGACGGTACTGCGTAGCACTGTGGCATACCCTGCGAATCGCATCGCATCTTCGTCCGTAAGCACAATTTCGTCGTGCGAATCGCACCTTCGGACGATGATGCGATTTTAGTGTGGCATACCCTGCTATTTTTGTATACAAATCAACATTTTACAGTACAAAGTTTAAATTCGGACCATCGCATTTCGTTGCGATGTCCGAAGCAGTGTGTTTTCCGCCTTAAGGCCTTTCCATCACCTCATGTTCACAACTTTTTTAATTAATTTGTTGCTCAGTAGACGTAGGCATCTAACGTCATGCAGCCCTTAAAGTCTTAACGGACATAAATAACATTATATCCAGAAATATTCAATTCAGTACTAAAAAAAGGGAAAAGGTGGGCCTTTTATTTATGAATATTCTACAAAATGCACACATAAAAAATAAGGGCACAAAGGAATGTTGTCATTGGCACGCGACCCTTGAGCTATCAAGACTAGAGTCAAGAGAATACCAACATCTATTTGAACACCTCCTTAACTATTTTAGTTAGACCAATTCTAAGTAAACTAAATAATGAGAAAATGGTACTTACTTAGATGTAACAAGCCACATGTGCTTTGACTTACAATTGAAATAAATGTTTAATTATCTTATATTGTGACCACACAGCCTCACTTGAGGATATAAACTATTAAATAAATATATACAGTCACGTCAAAGGTGTCAATAAATATAGACCACAAGGAATGTCAGTTGACATTGCTACCAACATAAAAAAGAATTTTGAATGATTACTGACCAACCAACAATCATTGTGACATCAATAAATCTGAGCGCTGGGGTCACAGCCATGATACGTGAGAAGTAAATCGACTTACATCTATAGATTATAATCAAAAACTTTTTTACTACAATAATGAATTATTCACAGTGATTATTTGATATGATAACAATAAAATTTCTAGAATAAAAATTAAAAATAATGGTAAAATCTTCGTTACTTTCTTGTATGAGAACATCTGGTCTCAGTTTGGTCATATAATATTCATATGAGATTTTTATTTAAAATACCTTGATTTTCTTTATATTTTAACCTTGAAAGACAATGAAATAAAAAATTTTGTTAACGCGTTTAATCCCGATGACTCCAATGGTTCTTGTAAGGAGATAATTGAAGTTTTTAAAAAAATTGTATTTCTGATTTTGCTTTTAGATGAAGTTTTTAAAATCATTATTACAACTAACGATTACGTACAAGATAAAGATATAAAGTCACTAAATATTGGTTTAAGACTGTTAATTCAACTACAGAACTAATAACTAAAGCATTTCTAATATTTTTATCTATTATCTTGTTGAAATGTGTAGGTACAAAAACTTGGATAATTCAAATTGCGTTATTATTCAAAACTCAAAAGACATTATACTTAAAAAGAAACGTGTGCATGAAACTTGTAAAAAACTATGTCCTCATACGAAGACATAATCTTCATGTACTCACACGAAGCCATTGTGGAAAACTCAATGAAAAACCATCAGATTGTTTTTCCTTATTTTTCCCATATTACGGGACCCCTAAAAACATAGAAAAAACATTGTTGTTTTTAACGTTCGCTCCTCCCAGGACTCAGGAGGATACTGTGTGTGTACAGTTGCTATGCGATGAAAACTTTCCTGTCTTTGAGAAGAAGTTACAAGTAAATTATTGTTGATATAATATTACAAGTTGATATATTGTACTTTTGACTGACATACTTGAAAATAAGTTTTTCCAAAAGTCTCCTACGTTTGAATAAATCGTTTAATTTAGAATTCATATAAATAACTGTGAACAAAGAACTATTAGTATCAAAAGCGTCCGTCGGTGGCGCAGCGCGTAGTGACTCTGTCCTCCTAACCAGAGGTCTCGGTTCAAATCCTGGCGAGTGCACCAATGACTTTCTCGAAACTTACGTGTATTTTCATACCGAATGCTTTAACGGTGAAGGAAAACATCGTGAAGAAACCTGCACATCTGATTTCTAGATGTATATGATGGTCGCGTTGCACGTGTCCGTATAGGTGTAAATCTAAATACCCTACACGTGACCGCGGGTGATGCTAAGTGCAATCCACTGTGTTAACAACCCATTACGTCCCCACTGCAGGGGCACAGGTCTCTTCCCATAACTCGGGAAGGCTTAGGCCATACTCCACACACGGGGGCCAAGTCCGGATTGGTGGAGGTTGTGGGGCTAGTGGCCAACCCCAGTGTCAGAAGTTTTCAAGCCGCCTATAAGGCCTCTGACATGGCTTAACGACTGCTAGCGATAGCAGCCGGCACCAACGGCTTAACGTGCCTTGCGAAGCACGGAAGCGGTCGAGATAAATGCCACTGACAGTCAAACCCATCCAGGTTATGACCGTTTCTGTAGTCAGTTAACCTGCGTGATCGATGCAACCACGCAAGCCGCACTGAGCCACGACCGCTTCGCAATCCACTACTACGTTAGTATTATAAAATCTGTGCCACTACCTAGTGGTTAAACGTGTCGCATGCCATCCTATGGTTAAACGTGTAACACAATAAGAGAAGATCATAAAGTTGTTTAAATTTAATGAGTAACTTACTCTGCATTTCTGTTAAAATACGTTTTTTTTTCTATCCTAAATGGATCACTGTTATGTAAAAAAAGCAGCCAAGTGCGAGTCGGACTCGCCCATGAAGGGTTCCGTAACAGCAAGTAACATAATATAAAAGTTCTTGTAGTTCGTTGTAGGTAAATTGCGGTTTACAATTTATGACGAATTAAAAAAAAACTACTTACTAGATCTCGTTCAAACCAATTTTCGGTGGAAGTTTGCACGGTAATGTACATCATATATTTTTTTTAGTTTTATCATTCTCTTATTTTAGAAGTTACAGGGGGGGACACACATTTTACAACTTTGAAAGTGTCTCTCGCGCAAACTATTCAGTTTAGAAAAAAATGTTATTAGAAACCTCAATATCATTTTTGAAGACCTATCCATAGATACCCCACACGTATGGGTTTGATTGAAAAAAAATTTTCGAGTTTCAGTTTTAAGTATGGGGAACCCCCAAAATTTTTTGTTTTTTTTCTATTTTTGTGTGAAAATCTTAATGCGGTTCACAGAATACATCTACTTACAAAGTTTCAACAGTATAGTTCTTATAGTTTCGGAAAAAAGTGGCTGTGACATACGGACGGACAGACAGACAGACAGACAGACAGACATGACGAATCCATAAGGGTTCCGTTTTTTTGCCATTTGGCTACGGAACCCTAAAAACACATAATTATCATTAATATTGATAAAATCTAGATTCAGAAGAAAAATGTTTTAATACAAGCAACCGAAATCTCTGACGGACCTCTAGTTGCGAATGTAGAAATAGTATAAAGGTTTTAAATTCTGAGAAATTCAATAGGTGAGCTATAAACTTGTTTGATTTTGCGCAGCAGCTGCGATGTATGTATGTCAGTCTCTGTCATTGATTCCATAACTCCTTCCTTGCTCACATTAACAATTTTCGCATAAATCGGGGTGTATTTCCGGATCTCCTGAATTTAGTAAAATTGTTCCTCTATTTAATTCCAGAGATACAATAATTTACGCGTTTGCCGACCTCCTTAAGTACCTATTTTGCGAGCCCTCAACGACAGTCACAAAAACGATATCCATGCGGGACTGCTGGTGCAGCCGCGGGCAAAAGCTAGTATAATATACGTTTGAAGTATCAAAATGTTAGAGAAGTTTGTCAAATGTTTCCGAAGGAGTAGAATAAAAACCTTAGTTACCAAGCCAGAATATATGTTAGAATCACGTATGTTTGGTAAACAGATACCGTAAAACCGTCTAACTTTGCCCGCTTTTTCACAATTTTGTTGATTTTTTCAAAAATTTTCTATCATAAAAATTAATTTTTAATTTCTAAGGATGATCTATGGGATCATGGAATTGGGTTAAAGTTGTATATTCAGTCATATTTAAATGCGATTCCAAGCAATTTAATATTTTGACAGCGGGCAAATTTACCTTCACTTTCGTCCATATTTGCCCACTCCCATTATCTGTTAAACTATAACTCTTATGCAGTCCTTGTGTAAGAACCATTTGAAGTTTAAGGGCAAAATTGACGTTCTAACATGTTGTCAATTGCTAATTAATAATAGACTCGTCTAGAAACAAATGGGCAAAAACTACCTGCCAAACTCCGTTTGTTTTCATACAAGCAACTTGTAGGTCTAGGGTTGTCAAAATCTGGTTGGTTATAAAAAAAATATAGGTATTTTTTATTGGTTTAAAAAATTCTTTTTTTATTTAAAAGATATCATCCATAGATAACATATCAGTCTTAAATAATGTGTATGGCACTCATTTATATTAATACGAATTAGGAACACATATTTTTCTTAGCGAAATCAATAACATTAAAAAAGATATCTTATAACATCCGTATTTCAGTAGCATAAAATAACTCACGTTGGCGCATAAATTAACTATAAATACTGCCAGCTTCTATCATCTTGTTTTATTACAGGTTGTCAAAATAAGATCTAACCAAATAATCCAAGGTGACTCCGTGGTACATATTATAGTTTTATAACTTTGTCATAACATAACATACATACATACTTTTAAAATTATGAATACTATGTACCTATTTAAATTTTCCCATACTACTAAACATTAAAACATCGTTTGACTAGACTTATAATTATGGAAAAAAGAAAGTGACAACCCTTGTACATTTTTTCGCGCGGGCAAAATTGACCGCTCGGAGGCAAAGTTTTCGCGGCTTAATTTGCCCATCGTCATAATTCTCAATTTAAGCTACTTACGGTACAAAATATTATAGATAAATGATCTATAAACCTTTGTCTACATCGTGTAATAAGAAAAACTCACATTTGAATTCACCATCGATTATTTAAACACAAAACACTGAAAGTATATTGACCCGCAATAAACCATTAGTGCACTTTGACAGGTACTGACAAGAAATTAGAGTCCAATGCAATTCACGCTGTTGTTTTAAATATAATCTATTTTCTGCTAAATCAAACAAACTCAACTGAAATTGGATATATTTTTTCTTTTTTAAGGTTGATCTTAGATTAGACTAAATGGGCAAAATATCCGTTTAGGGCAAAGTTAGACGGTTTGACGGTAGGTAGAACCTAAAATATGTGTTTTATCAACCACACGCGTCAAAACAGAAGTTTCTCAAATATCCATTTTGGGAGTACTTCTTTTCTTGATTTATCTCAATGATCTTCCTTTCATAGTTCAATCAAAATTCTGTTCTTTGCGGATTATAGGTACATCTCCTGAATCTAACATGGACAGGAAAGCTGACATGACTGATGAAGGAACGACATTGATTGTAAACTTAACTACTTCTTAACTGTCAATAAATCAGACTTGAATGTACAAAAGAACAAAATGTATTACTTAACAAAATGTTACCCCAGTAAAAAGCTATGCCTGTTTATTTTAAGTAAATGTTACGCTGGCGATAAATTTTAATTTGTGAATCAGACTGTCAAAGAAGTTTCATATCGACGACGTCGCTTCGCGGGGAGCGGGAGCAAGTCTGTGCACACTGTTTTCTAGGAATGACTGTTATAAAACTTTTGGATCGTTATAAAGACTAAACTAGAGATTTACAAATACACTTGCATTTAGAAATGTGTTTACCAATGAAGTTTTGTTTCGCCGATCCCCTGGGGGGTGTAAGGTCTTGTGTTTACTATACATTCTTAAGAACTTTTCTAACGCAAGTGGACCTTGTTGTTTTGTTTTTCAAACAAAAGCGTTAGTAGGCTTAACTGAGCTGCATTTTTTTTATATTTAAACACTGTTAACTTCGGTACCGAAATGGAGGGCATACAAGTTTCATGTGGAAGTACTTCATATAAGTAGAAGATAGATAGATAGAAAAACATTTATTTAACAAACAACACAAAACTTATTACATCAAGAAAAAAAAAGATAAATAAGTATTGTAAATAGAACAAGCACAGAGAGAAAATAATCACAAACAAACAAGTTAACTTAATTCTTATCACTAAAAATAAAACATAGATGTCTGTTAAATTGGTTAGTTATGCTAAGCAGTAGGTAATTCAAAAAAATATATTTTATTTTTATTTTGGGTGAAAAACTAAGCATAAAATACACGTACGAGTAAGTCCCTCATTAATTATTTGGAGAAAACATAAACTTTTTTTTATGAAATCAAAGACCTAAAACTTAGAGAGCTCCGTAAAGACAGGGGATGACCTTCTATGAACGTTACGGATAAAATAATTGACCACGCTGAATACGTTAAAAACAACCGACTTCAATTGCAACAACTCTGTTGATTTTCTCAAAAACCGCTGAATCGATTTCGATAAAATTTATATGGGACCACCTGTGAAGTATAACCCTTTTAAACAAAAAAAGAATTTTTCAAATCGGTTCAGGCGTCTTCGAGTAATCGGTGAACATACATAAAAAAAAAAGATTCCGACGAATTGAGAACCTCCTCCTTTTTTGAAGTCGGTTAAGAACGCCTAATACGCCTTTAGCTGCGGCTTATCATATCATCAGCCAAAAGACGCCCACATATAAGTTATATAAAATATAACTGTTCAAAGCAAGCTGTTTAGCAGGCCAGAGGCCAGATTGAGAGGTAGAGGTAATATGATCGGAGTTATGCCATAACGATCCAAATGACTTTAAGTAAGTACGGGACAGGATAATGTACTTTATGTAAACATAACGTACATTATCCCTTACTTACTTTAAAGTCAGTTGGATCGTTATGACATAGCTACGGCCATATGTCTGTGAATTATCATAATATACCGTTGTAATCAAGTACAGAGTACCCATTTAATTTTGTATTTTAATATATATGTGTACGACGGTAAACTTCAAATAGATCTAGGAGCCACTCGACTCCCGCCCTCGCACCAAACCGCCTCAGATCAAACAAGGAAAACAAACAAAGTTATACATTTTATTTTCTCCCCCTGTTATCGGATGAATCTGTTTTCCATACAAGGGCGGCCCTTGGGGGAAACTCTTGGATCGTGAAATTATAAATCAACTCGATGACTCTGTTTTCTTTGCAATTGTATTCTTTGTAAAAACAAGTACAAAGAAAAAAACATTATCGTTAAAATAATGTTTTGTTTTTATAGAATTTGTTTCATCGCTACAGTAATTTTAATTATTTTGAAATAATTCGAGCATTCTGATGAAATTGATGAACCTTAAAACAAATATCTCTAGGATACATTGTTTGTTTGGTTTGTATCTGGATGTTTAACATATTAATAGTTGTTATAGTATACCCCTTTTCTGGGTACTAAGATCCACGTGTAGGCCTGGTCTCGTAAATGCTCCGTTTTCTAATTATTAACACATTTCCGTCTAATAAAATGAATTAGACTGTCCTCATGACCAATTAAGAGTATAAATAGATTTCAATCTTTATTAAAATTGGGTTTTATACTTATGGAACTGAACCATGACATATTTTTATGTTACATGCGAAGTAGACTCATTTTTTGATGAATTGCTATAAGAATTTAAGTTTTTTTTACTAACCCACCATAATGTTCCTTAAGGAAACATGCTCTGTCTCATAAATAGGAAGAACGGTACGGAACATCAAACGAAAGAAGACCCAGCTTAAATTTTGTCTCTATTTTTAAAGACTTCGAAAGCTTAATATAAGGTTTATTGTGAATTCAAGAGTGTTAATAAGGCTTGCAGGAAACAATAACCCGTCAGGATGTTATTTATAAAATATTTACTTATCTAAATTTGACTTACCTTTCATCGACAAGTAAATCATAATCATCCTTATGACTAGTAAACGCATTATTTCCAAAACTATTAAAACTGTTTATTATTAGTTATTAATTACAAACTAACGACGACCACTTATACTCACTAATTTATTGAAAACACAACACTCAACTGCAGATTTTTTAAATGTACATTTATTGTTACATAAATTAACTGTTTTTGTAACAGGTGTTATTTTACTTTTTTTTTTATTTGAGCCTGATATTGCGGCACATGGTTAGCGCCCGCCGTGACGTCGTAGCAAGCGTATCGCTCCCGTAGCCACGTCTGAGGTACTGACGCGCGGAACGCGTAGTCTAGAGACGGAGACATTTCGTATTTCAAACCACACACAGTACTATTGGGTGTGCTGAGCGATAAGTTAGTAAATCTGGGTACTACTAGTATTCTTAAGTGAGAAATTCACCTAACAATTCACTTAGTATAAGTGCATACTTATAAGAACGTAAATACGTAAGCTTCGGCAATACTCTAAAACGCAATTTCGCTTCACAGATATGTTGACTTATTGGAAAACTGGATACGATTGCAAATATTATACAGCAATCTATCTTGTTTGCGTTATAACTTCATCCCTTTATCCCTTTTGTACCTATACCAATTTAATTTGAATCCAAAAACTTTTTCTATAGATTTTTCGTAGAATGCCGGAACGAGTAAGAGGTATTAGAGACAACCCCTTTTTACACAGAGATACTGAATGACCCTTAACAGAAAGACAGTACCCAAAAGTTCAGTCCAAACTTGATTTCCCCATATAATAACACCCACAACACCCAAAGCGGGTTGTTCAATCCAGAAATCAATGGAGTGGACAAACAAAACCTACAGGATGGGTGGTTACTAAAACTTTATTGAATTAAATAATGTAAGTAGATGGATTTTTCTAGGAACTTTCTATAAATATGTTATTTTTCTAGGAACTTTCTATAAATGTTATTTACTTGATAAGCAGTAAGCACCAATTTAAAATACTTCAATACATATTTAACCTATATCTAAAGAATTTGTATATATTATATATATAGGGTGACTTTAAATTAGTTCTTTGTACGAAAGGCTACGCATGTGTTCATCACACTAATAATATTATACAATACAATACAATACAACACAATACAATACAATACAATACAACACAATACAATACAATACAATACAATAATAAAATAAAAAGCCTTTTATTTATGTTCCCAAACACACAAACAAAAAAAAACAATATAAATTATATATGAACAGTAAGTTTGTACACCTTAGTTTTACTTTTAACTATGATTATTTGCATTTGAAAAGTTCATAATTACAGTTATCATCTAATATTATAATTATAAACTATCTACTACTATTTCCTTATTTTTATAGATACATTTAACTTTTAAATCATATCTAACATTAGGGCTTTTTTATATTTATTAATTAATTTAAATAAATTATTTGGTGGCTACATTATTTAACTTTTTGAAATATTTTAATATATATTTATTAGATAAAAAATTTGAAAAAGTATCGTTTGTTCACTTTCAATAAACAAAAAGGCGTTATATAAATCTATAAATCTAAAAACTGTTATTATTCTTTTTTCAATGCATATTGTAATTGTATATTTAATTCTACTTATTTATATTTAAACCATGCATTGTTTTGTTTACAATACAATATTATTATTATTATTATATTATTATATTATATTATATTATATTATATTATATTATATTATATTATATTATATTATATTATATTATATTATATTATATTATATTATATTATATTATATTATATTATATTATATTATATTATATTATATTATATTATATTATATTATATTATATTATATTATATTATATTATATTATATTATATTATATTATATTATATTATATTATATTATATTATATTATATTTATTATTTATTTATAATATTATAAATGCGAAAGTATGGATGTTTGTTTGTTTGTTTGTTCCGCTTTCACGCTGAAACTACTGAACAGATTGTTCAGTAGTTTCAGCGTGATGAAATTTGGTAGGTAGATAGATAAAGCACTCGGTTAACACATAGGATACTTTTATCCGGGAAAACTTGAAGGTTCCCGGAGGAATGGCTAAAAAGTGAAATATTTACTTTATTACGTTTGTGCCACTTTCACGCCAAAACTACTGAACGGATTTCGATGAAATTTGGTAAGTAGATAGATACAGTATACCATTTATCCCAGAAAACTTGAGGGTTCCCGTAGGAATGGCTAAAAAGTGAAATTTTTACTTTATCACGTTTGTGCCACTTTCACGCCGAAACAAATTTGGATTAAATTTGATAAGTAGCCGGATATCTAATTGAGGAATATTAAAGTGTTATCCTTCTTGGTCTTTCCATAAAATAATAAGGTACTCTAAAGCGTCGTTTTATTCGTGTATCTAACAGTTTTTGAGTACACTCTTTTTTTTCTACTATGTCTATCCCTTGAAACAGTCTACATCGGTTATCGCATTGCTCTTCCTGGTCTCCTGAAAAGTAAATTTGCAAAAAATGTGGCTGCGAATTAAGAGCAGAAAGCAAAGATCCAATTCTGTGATACAACTCCTCTTAGAAAGTAAATTTAGGGAAAAATCCCGGCATGGTCACAATTCTATCACCACCAAAGGATGTCATGTGAAAACAGGAATTATACTGTCTATTTTAAAGGTTCTGCATCTCGAAAGAAAAAAAAGGAACCCTTATACTATCATTATTATTGTAACATTTCCACGCTATCCTCAAGAACCGTCACAAATACAATATCCACGCGGGCGGAGCCGCGGGCAACAGCTAGTAATCAAAAAAATCTCTAAGAAACTCGTAGTCAAATCTCAAAAACATTTTTGACTCTTCATACTAATTTGGCCGGTGGATTGATTGATTTGTATGATTGAAATTAGGATTTGAAAAAGGAAGGCGACATTTCAAACAAAAAAAAAATATGGTCATGCCGGGCATCATATAAAAGATCTATTAGTACACATTCGAAATTATATTTTTATTTTTTACACTGTGTTTTTGTATGGTAAAATATTCAAATAATAGCATGCTCTTCCCCTTATCTCCGAAGCTTTTTTGGCTTGTACATGTCTTGCAAAGCTCGGTAACCATCGATACTCGTATAAATACTACTAACAGTCAAACCTATCCAGGTCATTACCGTGTCTATAATCAGTTATCTTGCATAATCATCGTGACTATGTAAACCACACAGAGCCACGACCATTTCTATCATTTAATTCAGAACTTAAAAACTTCATATCTAGAATCCAGCCAACGATATACAGTATTTTACAGAACTTTATTACTTAAATCGAGAGATATATTTCAATAACATTTTAATCCCCCTGTCAGAGTAGTAACCGCGGAGGGTTCAACGATGCGAACTGATGATTAATATCCCCTGAACCCTCAAATCAATGGACAAGAGCTTGGGGACCGAATAGAACACTTTTGATACGGTCGATATCATGGTTCAGTCAGCTAGCAAAATTACGTCCCATTCTGTGTATGTCGCAGCGAATACCGGGGGATCTTCATGTCAGTATACCTATACCTATAAGTATATGGACAAAAATGGTCTACTGGATCGGCACGGGAAAAGAAAACACAATAATAATATAGAGTGCCATCGCCAAAGCTCACTAAATATATATGTGTCGCAGTAAGATAGTTAAAGCCGTGATATAGTTTTATCCCTAGGGATATAATTATATGCCGAAACATAGTAATACGTAAGATGTTTATAACTATCTTACTAGGGATATAACTATAACACGGCAATTCAGTAGTAAGATAATTATATCACTAGATTAGTCTAGTGAAATAGTTGTCTTAAGTATTGAAGGAAGATTATACTACAATACATTGTACTTGATTAGATACTTCTTAATTATGTACAAGATTTTAATAATTGCCTAACTTTTTACTGTCATAATTTGTTGATTCTATACTCAAATATAAAAACAGATTGTTTTATTAATGTTTATTATTTTAAGTACTACCTATTGATCTTCTTCTTCTTATCGAGTGGCACAATTTAACCGTCCTATCCACAAGGTATAGTATAGACGGTGGTTGCCTGGTGTTGCACTTAGGAGCACCCGCGGTCACGTGTAGTAGGGCTTTAAGATTTACACCTACGGACGTGTGCAACGCGACCATCATACACAACTAGAAATCAGATGTGCAGGTTTCCTCACGATGTTACCCTTCGCCGTTAAAGCAGTTGTCGGTATGAAAATGCACGTAAGTTTCGAGAAACTCATTGGTGCACTGGTCAGGATTTGAACCCGCGACCGCCCGCGATCTGGTTAGGAGGATGAAGGCACTAACCGGAGTACCACTTGATTGTTTCCTTTGTTTGTGAGATTTTCGTAATAAAAAAGTTATTTTATTGGAGCTATTTATTTAAAATGAGTACCAGTTGTGCAAATTAAAGAAAATATACTTGTCTTACTAGATTGGTTTAGTAAGATAGTTGTATTACTAGATCGTGCTCGAATTATAGTTATAAGTAAATCCCGGTATATAATTATATCCCTAGGGATATAACTATATTACGGCTTTGACTATCTTACTGCGATATATGTATAAGGTGAACATATAAAATCACAATAAAAGGACATTATACAGTATGGACACTCCCTGCCGCTCTTTGAAAGCTACTGTAGTGTTTATGGCTACCTGTATCTATGAAATAAATATAGTACGCTGTCAAAGTGTCATGGCAGGCGGTTAGCTGTCAGTTGAATTACGAGCTTGCACTGAACAGACGTGTCGCTGCACTCGGTACCTGGTGTGGACGTAAGCTAGTATCTCCCAGCGGTATAGTGTGGACCACCAGGCCACTACAGCTACCTAACCCCCCCTGTGTGACTTCTAAGTGATCAGTTGTCAAGAGATTGGCAAACCAAAGCAAATTTTATTTTCATAAGAAGAGAGGTAATGGCTTGAAAGATTATGCAGCCTTGTCTCGTGTATACATTAGCATTTGTTGAATACAGAATCAAAAGCAGACAGAGAAATACGTGAACACACTAGACGCAAAGACGTGCAACAGCAAATATTTCCGAGGCTGGACGTAGTAAAACACTCGGCTTGTTATCAGGCGCCAAAGTTATTTAATAAACTACCCGTCACTTTAAAATCAGCTGCAACTTATGGATTCTTTAAAAGCAAACTGCGGTCATTTTCAGTTCAAAAATGTTATTACTCTGTAAATGAATATGTCATGGATAAACACAACACCGAAATAATTTAAATTTATTTATATTTAATGTTTAATTTTTCTTTTATTTGCTTTTGTTTTTTATTAGTAATGATATGTTTAATAATGATAGCTAGATTTTAGATATTTACATGAACTCAAATTATTGACATTTATTTTGTTTTATTTTAATTTTATTATTTCGTTATATTTAATTAATTAGTAATATTGTATTAATGTAAAGTGAATTTCTCGTGAGCATGACATATAATAAGTATTTTAATTAGATGATCAAACGAACTTACATCAAGTGAAGATCGATCTTAATTATCCTTCCTTGTCGGAGAGATTTAATTGGTTAACATGTAGTAGTCCTCATCTACGTTTGACCCACTCGCACGTAGTTTAGCGCCATAAGAGAAAAAGAGACAGCTAGGTACTCTCCCACCTCGGCGCCATTGCACGGTCCAAGCCTCATTCATTTTAGAGAATAAAAAAGGCAATCTACATCCTACAACATTGGTATTAGGGGTTTTAATACTAGCATCCTAGTATTGTCTACTCTAGGGCAGGGAGGGACCTTAAATCTCTCCGACAAGGAAGGATAATTAAGATCGAACTTCACTTGAGGTAAGTTCGTTTGATCATCTAATTATCCTTCCTTGTCTTCTAGATTTAATTGGTTAACATGTAGATGTTTAGAGAGACTAACAATGTTGTAGGTAATAGGTATGAGAATTATTGCAATAAAATATAATCTGAGAGAATTTATAACTGCAATTCAATTAACAGAAATTAATTTCTGGAAGAAATTTCTTTTAGAAACAAGTTGCACCCCTTGCGTATATTTAATGGTAAGCTTTTAATATTATGCCCACTTTGTGTACACAATAAATTATTAAAAAATAACACTTCCTAGAAGGTTATCAAATAAACAATATGAAAATAAAATTAAATCTTGTTCAATTTTATAAATGTGATTGTTAGTCTGATTGTTAGTTGAACTTGACGTTAGGTTCTGAGTGATGAGGTTACACTTAGCATAAGTGTAGCGATAGACGATAGTGTTTTATGAAAGGTATATGCAGCGTCGTTTAAGTATGCTTTTTCTAGACGTCTTACATAACCGGATATGAATTACTTTAGTAATGAATGAATAATCTATTGATATATACTTGAAAATTTCATACGGGAACCTGTTTGACATTTCCATCCTTTTAGCTATTTGGAAAATCTGTTCTAAGTCCAAAGAACTGCTAAGATGGTAATCTAACACGATATTCTGGTACCTTAATTACACTATGTACCTATCGCATTTTAACAAATATGGTTTTAACCTGTACATCTTTCATGTACTGCTTGAATAATTCACGTTGAACATCTGAAATCCATTTTTAGGCAATTTGACAAAAATGTAACACAAAATAAACCCGAATAACTAAGGGTATACCCGCAATGGGGATGAACCGTGAACAAATCAACGAATCTATACTCCTGATCGATAATATTCCCCCACTGTTTAAAGCTAGACGTGAACTGAAACTTGGTATTATCGACCAGTGATAGGAATTTTATATCCAGCACTGACGATATGCATTTGTTCGTTCCTTATACGAATGAATAAGTACTTAAATATTTGAAACAATATTTGAAAATATAAGTTTCAGGTTCACTTATAAGAAATAAAATATAGATAAATTTTGATTTCATAACAGACTCTACGTCAGGTATGAAAACGGTAGTAGCTTGAGCAGCATTTTTTTTAAGACTTATTACACAATAAGTCATAATTTCGAAATTATAATATGAAGTTCATAATAATTGGAAAAAGTGGGAACCGTTGAAGATAGTTACACAAATAACCGGAAAACATTACAAAGATGTAAAAATGTACTTATTACATTTTGTATTTATTCTTTAAGTTAACATTATTATTTTAGGCTGGATAAGCTTATTTAATAAGTTTTGGAATGCAGTAGAAAACATGTTTAGTATATTTATCTAAACTGTATCGATAACGGTAATTTCAGCAAGTTTTATATGTATTATATTGTCAATACCAGCAATAGTACTGTCACAACTTTTTAACATTTTAATTTCTCGTTCTTTTGTTGTGTGTTTACTTAAAAAAACTACCTGTTTGGTTTATAGTGTAAATTATTGCTGTAATTTTATATAGCCACGAAAGTATATCGTGGTTAATAAACTTTCAATTGTAAATAATTTAGTTCAAAATATACCAGAAGTTTCACGTAAGCTATGACTTATAATAATTTTGTTTTTGCAAAATTCGCTGACGTTCACATTTTTCATTTTTAATTCATCCAACATATATAAATCTTTTTAATGTATATTTTGATTATAGGCGATCTTAAACAATGCCAATAAATAATTTTCACCATCCTCACAAGGACATCTCCAGTGTACTGTGGAGGCATCAGCAAAAATTTTGATTATGCAAAAGTCAAAATTTTGATTATCCACCATCAAAGAATTCACAGATTTCACCCATCAAACAGTATTGTTTATTCTTATCTGGTGATTGCGGCAGCTTTATTAAGACTTAACTTGCATTAAACTTAAAAACAGACACACCTATGAATCATTGTCATCTAGACTGAAGACATGGCTTCATAAGAAAAAATAACGTAGGTATATGTATTTATTATAATTAATACTTCCCGAAACGCTGTCATTGCAAGTTTCGTGTAAGTAGCAGAAGCTAGGTACAAAAAAGACAATTTCAAGTATAAGGTACAGAAAACCTTATTTTATAAAATACTTTTATTTTTCTTATTATAATTATTAACGATTACTTGTCAGTTATGGTAACTGTAAATCGAAAGGGTTTTGAATCGTATACCGAACTGGTTTCTATCAATTAATTATTTAAAGAGTTAATGTGTACAATTGTACATATATTTAATTCGTTGATTTAAAATATATTTGGTGTTAAGTTTAACACCTCTCAATAAGATAATAATATAATGGTGATGACATCCTCAGATGGTTCCAAATTGGAGTTTAAGTGTGTCGTAGTTCCCCAAACAATGGAGTATTTGACGTCGTGCCCTGCTTGCCCAGATAACTGCAGGCTGGAAGATCTAATGAGTGCCACGGATAGTGCAATTCGCGTGGCTGAATTTTGTGCCGAGACTATTTAGGTTTGTTATCGACCGAAAAGAAGAATAACATAGAATAATATAGTAAAAACAGATTGAAAAAACTCATGAATCTGTTCATAAAGTTAATGAACACTATAGTGTTCATAGGACTATAGTCCTATGAAAGTTGAGCACAGGCTGAAAGGTAAAACACAAGTACTTATATAGAAAAAAGTGTTTTAAGTAAGATAAAATCGTGCATGAGCACGAGGATATCGACCTATTTTATTTATTGCTTTTACCATGTAACTGCCCTTATTGTACGCCTACATAGTACGATAAAATATTCTAGATTTCAAATTATCAATATTCAAAATTTGATTAACATTTTAAATCCAGTATAAATTAAACTTGTCTTCACTTTAACGGATTATAAAAATAATACTCGAAGCAAAGAGTTTTTCATAGGGTTGCTGCGTTAACTTTTACAATTTTGATCAAAAATATACCATATTTTCGCCAGGACTTGTCCAGGGCAAAGAAGTCATCTGGGGTAATGAGAGTCTTTATCTCAATATTTTGTGTAAAATGGTCTAGTTATACCAAACAATACCTTTTAATGCATTCATAAAATATTTCCATCTACCCGCCGGTACCTTAAAATGCGGCTGAGCAGCGGAGGGCGCGCTTCGCAGCGATCGGTCAGCGCGCCAGCGCGGCGGCGGCAGCGCGTCGTCGGCGCGGCGGCGACGCGACGGGTTGCGTTTGGGCTGGCTGAGCGGCAGTGGCACATACATACATACATACGTATCTCCCTGCTCGCTATCCGACGCAACTCCTCTCTTTTAACTTTTTGCATATGCCCTTTGACATCTTCACAAAACCACCGAACACAACACCGACTAAATGTCTCCCTTTCGATTTCAGTGTATAAGTATCACAGAACACTATTACTCACAGATAAGTATTTTATGATATGATGAAGAAATAAATAAAAGGCCGGTATATTATTTAATTAAACTGCACTGTGCACGGGGGTTTGCCGCGAAGATTGGCTATATTAGCTATTTTCGGGTGCACCACAGTCAACAAATCTACTAGGAGTCGAAGTGGTCGCCATGACTCATGACCGAAATCGGTCGGGTGTTTCATTCATTCATTCAATCAGTTATATAAACTGAAATGACAGGATGTCTGTTGTTTCAATAAATCAGGTTAGCGGTAGGTATTGGACATAACCGTAAGGTTATGGTTAAGAAAAATATCTATAATATCCCTGTTTTTGTCTCCGTCTTAGATTAATAGTTCAGCATCGCCTCAATTTCTGGAGTTAGTGTCAGATGACAAACTCGAGAAAATTGTTTTTATTTTTTAAATAGACCGTCCTACTCGAGGTTGGTTTTGAAATAATAACACACGCGTTTGGAAACCTAGAAGGAATCTCAACTGCGGATAGTAGGCATCAGTATAAACGCACGATGGCGGTGGATATGTGCCGGAAGATTAAATAGACGTGATGGTGCTTATGGTACATTTCACCTGTAGGCGGTTGCAGTTTTGGTGGCGGCGCCGGCAGCGGTTTTGGCGGACGGGGCGGTTACAGCAGCGCCGTTGGGGAGGTTTCGGGAGGCAATCCGTCCATCGTCGTTGTCGATTTTTCAGCATCGTTGTCAGCTGCATAAGCGGCGGTGGCTGTGGTGGCAGTGCAGTGATATGAGCCACGATGCTGCCAACGCTTCACCTGTGGCGGCGAGCGAGGGTTGATGGAGCAGCCGCATAAGCATTAGAAAGCTGATGATTCCAGTTCATATGAAACAGGAATATTATAGTGTGGTTAATGTCTCGCATTAACTCTAAAAAAAGTAGCTATTGGTCAATGTCTCGCATTGACTCAAAGCAAAAATGGCTATTGGTCAATGTCCCGCATTGACTCGAAGCAAAAATGGCTATTGGTCAATGTCCCGCATTGACTCGAAGCGAAAATGGCTATTGGTCAACGTCTCGCGTTGACTCGAAGCAAAATAAAATTATTTGATATTCTCCCATCATGTTTAAATAAAAATAACTTTCACTGCACTTGTTTTTTTTTTAACTGATTTTCGTATTTCCTTTCCACATAATCTCCTTATCTAAAAGTAACGTAATAGTGGGGAATTTAGTGCAACGCCTAGTATGGGAACCGTTTTATTTTGGATCCGGCGCTCAAACTTGGCATAGTTGTTCCCTAGGCCGTTCTGAGTAGATTAAGCCCGGGAGCCACCGAGAGCCATCCCCCGTTTGGTAGGGGGAGGCGGGAAAAGTTTGTTTCTGCCGCGCTCCATTTGAGGGCTGATATCTCCAAAACTATTGGTACTAGGGCAAGTGAGATATCATTTTCGTATGATTTAAGGATAAGGAATTCATTTCTGTAACAAAAAAATAACTTTCCATATATAAAAAAAGAAATATTTGATAAAACGTATAAAACATGACTACCCTTTTTCCGCATATGTGTCGATTAATTTTTATTCGTCTTTGATATTAGCATGGAAAAAATACATTCTGAAAGCCACACTTCTTAGGATTATAAAAATATAAATTTCATTAGAATAGCATAATAAATACTTAGTGAAAAAAAATATAATTTGATGCTCGGCAGAGTAGCATAAAATGCGCGGTTTTAGTATCTGTTGTTCGTAAGTAAATAAAATGAATCATCTAACGCCCAAATGACTGTTAAGTAACATAGTATAAACAGGTACATTATATTATTATTTTAATATTTCTCGCACGCACAAAATATTCGTCACGTTAAACAAAAAAAATTTTTTTCCTTATAAAAACGTATTTGAGAAAATCCGCAAAACGTGACTAACTATTTCTCATACGAATTATGGTCGTTTACTATCTAACTTCCATTGTATTATGGTGGTTTACTATATAACTTGCGTGGTCACGTTGATCACCCAGGTTAACTGACTTCAGAAATGGTCATACATAACCATAATGAGTTTGACTCTTATTGGCGCATTAATCTCATAACCGTTTCCGTGCTTCGCAAGCCACGTCCAATTATTTTCATGACAACTGATGAAGCTTCGACCAGCGCCTATACAACTCCAAAACCCCGAAAGCATTCAGATCGTGTTGCACGATCGCTTCGAATGCCTAGGAGAATGCGAAAATGTGGACGAATACAACGACAGGTTTGTGGAAATTGTCCAAACGGCTGGGAATAAGGCCTTCAAAACAAGACGATAAAAAAACATATCGGATCTCGGACCTCACCAGCAAGCTCATGGAGGAAAACGGAGCCTGATCCTGAAATCCTCTGAAGATGCTTGTCAATATCGGTGACTAAACAGACAGATCTCCAAGTCCTTGACGCCAATTTAATACCAATCGTATTAAAGAGGCTATCGAGCGCAATAAAAGGTCAAAAGTATTAGCAAGGGATCTGTCTACTTGTCAAAGTCAACTGACAAAGCTGAAGACCGAGGATGGCAGAGTCGTGTCGTCCAAGCCCAAGCTGTTGGAAGAGGTTGAGAGGTCTACGGACAATTATACACGACTACATGCTTACCTGTCAGTAATCTGGCTGAAGATCCGAGAGCCGCATTGACCTAACACTATTCCGAAGATATCCCAGACGTCAGTCTATGCGAGATTAGAATGGCTTTTAAGCAACTTAAGAACAACAAGGCACCTGGTGATGACGGAATTGCGGCTGAGCTTCTGAAAACAGGTACACAGGGCACAGATGTGTGGGGGTGCTCTTCTTCAAGAAGGGTGATAAGACTCTTCTGAAGAATTACAGACCCACCTCACTCCTAAGCCATGTCTACAAGCCATGTCGAGAATCATTACGAATCGTCTCGCACGCAGGTTTGACGACTTCCAACCTCCCGAACAGGCTGGTTTCCGAAAAGTCTTCTGTACCATAGACCACATACATACGCTGCGGCAGATTATACAGAAGACCGAAGAGTATAACTAATTTGTGGACTATGATAAAGCTTTTGTTTCGATCGAGACCTGGGCTGTGTTACAGCTTACTTCGACAAATTACATACTTACTTCGATACACATCGAAGTGTTGAAGTGTTTGTATGAAAACGCCACCATGTCGGTCCACCTCCAGGATCAGAATTTGAAACCTATCCGGCTGTAGCGTGGGGTGAGACAGGGAGACGTTATATCTCCGAAACTGTTCACCGCTGCACTGGAAGACGTTTTCAAGCTTCGGGACTGGAGAGGACTCAGCATCAACATCAATGGCGAATACATCACTCACCTTCGATTTGCTGACGAAATCGTGATCATGTCTGAGACGTTGGTGGACCTAGGCGCAATGCTCGATGGACTCAGTAGAGTCTCCCAACAAGTGGGTCTTAAAATGAACATGGATAAGACGAAAATCATGTCAAACGTCCGTGTTACACCCACTCCTCTGAAGGTTGGAGACTCTACTCTCGAAGTTGTTGAAGAATATGTATACCTGGGACAAGCAGTCCGGTTAGGTAGGTCCAACTTCGAGAAAGAGATCAATCGTCGAATCCAACTTGGCTGGGCAGCGAGCGTTCGGAAAGCTCCGCAATATCTTCACGTCCAAAATACCGTAGTGTCTCAAGACTAAAGTCTTTGACCAGTGTGTGTCGCCAGTGATCAGACGACATATGGATCCGATACATGGCCGCTTACTATAGACCTCATAAGAAGGCTCAAGGTTACCGAAAGGGCGATGGAGCGTGCTATGCTTGGTATTTCCCTACGTGATCGAATCAGAAATGAGGAGATACGTAGGAGAACTAAAGTTACCGACATAGCTCTCAGAATCGCTAGACTTAAGTGGCTGTGGGCAGGGCAAATAGCTCGTAGAACAGATGGCCGTTGGGGCAGTAAAGTTTTCGAGTGGCGACCGCGCACCGAAAGACGCAGTGTGGGCAGACCTCCGACTCCGTGGACCGACGACCTGGTGCGGTTGCGGGAAGCTGCTGGATGCGAACCGCACAGGACAGGACGGTGTGGAAATCCTTGGGGGAGGCCTTTTTCCAGCAGTGGAAGTCTTTCGGCTGATAGATAGTAAACCACCATAATTCGTATGAAAAATATAATAGTCACATTTTTCGAATTTTCTCATATTTGATTTTTTAAGGAAAATATTGTTCTACGTGATAAATATTTTGTGCGTGCGAGAAATATTTAAATAATAATAGTATGTACCTATTTTTATTATGTTACTTAACAGTCATTTTTGAGCGCTAGATGATTCATTTTATTTACTTACTTACAAACGAACAACAGATACTAAAACCGCGCGTTTTATGCTACTCTGCCGAGCATCAAATTATTTTTTTTCACTAAGTATTCATTAAGCTATGCTAATGAAATTTATATTTTTATAATTCTAGGAAATGTGGCTTTCAGAATATATTTTTTTCATGCTAATATCCTAGACCATTAAAAATTAATCGACACGTATGTGGAAAAAAACCACCCACACTTCATTATCTATTTGTTGGATCGCGCTTCTTTTGAGGCTTATATCTCCATAATTTTATGTTCTAGGGCAAGTCCGATATCATTTTTGGATTTCTGCAACAAGAAAAAATACTTTTCATAGAAAAAAAAAAAGAAATATAACTCCTGTAATTTAGAACCGCGCGGACCGCGCGTTTTATGCCACGCTGCCACGCATTGAATTTTATTTTTTTCGCGAAGTATTTATCATGCTATTCTAATAAAATTTATATTTTTATAATTATTGGTAATGTGGCTTTCAGAATATATTTTTTTCATGCTTATATCTTAGACCATTAAAAATTAATCGACACATATGCGGAAAAAAGGTAGTCATGTTTTATACGTTTTATCAAATATTTCTTTTTTTATATATGGAAAGTTATTTTTTTTGTTACAGAAATGAATTTCTTATTCTTGAATCATACGAAAATGATATCTCACTTGCCCTAGTACCAATAGTTTTGGAGATATAAGCCCTCAAATGGAGCGCGGCAGAAACAAACTTTCCCCCCCTCCCCCTACCAAACGGGGGATGGCTCCCGGTGGCTCCCGGGCTTAATCCACTCAGAATGACCTAGGAAATAACTCTGCCAAGTTTGAGCGCCGGATCCAAAATAAAACGGTTCATCGCACTAAATCCCCGACTATAAGGATTTATTTTCTTCTGAGCACATTTTTGCACACTTGTTAAATTCAAATAACTAACGAACTTTTTAAGAAATATTTTTTACTACGTGCGGTAGCCGTGCGCGCACGAAAACGAATGAGGCTTGGACCGTGCAATGGCGCCGAGGTGGGAGAGTACCTAGCTGTCTCTTTTTCTCTTATGGCGCTAAACTACGTGCGAGTGGGTCAAACGTAGACGAGGACTACTACATGTTAACCAATTAAATCTAGAAGACAAGGAAGGATAATTTACATTATTTCTTGTTAATACTTTTAGGAAATTTCAAATACAATTTATGATTGTTTATGAATAAATGAACTATGAACTATACAATATTCACTTAATAATGACTATTGTAAAAGCCTATCGTTAAAAGTTCTACTCTTTTCGGAAATATGAATTACTAAAAACATCAACATATACGTAACAAAAATAAGTGTAACCTACGACAAGGCGGTGTGCCCAAGAAGCCTTAGCCTAAGCAGCCATCTAGGGCTCACACACGCATTAACACGTGTACAGACATGAAGAAGTATCTTTCTATGTTTTTCCCAAAAATGATTTTACCCCCTTATAATTAAATTAGTTATCATAATATGTTGAATGTTGACTATATGCAAGATATTTCATTACTAAAAGTATCATGTCTCTTGTGTAAAAAACACATAGAGTAAGGCTTCATTGAATAATGTATTGGTATTTTTAAAGGTCAAATTCAACCTTTTTTTTGACCAAAAAACTTACGGAAATTTTCTGAAAATCATAAAATATTATGCGAAACATTTCAAAAAGTGCAGTTGGTAGCAAAAAGCACGTTGGATCAACTACAGTGCTTTAAAAATAAAAATAAGTTTATGTATGTAATAGTGTTATCAATAAAATAATAGGTAAAAAAAATATGACTTACCTAAATAACTATAATATTATGTATGTTCAGTTGTATACAGGAATCGAACCTACCCAGTATAATTGACCACGCTGAATACGTTAAAAACAACCGACTTCAATCGCAACAACTCCAATTTTGCTATGTTTTTGTTGATTTCCTGAAAAGATTTTGATAAAATTTATATGGGACCACCTGTGAAGTATACCCGTTTAAACAAAAAAAGAATTTTTCAAATCGGTTTAGGCGTCTTCGAGTAATCGGTGAACATACATAAAAAAAAAAAAAACTTTACCAGATTTAAAAATAAAACTTTGGATTACTCCGTGTGTGGAGTATGGCCTAACCTTTCAAGAGACCCGTGCTCCTGCAGTGGGGACGTAATGGGTTGTTAACTGATAAAAAAATAATTTTGCAGTTAAGTAATTTTCCTTTTCCAGTGACTTATATAAATCGTGAAAACCTGACATGTGACTGTGTGTTGTTATTGAGCGAACCTGAATACCTATCTTCAGTATTACGTGTTCTATTTATATTCCTGCCAATTTGTTTTGCCTCAGGTATTTTATTACTCTCATCCCAAAACCCTACCTGACTTATACGTATTTGAAACAAACAAAAAGCGTATATTTATTTCAAGCTCAATAAACAATAATTATATTGTATTTACTAATTTAACATAACATATTTTTGTACTTTTGAAATATTCGTCTTGGAAATATACATATATGTATTATGGTATCATTATTAAATTTGATTTCATCGAAAAGTCAGTTCACCAACATTTCACCTCCACTGATGGAGTACAAGTCTCTTTCCATTCCTCAAGATGTTTAAGCCACGCTCTACACACGGGGGCCATGTCCGGATTAATGGGGGCGGTGCAATGGAGCTAGTGGCCAACCCCAATGTCAGAAACCTTCAAACCACTTTTAAAGCCTCTGAAATGGCTAAACGGCAGTAATAGTAACCAGCACCAAAGGCTTAACATGGCTTGCGAAATACAAAAAATGTCACTAACAGTCAAACCCATCCAGCGTATGACCATGTCTGTAGCCAGTTATCGACGCTACAACGCATGTCGCACTGAGCCACGACCGTTTCATCCGGCATTTTTTTGATAACATGAAAAACAATGATCCTTCCGCTGAGTTGCTAGATATGATAATTGGGAGGGTAGCAGGCACAGCATCGATCATGCAGCCCTTTGAGTAAGACAGATCGGGGGCCGTTCTACCCGACTCACGGCAATCAATCATAATGTTCTGATAACTATGGCTCTTCTATGGCCCAACTTGGTACTTATGATGTAAGCTTTAAAATATTAAAAGAACGTGAGAAAGTATAATGAAAAACTTTAATGAAATATGTAATGATAATTTCTAAAAAATATCTACTTTTCACTTCTTAGATTCTTTTTAATTTTATAGCTTCCTTAGGAAAAGTCGTCGATGTAAAAAACAAGTAATATGGTTTATCACACAAAAGCGCTGTAGTTACCTTCCGGGTGGTACAGGTAGGAATGTTAAATCAAATGTTACCCACCTTTCACAAAAGACCATTTTCTTTGCTACTTTCTTTGAAATAAATAGAAAGACTTACCGAAGTTACTACAGAAGACTAATACATATACAGGATGTAAGGGACAGGTTTCCGAAAACTTTAAGGGCTTGCTCAGTAGACGACACTGAACAAATTTTTACAAGAACTTTTTGTAGGAAACAAAAAAAAATTAGCTTCTCCATACAAAATGATTTTCTTGATTGGACAGTTTGTATGGAGAAGCCGTTTTTTTTTTCGTTTCCTGAAAAAAATTCTTGTGGAAAGTTGTTCAGTTTCGTCTACTGAGCAAGCCCTTAAAGTTTTCGGAAACCTTCCCCTTACACCCTGTATAATTTGTGATAGAAAATTCCATTAATTTTGCTTAATTTTATTTTGACACAGTGGACAAATCCACTATAGTCGTCTATCCTTCGCTTTACAAAGAACGTCAATCGAATGATTTAATAACATACGATATAGTGAAAGTTTTTTTTTATGGCAGAGGTGGCAAATGAGCAGACGGATCACCTGATGGTAAGCGATTACCGCCGCCCAATACACCCGCAACATCAGAGGAGTCACAAGTGCATTGCCGGCCTTTGATATGGGAGTACGCTCTTGTTGGACTAAGTTGTTCAGTTTTATGAGAATCATCCATCATTTGCCACCATAACATCGAATAAAAAGACCTCCTTTATATTTGTGGAGTCCGAGGGTCGCCTGCGTACTGGGGGCTAGGTGGAACACCAGGAAAAAGACGTTCTTCACATAATTTTAACCTTTATTGGGCCCTGGCAGGCTACAGACTTAACTCAAAAAACAATAACCATCAAAACATTTTTGGCAGACTCGGTGGCTCAGTGGTTAGCGCTCTTGACTACTGATCCGAGAGTCGTGGGTTCGATCCCCACCCAGGGCAACCATTTCTGTGATGAGCAGATTTGTTTGCTCTGTGTCTGGGTGTATTATATCTATATATGTATGTATTTAAAAGTATATGTGTATGTTTATCAGTCTCCGGTTCCCATAATACGGCCAGATGACCTTGTGTGTGATTGGTCCTGGTTATTTATTATTATATAAAAACATATAAAAAGGTGTGATGTTGATAGGCTGCAAGTGACAATATTATTAAATGAAAATCACAAAAAAATATATTTTTAAAAATACCTATTCATGATTTCTAAAACTCTAATTAAACAGCAAATTAACTTTTAACGCTAGGCGACCGAAACGACATTGACTGACACTTATCCAGCCTAAAGCTCAATCTGGCGGGAGCAGGGTGAATAACTTACTTATCTTCGGATAGAATGAAAATGAATGAATATATTATTCAAAATAAAAATCAATTTTTAATTACATTTTATATAAATTCGCGGAGTCAAAGTCGTTGATAACTTTGTTAAAGTGATATATTAAGTCACTATTAAAAATACTTTTATTTTATTATAATACTAGCTTCCGCCCGCGACTTCGCCCGCGTGGACTTCAGAATTGTGTCCAAAAAGAAAATATTAAGCGCCATCTAGTGACGAAGTGGAAATTTTGAGTTTTTATGCATTCCTACGGGAATCCTTACATTTGCCGGGATAAAAAGTATCCTATGTGTTAGCCGAGTGCTTTATCTATCTACCTACCAAATTTCATCCAAATCCGTTCAGTAGTTTCGGCGTGAAAGCGGAACAAACAAACTGACAAACAAACAAACAAACTGACAAACAAACAAACATCCATACTTTCGCATTTATAATATTAGTGAGATGAGATGAGATGAGATGTGCTATACACACTCTTAATTATTTTTTCTACCTATCAAAGTTCCTACCGCAAGGAACTTGTACACTCAACGTTTCGGGACGTGTTAAGAAACTAAGCTAGAAGAAACGTCGAGCCCACAAAATTCACTGCTTGTTAACTTTTCTACAAAAATAAAAAAGGAAAGTTAGATTCCAAACTCCTTCGACCAAAGACCAAACCTAGCTTTTCTATGAAAAAAGTTAATTCCATTACTTCTTTATTTTTTCTTAAACACCAAAATTTTATACAGAAAACAGAATCTCCTTTTTTATAATCACTTAAAATGAATAAAGTATTAACTGAAATCTAGCTATGAGCAAAATGGCGGCAATAAAGCCCCAAAATGGCGACTGAGTAAACACTTATCGGAGTTGCCAAATATTTGAGTGACTTAATTTCTATTTGAGTAACAACGTTAAGTAGATACCATATTTTATTCAAGATTTAACCAATCGATTATTTAGCTTGCCGCTTTTTACTACTCGTACAGTATACAATAATTTGCTGTGCCTCAACGACGGGGGTCTTGTGTGTCCTGTTTACCCCTCTTTGTAAGACCTTCTTGTAATACCATGACATGCAAATAAAGAATAGTTGTTTAATTAGACAAACCCTTATCAGAAATATACGGGTACCGTTGTACACGTGTCTAAGTACTTAATGATAAAATATTTATCGTACTTTCATATTTGCCTAAACTATCGTTGTATCACCGGGCTAGCCAGGTTGCGGCGGGCTCCGAAAATGCCCTACGTTTTAGACTTTATTGTGATCATTATGAAGATTTAATCTCTAGCTTGAAAAATCGAAACTATCATGATACAGAATTCCACACGAGAACATCCTTTACAATAAAACATCTTTATAATTCATGGTGTTAGAATTTTAGACTCTAAACATTCTATAAAATTAAGACTATCATAAGAGAGTCGGTGTATAAAGTTAAATAAAACCATGAATTATAAAGATATTTTATTCTGAAGGATGTTCTCGGATGTTTAGAATCTAAACAGTATAGGGATTTTGATTCCTTTGCAAGTGGCCGCATAGTGGCCGCATCTTTTGATTGCGTTGACATAAAAGTTTGATTTTTTTCATAGCTTCAAAAGATTGCAGATCTAAGTATTTAACATCAATTTCAACTTGATACCACCACGCGTTCCTGAGAAAACGGGTCTTGACAAATAGACAGACGGACCACGAAGTGATCCTATAAGGGTCCCTTTATTCTTTTAGGGGTACAGAACCCTAAAAACTAAAATTCTGCTGTCCTAAGGAAGAAATTACGGTATTTTTCCTTAGAAAGGTAAAAATAATTTTCGCCAAAAACAGCCAAGCCGTTCTTGGATTCGATCCCAAAATCCCTACTTATTATAGAAACCACGGAGTTACTATTAAGCCACCGTCGCTTAAAAGTCAAGAAATAATGAGACTTATTTCCACAGAAATATTTTTTGCCCTAAATTTAATGAAATAGGCACCTATATTTTTTCGTAACACCCTTTATAAAACGTTGCGAGCGGCCAGGCACTGGGGGCAATAAAGCTGCCGCCAAATTATCTGCTGGCATGGCAGTTAAACATAATAAAATTATTCAGCAATTTTATATAAACACCTGTATCAGTGGATATAATACTTGATATTTATACTGGGGCCAACTAAAAATAGTGCTTTTCTTGAAAAAAGATTTTACTTTTTTTGAAACAACAACTTTTTCTAAGGAACTCACAGTCAAATTGCGAAAACTATTTTTGAATCCCCACACTAACATGGCCAATCAGCTGATCTTGTTAGAATAGTAAAAAAAAATGTACAAATTGTCTGTGAGTTCGACAACGTTATTATTTCACTAGTCGAGTAATAGTAGTAATTTCATAAATTAAAGCATGTGACATCAAAGGTTTATTAACTTACAGTCGATAATCTAACGAAAATCTTAACTTTGTGAAAATATTGTTACAATTCGAAATACACTGGTCAACAAAAAAACTACTTTTGTAAACCCATGAAATGAATTGAACTGATTTTAAGAGAACATTAAAAAACATTTACAGTGGTAATAAATAATTTTATGTCTTAGTTAGCTCGGGTTTTTTGTGAATCTATCTATCAGCCGAAAGACGTCCACTGCTGGACAAAGGCCTCCCCCAAGGATTTCCACACCGACCGGTCCTGTGCGGCTCGCATCCAGCGGCTTCCTGCAACCTTTACCAGGTCGTCGGTCCACCGAGTCGGGGGCCTGCCCACACTGCGCCTTCCGGTGCGCGGTCGCCATTCGAGAACTTTACTGCCCCAACGGCCATCTGTTCTACGAGCTATGTGCCCTGCCCACTGCCACTTAAGTCTAGCGATTCTGAGAGCTATGTCGGTAACTTTAGTTCTCCTACGTATCTCCTCATTTCTGATTCGATCACGTAGGGAAACACCAAGCATAGCACGCTCCATCGCCCTTTGGGTGACTTTGAGCCTTCTTATAAGGCCCATAGTAAGCGACCATGTTTCGGATCCATATGTCATCACTGGCAACACACACTGGTCAAAGACTTTAGTCTTGAGGGACTGCGGTATTTTGGACGTAAAGATATTGCGAAGCTTCCCGAACGCTGCCCAGCCGAGTTGGATTCGACGATTGATCTCTTTCTCGAAGTTGGACCTACCTAACTGGACTGTTTGTCCTAGGTATACATATTCGTCAACAACTTCGAGTGTAGAGTCTCCAACTTTCAGAGGAGTGGGTGTAACACGGACGTTTGACATGATTTTCGTCTTATCCATGTTCATTTTAAGACCCACTTGTTGGGAGACTCTACTAAGTCCTTCGAGCATTGCGCCTAGGTCTTCCAAGAATTGTGTGAATAATCAATAAAAAGACTTACAATTCAATTCAATTCAATATACTTTATTGCATCACAAGAAAATACATTATTACATTGATATTTTTTTATAATTTTAAAAGTGTAAAGTTGAACTACTTTTCCTTTTATAATTGAGATAACTGCTTAGGTATATCTAAAAAGCCTCGGAGAAGACCCAGGTAGTTTACTCAATATTATATACTATTATTTTAACCCACACACGTCATGGTATAATATCAGGGAAAAACGATTCATAAAACTGTTACAGAGATAACTAAAAAAGAAAAGGGCTTTTGCTCAATATATTATACGCTAAGGTTTTTATTTCTCCCGCATATATACGTCAGGAAATTAGGGTGAAAAAGAGATTTCTTGTTATATCAGAGTGAAACGTTTCTGAAAACTATTACTGAGAGAAAAGGCTCTGGAATAGTACTGGAGACTACTTTAATCACGGTTCTAAAATCCTTAAATAATAAATTCAGGGTCAAAAGCCATTAAGTTAAATATATGTTAATTTATTTTTTAAAACAAACAGCTTATAAAACGCCTCAAAAGGAAAAAATACAAAAATTAATTAATTACGTTAAGTTAAACACAAAGAAGACGACTGCGTTTAACGAAGTTTTTTAATTGTCGTTTCATTTTTAACTCAAAAAAAGTTCAATTTAAGTACCAAGATTTTTATTTTTCATGCAAACTATCATTTTTTTAAACAATTAATTACATTATGTCAAAGAACTCAAAATAAAACCAATACATAGGTATTAGAATATAAAAAAAGAAACACAATAAACTGGAAATAAAAAGGTGCTGTAACTATAATTTGCCATTCAAATTTCAAAATTACTTAATATCAATATTCATTCTTTTTTGCAACTACATTCATTAAAAAGCTTATACCTATTACGGGTGATTAATCGCTCGAAGTGTCTACAACGATGAATCCGAACGTGATTTTTAAAATTTACAACAGAATGTAATAGTATTAAATTCTAATATAGTAGGTACTTTACTGAAATTTAGCAGTATCTGATATAATAATACATTAGTAAAGTAAAATAATAAATACTTTATTGTGTAACATTAAACACCATCTCATTTCCAATAATCAAACAAACTGTCGGATTTATTTATTAGTTCGACATAACCAAATGTAAAAAATTTTTAGGAAGCAAATAATCACACTTTTTATATCACATGAAACCAACAAATATTCTATATTTTGTCACAAGGAATGAAACAATATTAATCCTTTGTTTTATTTTTATGCTATTTTTTTTTCTCAATTACTCCCGGCAATAAGAGAGGGAGATATCAGGGAAAGCCGATCATTTATTATCGTAACGGCTGCGCGGGATCTGCCACGTTCCACTGAGGGCTAATGACTAGATACTTAATTGAGACCACTAGAGGATGAAACAATGACTGCACGCTTTCTGATTGCTACGAAAAAAGTGTAAAAAGTTTCTAATTTTAAGAATCAAAATTCTATGAACAACAAACTATTTACAAAAAAATACCATGTAATATATTAAAAGTCGAAAAAAAACTGAATCCAACTTTACCAATACTATGATGATGACCCCGATAAAAACAGTTCAGTTAAAAAACTAGCTTTCAAATCGGACATTCGACCTGTATTCTATTCCAAGGGTTTAGGGCGTCACACACTAGCGAGATATTGTGTATAAAATCCACCACACTCATGGACGGATGTTCTAGCATGAGGCTTATAACTTCACGGTCACCCCACTCCATCCATGAGTGTGGCGGATTTTATAGCACAGTATCGCACTAGTGTGTGACGCCCCTTACAGTTCACGTGTTAAATACTTGATCACACCACAAATCCAGCATTACTATCTACCTACATAATGTACCTACATAATAATGAACTGAAAATTGTATATTATATGATATTGCATATTCTACAACTCGTAAACAGGGGCTGGCTACTGTGTTTTCATGGGACGGAACGACTTGTGTTCTACAACTTTGCTAACATCGCTAAAGGAATTTATAGGACTCTTCTTAAAAACTATCAGCTGTTTGACCAGTTTTGTATAGGGGGTCACAATTGTTTATCGAAGTCGTAAAACATAGAGTCTGACGAATGAAAGCGTAACCTGAGAAAGCGCGACAAATTCAAAAAATCTTCATGTGGTATCACCAACCTATAGAAGGAAAAATATATTTAATACTTGTGTGATAAATCTTTATTAAAATATATTTATACTAGTTGAAATTCCAATTTACAATTAGCTTTTTACAATTTTATTTACTTGTTTATAAATATAAACATAAAAATAGTCTACTTCATAAACTGATTTTGATAATCTGCAGTTTATTTCTGCACTGAAAAATCTGAAATTGCCATAAAATCTATCATTTACGAATGGCGATTACAAATAACATCATTGTATCATTTCTTACGCTCAAAAATACAATAAATAATAAAAATGAATATTCAGCCGACAAGTATCAATAATTGACAGTAATACTAACATTCAACAGTGACAGTCTCTGACAGCTTCTTTTTGTTGCCATTTAAAAACTTTAAATAAAATTCCAGGTTACGCTTTCATTTATCAGACTCTAAGTTTTATGAGTCCTGTACCAATTTAGTTACACTCTGTGTAAAAAATCTGGTGAACTGTTTAACAAGGTGTAAAATTGTGATGAAAATCTAATTTTGCCCACTCTACAATATAAAAAAATTTATAATTGTTTTTTTTTTAAATTCGTCTAGAGTTGGTTCTGATACTTTCTGATACTTTAGGTTAAAAAGGTACCAAAATGTTGAATTTAAGTAAATTCTCAAATAAGCGATTGTCTCTTCATTTGACATTTGTAAAATCACCCCCATTGTCGTGAGTTGCCAATATAATAATAAAATCTTGCAATCAATTCCTATTGATGTTAACTTTGGATTAGTAACAGTGAATATTTTGCTATACAGACTGACTTTTTAGGGTTCCGTAGCCAAATGGCAAAAAACGGAACCCTTATGGATTCGTCATGTCTGTATGTCTGTCTGTCTGTCCGTCCGAATGTCACAGCCACTTTTTTTCGAAACAATAAGAACTATACTGTTGAAACTTGATAAGTAGATGTATTCTGTGAACCGCATTAAGATTTTCACACAAAAATAGAAAAAAAAAAAAAAAAAATGTTGGGGGTTCCCCATACTTAGAACTGAAACTCTATGGATAGGTCTTCAAAAATGATATTGAGTTTTCTAATATCATTTTTTTCTAAACCGAATAGTTTGCGCGAGAGACACTTCTAAAGTGGTAAAATGTGTGTCGTCGTCCCCCGCCCCCCCCGTAACTTCTAAAATAAGAGAATGATAAAACTAGAAAAAATATATGATGTACATTACCATGCAAACTTCCACCGAAAATTGGTTTGAACGAGATCTAGTAAGCAGTTTTTTTTAAATACCTCATAAATCGTAAACCGCAAATTACCTTTCATTCAATCAACTCAAATATAAAAAATATAGAGTTCAAGACATGTGTGATTATGAATTTATACGGAACCCTCGGTGCGCGAGTCCGACTCGCACTTGGCTGGTTTTTATTGGTACAGAAAGTTTGAGATCGACTATTCAATTTATTATAATTGGTACCTATGGCAGATTTTTTATTCCGGCAGGAATCCATACTTCCTTGTAGAAAGTTGGTCAGTTTTATGAGTCAGTTTTATGGTAAATACCATCTACCACTTGCCATTATTCCCTTGACCCTATGCATGGGACGGGACCATACAACCACTAAGGTCTTCAGTACAAATTATGTAATATCTGAAATCTGAATTGTAATATTCGGTAAATATGCCTATACAAAATGTACCTACATTTATGATTAACCCTCTTGTAAGGGTTCTTACGTTACCTTTTGTTGAATAGACCTTCGCAAATAAGATATTAATATTGGTCCCTTAAAACATGTTTCATTCAGGCGTATTTGCGAGATTTTGCATATTAGGTATGTTGTATTAAATGTTATTTTTTGCAAATAGAACTTTTAATTAGGACCGTTAGACTTTATGCGGCAAATATAGAAATTATGATCACCCAATCACCTACTCACCTAAGTGGACAAGGTGAGTGATAAGTTGACAACAACTGAATCTAGTAACCTATGAACAACACTTATTGATCTTAGATATTTTTCTAAACCAACTTGGAAAAAGATTTTTGTTATAACTAACTACCATCGTTTTGATGTATTCTGTTTGACCATTTCATTTATAGGTTTTAACGTAATAAAGAGAGGTACCGTGTTTTATGTTTGCAGCCAATTTGTGTCTGGGTGTTACCTGTGGGATTGTAGCTCTAAAAAGGTAGACCGATATGAATATGTTTTTTCGCTAGAAAATAGGTTACATCGCGATTTAAGTTTAGATATGTTTGTTGAAAATCGGTTCAGGGATTCCAAATTATTCGTCTTTTGCTGTCGGAGATGTAACAATTTTTTATCATGTACTTTGACATTACATCATTGAAATTAAATGATTATTTCTTAAACTGTAGAATATAACTATATTGTGTCAAATTTAGCACAAACAGGAAAGAGTAGCGCACTTTGATCCACTTCAGGTCACTGAGCCAGCGAACTAAGGAAGTATGTATTTCTCAATGTACTTACTCGTTATACAGACTTATTTGCAATTAACTAAAAACTTCTTAAGTGTTAATTCTACTCATGAAACTTAACAGTCTTTTTTCTACAGCTTTGCTAAAATTTCAAACTATTGTAACCTTACTAATTGTGAACTTTTCTTATAAATCAATCAGTTGATGAGATGAGCCAAGTTTATATTCTATGAAAAGTCTTTTTTATTTATTTCAGCAAGTTAAAAAACACCATGAGTAGAATCACAACCAAATACTTTACGAGTATAATATATTAGTTCACAGGTTTTAACATTTCTTCGTATTATCCATTTATTATATCCGGATTTATTGATAAGGTTACATCCTCTTTCACCATTAAACCTTCTAACGGATAACGTGAAACCTATAGCTCAGCTCAAGCAGTACATAATCATATCTACAGAATGAAGTAAAAAAAAAGTTTATTTATTTAAATAGATGTTATACACATACTTTTAAATCGTCTTTTTTTCTACCTAGTACAAAGTTCCTACCTCTCGGAACTTGTACACTTAACGTTTCGGGAAGTATTAGCGGAACAAGAAGAAACGTCGAGGCCAAAAGAAACTCGCCCCAACACATTTTAAAAATGACTTAATTTCTAATACAATTTATATCATTACTGAAACTAAGAGCTGGAGGATCTAGATACATGGCCATACATCTTTATCGTTTACATAGTCTACTATTTTATAATAATAACCTTTGGTACATAGAGATTTCTTCACATGAGTTTGAAACTTATTTTCTGGCTAGCTAGTTACATTATCAGGATTTTTATATCGATGACATATAATATCTGTATAGTCAACGGAAAGACATCAGTCAACACACATACCGACAGTCGAGAGGTAAAAAAGCTTCCATTAGATTTATTTATTTCGCTGAAACATTATACGGCTCCATAATGCCAACGCTGAGCTTCCATCCCATTTTAATAATACAGCAATGCGCAAAAATAGCTGGAGACTCCAGATGTGGCCGATAGGTTCTGAACTACTTACGAAGTACCTACGAACTGGCACCAGGTGTAGGCTGTTGGTATCTTATTGCTGTCAGGATAACTAATAATTGGTATACTGCTGGAAAATATGTAAGGATCCAACAAGGGTCCATAATGAACGAAGCTTTTGTATTTATTTAACTAGCTTTGTTCCGCAGCCTCGCCCTCGTCTGTAACGTTTTTATGACAAGTGTAAAAAATATAATGTGTTGTAATGTTGAAATCTTCCCGAACGTACGCTAAACAACCCAAATTCAAAGTTCCATCGCAATCAGATGAACAGTGTAGGAATTTAAATGGGACAAACAAAAATACATTCATTTTATGTAGGTACAAATAATAGTTAAGTATTAAAGCCAGATCAAAACGAAGAGAATCTGATCAAAAAGTTACGTTACAGTCAAAGAAAAATAAATGTTGAATATTAATCCTAACTTACGCCTAATATACAACAAGGTTTGTTATGTTATGAATGATTGAAAAAAAGATATAAACTGAAATAATAATATAATACGATATAAAATTATTAGATTTATCGTACTAAAAAACACGCATCGAAAACCTCAAACCTCAGTTGGGAATTTACGTAACTACGTTGTAGCAGTGTAAATGGATGTTTAAAATAGCAATACCTGTGGGTAAAATAATATTATACATTAAAATTAATGTAGAAAGATAGGCTACTTAAATCCGAAGTCTTCGCAGACGAAGATACAGGTGCACCACTGGTCACAAAACATATAACTTCACAAGCGGAAGTGGCAAGAACTGATGTTGTCGGAAGTCTCAAGCGGAAGGTTGTCCATGAATCTTTATGCTTAGTCATAACTCGACTCAATTTGCAGAATCGCCCCGTTAACGATACCATTTGCTAATATAGCACACGCAATTCGAAACTTTATGATGAGACGTCTACGGTTTATAATGTCGTAAACATTATTTCCTACGTTCAAAGTAGGAGTAAATTATGCGGTGTTATGTTACCTTTCTGGTGTTGGAGCGTTCGTTGGCGAATCGTTAGTCAGATCTCTGGTTTAGGTGGAGCAAACGATTTCAACTTCAAAATGAAGTTCCTAAACGGAGAAGTGCGATACAATCCCACGCAGTACAGATAAGCATTAATAGCAGTACAATAATTCGTCACTTGAGAGTGAAAACCTCGTATACGCAGAAAGGGTAATTTTTCAGTAGGAAGGAAAAACCTAGTCGTAATTTTTTTACTACTACAATTTGTCCCCATAAGTATGTATTCATTAGCTTTGATGAGGTTTCAGATGCTTCTACAATTCATTTCGAATTGTTGTCCTAAATTCGTTAAAACCTACAAATATAGTTATAAGAGATAAATTAGCAATTTTGCGTTCCCAAGGTTTTCACTCTCAGGCGAAGATATGTAGATAGATACCTATTTTTAATCTGCTTAAAACGTTAAACCTTATTAATCTTTATATCACCCGCTTTCTGGTCCACACTAAATTCGCCATAAATACACTGTGGTTTAATTTTAAAAATTAGTGCACTTTGTAAACTTTACTAAGCTACGAACTGCTTTCAAATATACTTTGCATGATTAATCAAGATATAGAAATAAATAAACATATTTTTTAAACAATTTTTCCCAGAACAATAGCAGAATATAAAAATCCTACAAAAAACATTTTCATGTAAAAATGTTGCCAAGACGAGTCTACGTAGCTTACCCTGTGAAAAAGTTATCAGATCTCGTATAAAGCCACGCTCTAAAGACTGCATGCTCTAAACCTACAAGCTCTACACTACACCTTACTCAAAATATATGAAAAAGTGGTCAGATCTCATGTAGAGCCAAAATTTTTTAAATTTGTGCGCCCTAACTTTAGTAGGCCTACCTTCACAAATTCTACATTTTAGTCAAAACGTGTGGCTTAGCCGTTTTATTTCACACCTAATGAACAAATGCCTATGAAATCTTCGTGACGGTAGCAAAACGACTCGTCTTGGCAACATTTTTACATGAAAATGTTTTTGGTGGGATTTCATTTATTTTTGTAAGTGGTTTAATGGATTTTTTGTTTATTTTTCTTCCTTTTTTTGGGTGTATTTCTTGCACGTCAGCCACACCGTTTTTTATAGCCCACTCTCTATCTTTGCCTTTTTAGGGTAGCCTTTTTAGCCAAATGGCTTATGGATTCGTCATGTCTGTCTGTCTGTCTGTCAGTCCGTATGTCACAGCCACTTTTTTCCGAAACTGTAAGAACTATACTGTTGAAACTTGGTAAGTAGATGTATTCTGTGAAACGCATTAAGATTTTCACACAAAAATAGAAAAAAAAAACAATAAATTTTGGGGGTTCCCCATACTTAGAACTGAAACTCAATTTTTTTTTTCGTCAAACCCATACGTGTATCCCAAACTTCCACCGTAGTAGGTACTATTATCTAATCTGTGCTTCCACATCCTATTCCCAGGGGATAGGTTAGGTTAAGTTTTTTAATTTTTTTGTTGTCTATGTGTTAATATTAGCTTATATACCAAATTTCAGCTTTCTAGAACTTCAGGAAGTACCCTAACAATTTTGATGATCAGTGAGTCAGTGAGTCAGTGACGAAATCGAGGGTTTTAAGACATTAATAAAATCTAAAGTATACTACGACATTCAAACTTTGTATGTTTAATGATTGTACTGATGGCATTATATCTTGAAATTTTAACTATTTAGCATCATCCAAAGCAAAGTTATGAGAGTTCAAAAAAACGACGAAGCGTTTCGAGAAAAGGTAGGTAGTGCCCTAGCGCTTCGCTTGGCTCGTCTTAGCGGGGGCTCTACCATGCCCCCAGATCTACTGTAAAGTTAACATTAATAAGGGTTTATTGAAAAATATTTAAATAAAAATGAAATTTATCGAAGTACTAAATAAATCAGTCAAGTAAGATTTATTCTTTGCCCAGAAAATAAATGACCGGTTAAAATAAATTGCAAATTGTTTGACTCCCAGCCAACCTTCTTCCAGCCAGTCAGCTGCTTTATTTTACTTTGCAACTATGAAATATTTCTACTACAACACTATTTTGTAAACTAGATTTTTTAAAACCAATATTTATTGTATGGTCCTTACAGCTAAAAAAATATTTCACCACTTTAATAAAGTTACCGTCATACATTTAAAAAAAAACAAATTCTAAACAAAATTATTGATTCGTATTTAAAAAATAGTACTTTAAAAGATTCTCTCCAAAACATAATGATTTATTTACACTAGATACGGATTTCAAGTTAAACAAATCTTTACATGCAGGTTGCGTGACAAATTAGTCAGAAAATCATATTCCTACAATCATTCGTATACATTCACACTCATGTATTGTACTTATGTAATTATACGCTAATTTATTATTTACACGGCCTTAACTAATTATAGTATTCATTGATGTCAGCGAGTCCTAGGGTAGATACCTTTGCTTTTAGTTTTGACCTACAAGCATATCGATCTTTGTGTGGCAGTTCCAAATAAAATGTTGATATCGAGTAAGCTTAATGACGATCCCACAGACTAAGTGAACGATCGCCTTGAACCGGCAATCGGCGATCCACCCACCTAAGTGCCGCCAAGTATTCTTGGGGAGAATTTTCATTAAATTCTCTCTCCACTTATTGACATGGAGGCCATCGCTTCGGGCCGGGTCGCACTTTATTAAGAAATCATACGAATGCCGGGGGAATGGGCGTACGTGACGATACAGCGTATTGCTCGACATTGACAGCCGACGACGGCAGCGCTGGGCCGCACCCGCCCCATCGAAAATTTTGATCTCAGTGATTGAGTACTATCCGTGTGAACTGACCTGTTATTGTCAGTGGCGTTTTGTCATATCGATAATTTACACTACTTATCATTTTTTGACGATCCTTTTACTTTCTTTTTAATATGCAACTATGGACAGGATGTAAGAGCTCTTAACTGAGGCTTGTACTCATCATACTGAACAACTTTTATTCTACGACTTCGGTGAATTTACAAAAAAAATTTTGGTCAATCCATACAACAAACAAAATTTGGCAAACATCAGCTCATCGGTTTGTGTGAAGAATTCAAAAAAATATTGCGAATTCAGCAAAGTCGTAGAAAAAAAATTGTTCAGTACCAGTTAACGGATCCTGCGAAAAATTTTTCACAGACTATATAACTATAACCGGGCTTGTTTACCCGAATTATGTGACGACGCTCTGGGTAAATGAATGATCGGTGATGGCAGCTGTGGTGCCTCGACGTCAGGTTCGTCTCCATTTTCTTGAGGTAAGGGCTCACTCATGACCAGGAAAATCAGGAATAAGCAGTGAGAGACTTATTTAGTACGGCACTAAGTAAGTACAGAGGTTAGGTCCTACTCAGTACAATGAACTTAACAGGTTCGATGTGCAGCAGCAAGAGATGTGTTCAGTATGGCGGTTCAAAATAGAATGAGCTCCATCGACTCTGTTCTCGTGTGGCGACGAAACGATCCTAGCGCCACCACACTGAGTTCACTGTACTACACAAAAGCCAATCAGAGACGAGCAGTATCATGACTTAACTAGTAAGAATCAATTGAGGGTCTAAATAATCAATTGTGTGACTTAATTATTACAAAAATAACACTCGTGACGATATATAAGACTTATTTTAAACTGTATTGGAGGAAGTTTATTCTCTCTCCGCTAACACTTCCTGTGAGATGAATTATATAGGATGACTTTTAATTGGGTATGCTAAATTTTTTGTAAGGTATGAAAATAAAAAAACCATTTCGAGATATTTTGATTCAAAGCCATATTTTTTTATTTCCCACTCGAAAAAGTAAAAGATTGAGTATAGAAATCGAAAAAAGACAATAACCTTTATTTGTATCCCTGTGACGTCACATGCTCACACACTTTTTGGTGTTACCTTGAGTTGTTTATAAACAAACGAAATGACAATTGACCTGACAGTTAAAGTTTAAGAAAGCGTTCCAGAACCCTTTCATGGCAGTATTTTTTTACCCTGACAGCAGGATAAACTATTATAAATATTTCAAGTGTAAAAGGGATAGACTATCTCAGGTATATTTTGCCTTGTCCTGGAACGGGCCTTATTATAAACAAACGAGATGACAATTGACTTGACAGGTGACGTTTTAGAGAGCGTTCTGGAACACTTTCATGAGAGTATATTTTTAACCTTACAGCCGGACAAACTATTATAAATCTTTTAAGTGTAAAAGGGACAGACTATCTCAGGTATATTTTGCCTTGTTCTGGAACGGGCGTTAGTCGAGATTAAGGCCTGTTCATTTCATCGTCAGACATTTGGGCTGTTCGTTTCATAGTTTGTGAACATGTGACGTCATCACGGCTCGAATATAAAAAAATGTATTTAAAAATATCCACAGTCTTAAAAAATGAAATAATCAAATTAGTTTTTCAAAATGGTCTAAACTATCAGAAAAAAAAATTAAAAAAATACATTGATTTTTTTTAGCATACCCATGATACAAAATTCTATGCATGTGCTGTTGATAACAAACAACTTTCCCTGAGGAACCCATAGTCAAATGGCAAAAAAAAATTGGACTCTCCATATAAATCGACTGGCCGGCCAAATTAATATGAAGAGTCCAATCTTTTTTTTTACTATTTGACTATGGGTTCCTTATGAAAAGTTGTTTGTTATCATGAGGCATAGCCTTTCTTATGAAGAACTTATTTCAAATCACCCTATACAGTTCCAAGTGGTAGGAACTTCGTGTTAGGTAGACTAAAAATGACCTTGGAAAAATGTACAGTGCTACCTGCTTCGAATAAACATGAAACCCTGAATTTACCAAAATAACCTAAATTTGATTCCGATGCTATAAAGTTAGATCCTGAGTAGGACCCTGGCTCTTCAACAGACATCCCGACAGCTGATGCTCATTGAATTATACGGAACCAATCGGGAATTAATTTAGAGGGCCCTGGGGAACCTTAACGATCTAAGTTTCGATGGTTATTCCGTCAGCAGTTTACTAATTGGAGGATTCTTAACCTTTTTTCTTGAAATGCTTAAGAATAATTTATTCATGTAGGTATTATTTTGAGAGAGAAAAATGCACAAAGAGTGACTCACGCGTTTTCAGTGCATAGTTTGATTTCGCTCTACTATAGTCGGAAAACTGCGCTACTGTAACAACAAATTTTATCTTAAAACTGAATCACTATTATCCTAGGTTTTTTTTTTTTAAATGCACTTCTCGTACAAAGTTGGCCAATAATCTGATCTTTTTATCTAAACAGTATTTTTTTTCCATTTCAACAAAATCGTAGAGAGTAAAAGTTGTTTAGTTTAACGAGTAAAGGTTAATATTTTTGCTACAGCTTGTATAACGGGTTAATGTCTCTTTTTTCTGATTCTATATTTTATTTAAATTAACTGATATTTTTTTTGCCTAAATTTAAAATTATACGTCAATAATAAAATATAGGCCATAGCGTTACTATAGAGGGAAATGTTTGCTAGGTAAAGTTTAAGTATAAAGTCTTGTCAAAAAGTCAACTATTGTATTTTAGCTGTCTTATTTTCAAAAGTTTTCCGCGGAAACACAGTCATAAAAGTTTTCCCCGGAGTACACAAAAACACTGCAGTCTCAAAATAAAAATAAAACATTCTCGGAATGGACAGAAGCTTTTTACCCGAACCAATAAACAAAAATATCAACTGGAAATGTTTAATTGGATATAAATTGTACAGTAAATGATTATGGAAAAGTGAATATATTGTCGGTTTACTGCTAGATTATTTGCAAAAAAGTAATTTTGAGATAATCGCAGTTTTACATTTTTCATTATTTTTGCAATTACTTCAAAATTTGACTTCATAATGAAAAAATAAAAACACCGTCACAGATTAGATAATAGTACTAACACCGTCTTAAAGGTAAGCATCTTCTTTATATTAATGTTAATATAGAGAGTATCCTTAATGCAGCATATTTTTTTAAAAGCCGAAAAATAAGGATAATTATTTATAATTTAGAGGTTGCGTTCGGAAACTGCGCTGCTTGTCATTCTTATGAAAACCTAAGGTGAAAACCAAACATGATATTTTTAAGTAAGCGATATTCATGTTTACTAGTACATATTAATTATAAATATTACGTTTTTAAAAATGCAATAGCAAAAGGACACGTTTCATTTTGTGCCTGGACATGTACGTAGTACGAAAAATATAGGCTTTCTAGGAAAAATAATGAAAAAAATATTAGAAGCAGGGTTGCATGGTTCAAGCATAATGTTTTGTCAGCACTTTTTACAATATAAATGGTAACACTGAAGCTTGCAATAGTAGGTCACGTTCAGAAATTACGGCTTCATCCACATATTCCTCAGATGCTTTCTCTGACTCTGATTGACTGAACACCCTTCTGTTCTGACTTCTGACATTGGTGTACGATTTTTAAAATCTGCGGATATGCTTTGCCTCTTTTACAGGCATAACAGCTGGTTTTCGAGTTACTTGTCGGACAACTAAATTATTAATTTCAATGGTATGTACAAAATCTAGTTTCTGAACGTAAAATGCTCAATATTGCGCTCGCTTCGCCTTGTTGGGTGATTTATGTGTTGCGATTGTTAAATCTGAGAAACTAGATGAACCTCGCAACGAAGGTAAATCGAAGGGAATGTACAATTAGAAAAGACTATGTTTCTAATGACTTATTTATGATGTTTAGTACACAGACCAGGTCCAAGCTCCATAGTCCCGTGAAACGTCTCCTTTATAAACTTAAATTTCATTAAATAACGGACAACATTTTGTGCTTATGAGTTAAATCGCTAGGCCAAAATGAGTTTCTGAAGGAACTATCGCCCATATTTTTTTCAGCGCCGCGCAAAAGATGGTGTTCGAAATTCGAATCACTTTTTCTCACGCTCGCAGCAAAAACCGTTTTTGCTTTGAGTTTTTAGGGACCAAAGGCACCCTTTTCGTGCTGGAGAGGTGAAAAAATATTTTTTTTTACAATACAATACAATAACTACCTACCTACAGCGCTGTTATTCTGTCGGCACCGATACAGATGTCGTGCGCGCCTACATAAAGTAATTAAGAAGAAAGATAAATGACAGTATGCAAGATAAAATAAAATAAATAAAATTCAGCAATCTAACATACATACAAAGGTGTCATATATGAATACAAAAGATAAGAAATAAATAAAAGCCATAGTGCTTCGTTATAACTAAGTTATATAAACTGATATTACGAAGAGGAACGATATTAATCAATTTTATAGGAAGTTGTGAACTGGCCATATTAGTTACAGAAACTGAGAAACGTTGCAGCCATAATCCAGTGATTTTTGAGTTGCCAGAAGAAGTTCACGGAGTTTAATTTTGAAACCGTACCTAGTGGTGAGGCAGCGAACAGGACGGGGGAGATCATTCCAGCACTTCGAGGCTGCAAAACGGAAACTCGCCCGAAATGCGCTAGTTTTATGCTTTGGCAAAACGATTTGCCACGAGGTTGATCTAGGAGCGTAAAACGGTGACTGGGGGTGACGATAACGGTTTAAAATTGCTTTAATGTAAGATTTTGTTCATAACATAATAAAACTAATTTACCTCTATTTCTTTCGTCAAGTATTGTATGTTTGATCATCATTCTGAATACCACAGTGTATTTTTTTTGATATGTGCACTTTTCTTTTAAAAGAAAGTCCATAATATGACCCTAGTCGAATAATTGAATTTTTTCATAACCCTTTTCAGATATAGGGTCCTTATGAATGACCTGAACTTTAACCACGACTTCTACTCATTAAACTGAACAACTTCCCTCAAGAAGCCTATATTTAATTCGTAAAAACAATTGGACTTCTCATACCAATTGATCAACTGATCCGCAAACTTTGTATGAGAAGTCCAAAAAATTTTAAGTATAGCTTCCTTGGGTAGAGTTGTTCAGTCTCATGAGTAGAAGGGAAGGAAGGGAAGTAACAAGTAACTTTTTTTTTATATTTTAGAAGGATCCTATATTAGGAAAAAATCGGCATATTTCAATTAATGCAGCAAGGTGACAGGTACATACGAGTACCTACAGGTACAAGCAAACCTCTTAACTGGTGATTCTACGCACAAAACTGAATATCGTAAGTATAATAAGTAAGTCGGGAGCCGGGTCGTTCCTTTCCCTCAAATACCATGTGTACAGTTCACAGATGCACAAACTACGATAAATGAAACACAGGTTTGCTTGGACAACCGCACCCGGTGACAGCTCGATGGCAAGTGTCAACCGTAGTAACGTTCATATAATTTCCAGTATGCTACATCTACCTTTTACAAAAAACATTTTATTTTAAATTGGTTTATTTAAATATTGTGTTTATTTAAAAGGTTTATTTGAATATTTTTATCATTATAAGTTAAGTACCTACTTGTTTACTTCATTTAAAAATTATATTTTTTAAGATCTTGTAGCAGCGAGTTATTCAATTAATTGTTACATTCAAAAATATATTTCATTTCAACATTTACTTGTAACATCGAGTTATTCAATTAATTGTTTGTTATATTTAAAAATATATTTCATTTCAATATTTACTTATGACTGAGTTATTCAATTCATTCTTATAAGTATTTTAAAAACTATATATTTCATTTTAACGTTAACTCCGTTACTCATTATTTTCTTTTTGTTTTTTTTTTAATTCCATGATTCTTTTATACTACCTAATACAAAGTTCCTACCACTTGGAACTTGTATACCCAGATGTTTCGGAAAGTGTTAGCGAGGTGAGAAGAAACATCGGGCCTGAAAGAAACTCACCTCAACACACGTTTTTAAAATACATCTATGCATTTAAATTATTATTGTTTCTCGAAAGATAACTAAATATCTGTTTTTATGGTTGCACAAGTTACAAGTTATTTGTGGTTATTACAGTTCTGGCAATAACTATTTGGTATTAAATTTTACTATATTTATTATAATACCAATATTTTAGCACAAATACATTTTGAAATTGTATTTTTATAAGTCGGTCAAAAATAATTAACACATAATATATTATATGTTAAACAATTTTAAACCATTCTTTTATAGTAGTGCCATAAAATATCTAAATAAATTTAGTCAGTCCACTATTATTTAGATACATAGTAAAGTTTTCTTTTATTGACATTCCTTGCAGTCAAATCATACTTAGTAAATATTATATACCAGTTTTTATGAACAAATAATGTAAGTAATATCCAAATGAATTTCATCAATCCACTATAATACCAATAATAAATAGTTTTCTTTTATTGAAATTACTTACAGTCAATTAATATTTTTCATTATTTTTAGAAAATATATACCAGTTTTTATATACAGACATAAACTGCAAACTTATTGCTGGTACCTATACCAGCCTTTACAAGTTTAATAAAACTAAATCAGATTATATAAGGTGCTACTTTATTAGTGCCCGATATTTTAGTCAGCGCTTCTACTCCTGATTCTGATCAACTTTCCCCAAGGAACCCATAGTCAAATCGCAAAAAAAATGTTGGACTCTTCATACAAATCGATCAGCCGAGCGGCCAAATTAGTATGAAGTCTCCAAAAAATTTTTTGCGATTCGTCTATGGGTTCCTTGGGGAAAGTTGATCAAAATCAGGAGTAGAAGCACTGGATAAAATATCGGGCACTAATAAAGTAGCACCTTATAATTAATTCTATACTAGATACGTATATACGTATCTAGTATAGAATTAATTATTTGCATGTACACACTTAATATAATATTCGTTCAAAGTCACACTCATTATGATTCATCTCGATTTGGAGCGATATCTTTTTGAAATTCAAATTGCCAGAATTTGGATTACGTTAATTTGTGTAGGCGTGTTTTACTTTCTTTCACTTATATAAACATCTCATGTTCCTAGTGAAACTTCCCTTTTCTTCGAATGAGTCTTCTCAAATGTAACAGTTTGTCTGCAACCTCATACTGCACCACAGCCGTTATTCCTTTTCTTTCTATTTAGCGTCTCCATTCTGAGTATCTGGATCATTTTTGTAATCACACGCTTCAGTGAAATATCTAACAGGCAATATTCATTGGTCAAGTTACTTTATCTTTCAAACTCTTCAGATCCTCAGTTATAAGTCTTCTTAATTAGAAGAAAAACTGTTTTACTCATTACTTGATTACACATTTAATGAGTCACAAATCCTCTTTTAAAATGAGTAAATTCACCCTACTCCCGAGGCTTATAAAAACTTTATTATTTTGGCATATTTCTCTGGCATTATTCTATTATGAATTATTTTAAATATAAATATTCATGCCTTTGCCATTGTTTATCACAGTTCTTCAATCACAGTTCGAAATTACAATAACATTGCTATCTACAATTATCTCAATTTCTTCTAGGTACTAGGTACGCTAAACAAGAATTTTAACTCTTTATAATTTTATGTCCTGGGGGCCATGAGCAATATCAATGGTAACGAATACGTGCGATCTACGTCGCAAACGAGTTGACCATTTTTTCCAAATAGCAATAGAATATTAAGCAAATTCTTATATCAGATAATTTAGATTTTACCCAAAAACTTAGATATCATTTAGACAACTACGTCTTTATAGGCTAAATGGGATCAGTGTGTCATATTTGCTTTTCTTTGAAGGAATAACCATAATTGTAGGTGCTATTCAGTCTTCTGACCAAATAGTTGTAGATACTATTCAGTCTTCTGACCAAATAATTGTGGATGCTATTCAGTCTTCTGACCAAATAATTGTAAATGCTATTCAGTCTTCTGACCAAATAATTGTAGATGCTATTCAGTCTTCTGACCAAATAATTGAAGATACTATTCAGTCTTCTGACCAAATAATTGTAGATGCTATTCAGTCTTCTGACCAAATAATTGTAAGTGTTATTTAGTCTTTTGACCAAATCAATCATCGTCGCGCTGGCAGCAACTATCTAGGGGCTATTCAGCATTTTAAGTTTCAGCCAAATCAAGCATCGCTATTAGCAACTTTATTTTTTTGCACTAAGGTATATTTGACAACAACCTGTAGGTAGGTGATATTCAGCTTTTAGGCGGCTTTTAGACTTTATAATTTTTAAATTTATTTATTATTTTAATGTCTCATTGAGTAATTATGATTGATATAATTTTACATTGACATTCTGAATTCAATTCAATTCAATTTATTTCAAAATATTTTACTTGTCAAACAGTACAGATATTTTACATAAATGACTATTTGTATTCAATTTTTAATTATTTTGACGATCGCATTATATTTTGTCATTATTTATAAGCTATTATTTTAATTTGAAATTGATAATGTGAACTAAATGAATCTAATCTTACCAATAGTATGCATAGTTTCAAAACTGTGCTAACTCAATTTATATATTCCATGGTACATATTATATAAAATCGAACGGAATCATGTGAAACGTTGCAGGACTTGCAATACCGTTCCTTGTTTCCCTCAAAAGCCAAACTTGTTCTAAACCTCTGACTTAAAACTTCCTTCTGCCCGGCCTGCTTACTATCTAACAGGTACAACTATCGTCGACAGAGTCTGATACAATGTAACAATTAGTTTTGTTTATATACCATCTCTCACTACCATTGACTAAGACTGTCAAGTACAAGCCGACTAAGACTCAATTACAGTTTAAATCTCATTGGATTTAACACAGCTAAATAGTCAATTTATTAAGTTATATTTATTATATTACGTATCACTTGATTTTACAAAGCTACCACTTTTTATGCAAAATTAATTATTTTTTCCAACTATGTACCAGTTTTTAGTAACACCGCCCAGCATTCGCTAAACCAACACTTTGTATTTTACTTTCAGCATTTGCTAAAGTACCATATTATATTGTACTTGGTTTGGTACCGTTCAGCATTTGCTAAACTATCACTCGTACTTGGTACTGTTCAACATTTGCTAAACTACCACTTGTACTTGGTACCGTTCAGCGATTACTAAACTACCACATCGTCCTTTGTTTCCTCCCTCATTTAGCCAAAATCCAGCCTAAGACAGAATCGAATTTTCCAATTAATCCTTTCTACATTGTTTAGTTTCGACATTTTGCTCAGTCAGTTCCCGCTTACGCGTCCTCAAAACTATATATTTTTTTGAAATATATTCACCATCTCTATATACGCTATTACCACCCAGGACAACTTTCTTATTCCTTTGAACTATGTCAGTGATTATGATTAAGCTATTTCACGCATCTCTTTGTGTTATATTCGGTTACGTAAAGAAGCCCCTAAGAAGAGCTATCTGCCTAAACCAGTACCAATAATCATCATCGCACAATTATATTATGTGTTTATTAGACAGTTATGATTATTATGTGTAGGCACTGAGACCCGTCTGAACTGGATTTCCTTTTCAACAATCTTATTTCTTTCACTTAAGTATTTTTTTTAAAGATTCAACTATTTTTATAAACATTGTACATCTAATTAACAAACAAGTAATATTTCATTCAGTTTCAAACCAACTTCGGTTGTGCATGAAGACTATATACGTCCATACTTTATACATATCATAGTATAGAAACTCCCTTCTTTACACTTTGTTGTTTATTAAAAACTTTTTGTTCGTAATGAAAACTCGGCGATGCACCGCATAACGCAAAAATCTTTTTATTTACTGACTTGACATCAGTCGTCAGAGAAAAAGAAGTAATTAAAAACAACGCATGACATGACATTATTTTCTAAAGACGAGGCAAATGGGTATTTTAAATTTAGGTCATGCCATTATACTTTTATTTTATTACTTACAGTTTATTATATAAAAATAATAAATACAAGCATGTTATATAAACTTTTTCTGTAAATAAGACAAATATTCCGTCAGACTTATGAATGCGGTGCACACTACCCTTTTTCATTTAACATTTGAATGGAGTCGTCCATACTTTAAAAGTCCGTGACAAGAAATTTTGTATTCTGTGAATTTTACAACAAAACATTAAAAATCACTGTAACAGTGTTCTTATTTACGTTATTTTCCTACGTTTATGTACCAAATTACATGAGTTCACATTATTCAACCATTTAGTAACAGTATGGAGATATTTTACTAGTATTTTTTCAAACATTTTCTTGTCTTGATTTTTTTTCAAGTATATATCTCGATATTACCTCTGTTGTGTTTATTTAGTATGTACTTGCATAAGAATTTGGTTAATCCTGGCTGGGTCGCCACTTATACAGTTCACAGATGCACAAACTACGATAAATGAAACACAGGTTTGCTTGGACAACCGCACCCGGTGACAGCTCGATGGCAAGTGTCAACCGTAGTAAGTTAGTAACGTTCATATAATTTTCAGTATGCTACACCATGGTTGACGGGAGCGATGAATGATTGTGATTGGTTATGTTTTGTAGATTCTAATTTGAATCCTTTCTTTTTTATTTTTTTATTTACAGACTTGACATTTAATTATATAATTATATAGGTAATTCATTTCTTGACCTAGCATTAAAATGTAATAGAATACTAGACATTTTCAATAAATGTGTTGGAGGGAATTTCGTTGGGCCCGTCGTTTCTTCTCACTCCGCAAACACTTTTCGAAACGGCGGGTATACGATTTCCAAATGGTAGGAACCTCGTATTAGGTAGATAAAACAATGATGTTCGAAAAGTGTACACTGCTACCTACTTCGAATAAAATATTTTCATTTCATTTCAAGTAAAGTATCGTAAGTGACGTAAATATACTTTATTGCACACCTACATCACAATTCATACATTTTGATTAAATAACATACGTATATTTATCGCATTTATTTATTTACTATTCGGAAGATTAACAGCAAAATAAACAATATAAATACAACGCAGTAAATAACAAAATGCCAATTAAAAATCTTCACATATAAAATAAGGTGATTCGCGCCGCATTTTGATACAAATAAGGCTCATAAACGATTTGTATTAAAAAATTATTATAGCGTCTCTCTCCATTCATTCTCCCAAAAAGGAGATCGGACCTGTCTACAAATGTATTAAATAAGTACCTTGTTTACTTTTGATTGGTAGCTTTTAGTGGTTAAGAGTTTCAGGTATTTAGCAATATCTCATGTAATTGTCTATCCGTAGCATAATACGTTATAATAACCTACCTGTACGTTATACAGGCTCTTGCCTTAGCTGTGACGCTTTTGGTTAAAGGAAGTGGTATTTGTAAGGGAAATTATGTTGATTTCGTCTTATAGTAACATATCTCTTGGTTCGTCTAGTCAATTAAAGCCTTATAATTAGAAAAAGAAGGACAAAATATTTTCGGTATTCCACTGAATGGGGTATTATTATTATGTACATGTGTAATAAAAAGGTGTAGCATATAGAAATACTTAAAGCCCTACTTTCTAATTCATCATCATCATCATCAGCCGAAGGACGTCCACTGCTGGGCAAAGGCCTCCCTCAAGGATTTCCACATTGACCGGTCCTGCACGCCCGCATCCAGCGGCTTCCCGAAACCTTTACCAGGTCATCGGTCCACCGAGTGGGAGGCCTGCCTACACTACGTTTTCCGGTGCGCGGTCGCCACTCGAGAACTTTAATGCCTCACCGGCCATCTGTTCTACGAGCTATGTGCCCCGCCCACTGCCACTTCAGTTTAGCGATTCTGTGAGCTATGTTGGTAACTTTGGTTCTCCTACGTATCTCCTTATTTCTGATTCGATCACGTAGAGAAATCTCCAAGCATAGCACGTTCCATCGCCCTTTGGGTGACCTTGAGTCTTCCTATGAGACCCATAGTAAGCGACCATGTCTCGGATCCATATGTCATCACTGGCAACATACACAGGTCGAAGACTTTAGTCTTGAGACAATGTGGTATTTTGGACGTGACGATATTGCGGAGCTTCCCGAACCCTGCCCAGCCGAGTTAGATTCGACGATTGATCTCTTTCTCAAAAACCCCAACTTCTACGCGTATGAAGTCGCGGGCACGAGCTAGTAGTAAATATCTCTTGGTTGGTAAAGAAAACATATGACGATTTAAAAGTATGTGTAAATCATCTACTTAAATAAAAAAGATTTTTGATTTTGATTTTGTTCGTCTAGTCAATTCAAGCCTTATAATTAGAAAAAGAAGGACGAAATAAGTACTTTTCGGTATTCCACTGAATGGTGTATTATTATAGTAGGAAGCTATATGTACAGACAGCCACAAAGATATCTAAACCTCTCCGTAATAGACCATGAATGAATGAATGAATAAATGAAAGAATGAATGAATGAAATGTTTTATTTGCATCAAACATGGTAGTAGGATGTTAGGAAATAAATTTAGTAAGTACAGTCATGTTTCGCCAGCATGAGGCATGCAAAAATATACAATTAATTAAATAAATAAATGTCACGAAAACTATAATTTAAATGTCAACAATTTTTGTTTTTGTCAGAGAGGTATTCATTGACGCTATAATAATTTTTATTACTAAGCCATTTGTACAACTTTGTCTTAAAAATATTTAATTCAAGGTCTTTTAGGTTATTCGGCAAATTATTAAATATTCGAACGCACATGCATAGGCAGCTACGGTTATACATTTCAGTTAACGGGGTTTCATGAAAGACAAGTTTATTTGGATATCTACGCCTTCTAGTGGTTACATCACAAATCTTTTTAAACAATTGCAGATGTTGTTTCACAAAAATACAGATCTCAAATATAGTGTTGGTAACGGCAACAGACCAAGTTCCCTAAACAGTGGCTTAGAGGACTCTCGTGATGATTTGCCTGCTATAGCTCTAAGACACTTCTTCTGTGCTATAAAGACCCGTTTCCAGTCAGTACCAATTCCCTAGATAATAAGGCCGTAACGAAGTATCGAGGCTACATACGCATGGTAGGCAGACAGAATAGTAGGAATGTTTGTTAAATTTTTTAACCGCTTTAGTGCGTATACAAATCGGTTAAGTCTCTCACTAATATTCTCATGTTGTAGTTTCCAGTAAAGTTTGTTGTCAATATTTAGGCCTAGGAATTTAGTGTTACTCATTTCGTTAATTATTATGTCTTTGTGTTTAATATGTAATTTTCGAATTCGATTTTTGTTAAAATTGATATAATTTGTAGGTTATTTATGTCCAGCCATTTAATTATTGTATCAATAGTATTATTTATTTCATTCTCATGGTTGTTAATTGTATTAATGTCAGTAATTTTACCTTCTGATGTTACTACTATAGATATGTCGTCAGCAAAGAGTATACACTTGTGCTGGGTTACGTGAGGGATGTCATTTATATAGAGAACGAAAAGAAGGGATCCGATTACGCTTCCTTGTGGCACTCCACATCTATTGTATCTGTACTCTGTAGAATATAAGATGGCCTCATTTTTATTGTTTAGCTTAGTTAATATTACTTTTTGCCTTCTGTCTGAGAGGTATCCCATAAGCACTAAGCTTTTTTATGAGTAGCTCATGATTATCAAAGTCAAAAGCTTCACTTAAATCAAAAAATAATACTGTGGTCAATTTCCTACTATTTAGACTATTTAGAATATCTGTTATAAGTGAGAAAGTTGCCGTGGTTGTAGATTTATTTTTTTGGAAGCCAAATTGATGTTGATTTATGATTTTATATTTGTCACAATATTGGAAAGAATTGGTATTAATGTTATAGGGCGGTAATTTTGTACCTTAATCTTATCCCCTTTTTTATATAAAGGTTTCACAATAGACGTTTTTAGAATTTCTGGGAAAGTTCCAGATATAAATGATAGGTTAATTAAATATGTGAGTACTAAAACGACATAATCAAGATTTAATTATTTTTGTGCTGATTTCATCGTACCCTGTAGAGTTCGTGTTATTAAGTGACAAGACCTCTTTCCGTACCTCCTTCACTCACATAGGCGACAAATACATAGAGTTAAGATTATTCTCATGTACTGGCACATTATCACAAACTTTTTTTATGTTTCTGTTTGTGGTTGCTACGTAATAGTCATTAAAATTTTCTGCTATCTCGGTAGGGTTCGTCAATAGCCTATTGTCATGTTCAATCTGGTCAATCTCATTATGATTATTTTTCTTACAGCCCAACTCATTATTAATTATAGTATCATGTATCACGAATAGCTTTATTAGGGGTTCAGATATGTCTGTGGGCCAGTGTACATAAGTACATGTGTAACAGTACTAAAAGCCCTACTTTCTAATAATAAAATCTAATAAGTGAGATAGCCAGCGTACTTACGAGTAAAATAGGCTTTCAGCCGTTATAAGAAATAAGGCCGCAAAGTACCTATACGGAAATTCCAAATACCTTTCGGTCTTCTTTCTTAAGAGGGCAGCATTCCATCTTAGCTCTCTAGGATTGACAAGTCTCTAGTAACACTTCTGGTGGTTCTTCCCGTGGATCCTTTCCGTCAACCTTTTGCTAATTTTTTTTATAATACAGGTGGCAAACGAGTAGACGGATCACCAGAACACAAATTAAAAACAAAATTACACAAATTTAAAAAAAATACATTTTAAACACATAGATACAATAACGCTACCAATTTTAGAGCAAATAGATCTAATCCAAGCACGTACCAGCAGTCCGCTCATGCTCGTAGGCATTTATCTCAAAGCACGACTGTCCGCCCGCTCTGAATTAATGTCCGAAAGCACTCAGAAAAGAGTTTTTTCCGTATTAATATTTAAAATCTTACCGCGGTAGTCAAAGTCCTTGTTGGTGCAAAGTTGCAAATAATACATTAGTTACTGAGAAAACTATGTATTTTATTTGTTCTCTTTAGAATATGTTTTAATTTTAGTATAAAATGCTTTCATTTACAACTAAGAATCAAATATTTTTTATAACAACAACTTTCCGCTAAAACTGTCAACTTTCGAGAACATTTTTGTTTTATATTTTGTTTTATTAATTAAAGAGAGGAATAGAAATAATATAAAAAACAAGTATTTTTTGCTCCCCTCCTTGTACATATGTAAATAAAAAGTGAGATTTCAACAAAATTGTGGAAAATAAGTTGTTCAGTTTTATTGCTACGCCTTTTCGTTATTCCCTGTATAATCTGTCTTGAGAGAACTGATGATGATGAAGTAATGATTCGTAGCATTTGCGGGTTAGTAGCAAATGAAATATCACCCTTTATGCACTGAAACTTAAAAAAAATGGAAATCGGATAGGTATTTTCAATATTTTTCCTGTATTCTGTACTTGATTCTGAGTAACCCCGTAAATTTCAAACGTACTTTTTTAACACCCTGTATAATTACCTACTTAAAGGCATAAAAACTTACTAATGAAAAAAGTTCTGTACTTTGAAAGAAGTCAGTAGACAGTTCTAAGCAACATATTATAAATTCAGGACTACCAGACCTTTTTACCGTAATTTTATTTTACAAGTAGGTCAGTAGTGATTAAGTTCTAGATCAAAATACATTAAAGTTTAAATAAAACCAATTTTTAGAATATCCGTAACTTTTTTGCCCAACTTGTAGGACAGCACACATGTAAAACAATATTAATATTGTCACTCGCGCTGCATACAATTGACGGCACAAAAATGTATGCAGTGACTTCACTTCATTTTTATGTGTAATTCATTTTCAGGTCATGCTTTGAAGATTCTTTTCAAACTGCAATAGCTCAGTGAAAATGGTGTTAATATAATTGATCACGCTGAATACGTTAAAAACAACCGACTTCAATCGCAACAACTCCAATTTTGCTATGTTTTTGTTGATTTTCTCAAAAACCGCTGAATCGATTTCGATAAAATTTATATGGGACCACCTGTGAAGTATACCCGTTTAAACGAAAAATGAATTTTCCAAATCGGTTCAGGCGTCTTCGAGTAATCGGTGAACATACATAAAAAAAAGATTCCGACGAATTGAGAACCTCCTCCTTTTTTTTGAAGTCTGTTAAAAAAGGATTTTCATACATTTTTTTATTTTCAAATCTTTTTTTAAATAAAGAAAGACTTTTTTACACAATTTGCCATTGAAGTAGATAGTTTGATTTTTTTGAGAATATTTTTGGTTATCTGACTGTCACATATTTTGGGTACCACTCACTTTATAAAATCAAAATTCCCTTAAAATGCATAATATAAGCATACATTTATAAAATGATGAATTCCTACAATTGTTTATTGTTTATTTCATTTCATAAAGGATCAGTTATTTAGAGGCTGGTGATTGGAATAAATGAAAATTTCGACGTTACATTTCACCAGAGAAATATAATTATATTTTCTGTATTTCAATATTCTGCAGACAAGTAGGATCCGCTCCTGTTTTTTTTTTTTTGATACCCTTTTTTATCCAAAAAAACAATGCTTTACGTAGCACTGTTACGCAGGCACTAGGCAGAATATAAAACACTGGATGGTTTCTAAAAGTACTGTGACGTCATTTGGCAGCCTGTGGAATTCCCATCTAGTTGGGGGTGATGACCCCTTGGCTGTACTCTGGAATGTAATACAAACAATCCGGGTTGGCACAGTTGACGCCACAGCATTTTATCGCTGGATAGTTGTATTTTTACAGCGAATTCGGAATATATTATTGATTTTCTTGCCTAAATTTTTTATATTTTTAAAGAGACAACAATAAAACACACATTTTTCAATTTTAAAATATTGTAACTACTTAGTCGTGTGCATGGAGGTAAGTATTTTAGCTTTTGCCAACTATGTAGATTAAAACTTATTTTTAAAAAGGTAACTGTTTAAGTATACCCAATTTAAAAAAAATCTAGGAAATAGTTCTTTGTGATTTCCAATAAGCACTCACGATTTATTCAGTGTTATATTATTGTGCAAGTACCTAGACAAAGTACCTATAGCGTGTGAGATTTATAAGCGTTTCTGTTTACTTTGTCATGTTGGGGTAAAACATAGATCCACATTACAGTTATTTAGAGTTCCGTGCTTTGACCAAATTACTAAGTTAAGAAAAAAAATCTAGATACATTCTATTCTCTTTTTTATCTTAAGAGCTACCATATCCGTGGGAGAGCCATGCTTCGGCACGAATGGGCCGGCTCGACCGGAGTAATACCACGGCCTCACTGAAAACCGGCGTGAAGCAACGCTTGCGTTGTGTTTCGGCGAGTAAGTGAGGGCACCGGAGGCCCAACCTCCCCCCCTTCTCAATTCCCTCCATCCCCCATCCCATTTCAAAGGTCGGCAACGCACTTGTGACTCCTCTGGTGTTACGGGTGTCTATGGGCGGCGGTAATCGCTTACCATCAGGTGATCCGTCTGCTCGTTTGCCATCTATCACATAAAAAAAAGCTAGGCTCTATTACACAATGCATATTATAGTTGTATTCTATCATATCTTAAGGTTGTATCTATGATAGCTGTTAGAAGAGCTCAGATCAGATTTATTTAATTTATTGTAGTTGAGTCTAATGAACAAAACCGACTCCTCTGATGCCATTCATCATTGTCGCATTTTATTTATAACTAAGTTTATATCTCTGATTCAAAAGAACGTCCAAATACTTTTAAAAGGAATTAGTATAAAACATTATTAAGTTTCTTGGACTCGGGGTACAGATGACAGAAGATAATTACTTATTTATACTTTAACTGCTAACCTACGGAACTCAAAGTTTGAAACCTTGGACTTCTGAATTATTTTTCGGTTCTCATGACGTAATTTTTCGTCAGACAAGACTATCTTATGCGAGCTCCAGTCCAGGTTTGTGGCAGTCTAGGGACTCCTCATAGGCGAGGAACCCTAATAAGATATCGTTCTATCCGTCTATCCGTCCGTATGGAGAATAAATATATGTAGGTTATATTTAGATCACACCGGCATAAAAAACACGAATATATCGTTGTTTAATTAACTATATGACGTCAAGAATCAAGATAGAAGAAATAAATATCAAGTCTACTGTTTCATATAAGTCCAATGTAATTAAGTAACGTATGTAAGCACCCTCTGACCGTTTCTATATTGTTAGAATTTTTTTTCACGAATCGACTATGGTTTCTTAGAGGAAAGTTATTCAGTTTCATGAGTCGAAGCCCCTACAGTTCAAATACTTTCACAGCTTATTTCGTTAGACCTTATATAATTATCACCGCGATGCACGAATGATATTATGTATGCGAACAATCGATTCGCTCAAATCTGCTTTTGATACTTGACTCGTACTAAATAGTACGAGTCAAGTATCAAAAGCAGATTTGAGCGTACTAAGTAGTACGAGTCAAGTATCAAAAGCAGATTTGAGCGAATCGATTGTTCCTTAATAAAATGTTTTACTATCCTTGGTCTGTCCGCAAAGTTTGGCGCATGATTTTATTGAATTTAACTTTGATTTCATCCTGTAGAGTTGTAGACCCCGTGAGATGAATTCTGACGACATATTATACATACAAATAGAGCTGCGTTTGTCTCCAAAATAAGTTCTGACAAGTCATAACTAAACTCAAACTCAAAATATTTATTGCAAGAATATAGTAAAAAGATGGAAAAAAATGTTCTTATGTTCTACCGGACATGGCATTCAAAAAGTTTAAATTTAATTATTTCACAATATTAATAACAAACAATTATAAATTAACATTAAAATAAGACTATAGTTCACAAGGTTCACATGTCAAACAAAAATCGAATAACATAATATAATAATAGTGTATGTCCAAAGTAGTAAAATAATTAAAATAATAATACTAATGTCATTGTCGTCCAATTAATTAAAATTTATTACTTAAATATTCTTTAATAGAGTAAAAACATTGCTCTGATATTTTTGAATTAAACTTTTTTAGAGGACAATCTTTCATATGTTTAGGTAAGTTGTTATTATTAACCCCTGTACCGAAAAACCAAAGATAACGACGTTCCCCCGAAAAAAAAACAAATAAGTTGCAAGTCCTCTTAGAAATGTTATTTTTTTTACGACTTCTTCGAAACAAAAAGGTGTTTCTTATCGATTATACCTAATTACTAATCTTTAAGTGTCTAACATGTTTATGGAGAAATGTTAGTGGAATGAGAAGAAACATCGAGAACTCTAAAGACTAACTAGTAAGCACAAATATGGGATGTTTACAAAACCATATTCAGCGCACACAACCACAGCGCCAAAGCGGCTGAGCGGTGCATTGTTGAGTCAAAAGCTGAATTGAAGGGGGTCTGGCGCCACATAGTCGGCTGGCACAAGGCTTGTCTCTGACACAGATCTGTTTCCTGTTTGTCTAACATTCCAGCTTTCCAGTGACCCCATATATCTCCTGTGAGCATCATACCACACCCCCGCCTCTCCATACGAAGAACCGCAATAAGTAATTAATAAAAATAAGTAATAATTCAGAATGTTCCAGTAAATGCCCCTGTAAGTATTGAAAACCTTGTCAGCAATATATTGTTATATTATAACATAACATGTATCTAGTTAATTGAGTATACCCAAGCACTTACGTCTGAAAATCGTTACCAGTAAATCGCAGGTAAATAAATCCCTGCCGAGTAAGACTTACCATCGAACCGTTTCCGTACTTCTCAAGGCACGTTAAGCCGATGGTACCGGTTGCATTACTAGATGGTAGTCGTCAAGCCGTGTCAGGCCTTTAAGCGCCTTAAAAACTTCTGACACTGGGGTTGGCCACTAGCCCCGCAACTAGTGTGATTTGTCCCGGAATATACAGGCTTGGCCAAAATGACATGGACACATGGGACAAAATGTTATTTTTATGGTTAAACAAAATAAAATTTTTCTTAAAGAAATTTTAAAGTGTAAGGGCAAATAATTAAAATAAGTAGTTAAAGCAAATCAGTCAATAGTTGGCCCTAAGCTAAGTAAGAATTTTAATAACAGAAAGGGCAAATATCAATAACATGGTTATAAGATTATCTAAAATAACAGTTATCCCCATTCCAGATTCTTTATAATAAAAAGTTGGCCATCAGATCATCGATTTGTAGGAATCACAGGATCAATCCAGTTTTGTTTTGTCAGATTTGCTATGCAGATTTTCCTTAGGGAAAGTTGTTTAGAAAACCCACATTGAGCAGATATTTTAAAATCACTCTATAAATTTAGATACCACTATATTTTACATCATAATTATTACAGTTATTTGATCTTGCTTTTTTCATGAAAATTTTCATTCAGCTGTAAAAAATTCATTTTCTCTCACAAAATAAGAATTACTTAGCCAAGACCCTTATTAGACGTTTAGGATTAGGATAATAAATTATGCCTGTAATCCTACCTTCAGCGAGATGTTAATCATAAAATTTTTGTTAATAACTTCGGGTTTCCCCTTTAATCTCCTCCCTAAAGGCCTCCTCGGGTCAAACGTAAAGTTTGCCTGATGAATATTGTTTTCATATAACTAACTTCATTTCACAATTTCAGAACGAAAATTAACCAACAACATCTTTAGCTATTATACAGGAGATGTATTTTACTACCTGAGAAATAGTTAGTAGCAGGTGCTATTCACATTATCAAATTAAATAAAAATATTTTTTTATTTGAATAGATGCTGTACACAGTCCTTTATATCGGTTTTTTATACCTAGTACAAGCTCTTATAACACTCGGAACTTATTAAAAAGTCACCTGTATTAGGACTAGATATTATATTAAACAAATTTCTCAAAGAACTTATACAATCGGAGTAAAAAAAAATTCAATAATTGAACGGGAGATTTGCAAATTCCGTATGGATATTTTGTTTGTTTTGTTACTATTTTATAGGTATGGGGTCCTTCTAAAATATCTGAAAAAAATGTACTGTGACTTCTACTCATAAAACTTAAGAATTTTCTCCAAGGAACCTTACTCAATTAGCAAAACAATTTTGGACTTCCCATACAAAATTTCCGGTTCAATTGAGTATAAGAGCCTTGGAAAAAGTTGTTCAGTTTCATGAGTAGAAGCCATAAGCCATAATTCATAAGGACCCTATAGATTTTATGGGGAAAGTTGTTCAGTTTTCAACGAATACTAAGTCATCCTGTGTAAGGGCTAGATACAATAACATAAGTGAAAGCTTTTAGTAAAGGCATTCCAGGGCCACGAGCAATATTTTAGCCCTAACCGGTGCTGAGGTATCCGAGGCATTTATCTATTCACCGCCTCCGCAATGCGAACAGACTACAGACTATAGTTAATGGCAGTTATTTGTTCTCATTACGAAACCCGAGGCTTTCCCGGCTCAGACTTTGCCGTTTGTGAGCCCTTGACGCTTTCATTAAACGGATTGAAACGTCGGTTTCGTAGCTTCTGAGCGGCCTTTCACGCCACCCTCTCAACCTTAATAAGCAGATATTAATTGAACTTTTAAAAACTTTTCGACGATCCTAATGAAGCTTTTTCGACTGGGTGACAACAAATTTAATTTATAGTACAATAATAACCTAACCAATTTAACAAAAAATAGACTGCATAAAATGCAGGGCTCTCTATGTGTTCTACCGCTTATACAACAGCATGTGTTCTGAAGAACTGTTCGACATGATGCCTACAGCAGTTTAATCACCGCACGGATCGGAGTGAAATTCATCCCCACCAGCTAATGCCAAATTAGTCTCGCACCGTAAGGTTTCAGAGGTGTTAAAAAAACCCTTTGTCAATCTGGTGAATAAGACAACTCTAACGAAACTCGAAAAACAGAACGATTTAACAAAAATTTGTTAACCCTCTAATGAATGAATTATGAAGAATTATGAAGAATTGGTGTTAAAAAACCCCTTTGTCAATCTGGTGAATAAGACAACTCTAACGAAACTCGAAAAACAGAACGATTTAACAAAAATTTGTTAACCCTCTAATGAATGAATTATGAAGAATGCAAGAACAAAATTATTAAATACAAGAAAACCCATTTTTATGAAGCTCAATAGCCAAAATTATAAATTAAAAAAATATAGCACTTATATTGTAGAAAAAATATTATAAAGCCATATATGGCTTCGTATGCACTCAACATGAAATATTTGCTGTCATATATGGCTTTGTATGCACTGTGGCTACCTTAGACAAAATATTTTGTCGGAACATTTCTACTGTCAACAATCATAACCATATATCACAGTATTTTTATAGTTTTACTAATAACTAATAATTTAATCTATCAACCTGTACAAAAAAGAACGTGAAGTTTTTTAAAATAATTGGGATTTTCGTTGAAGCACAAAAATCTTACACACACACATTAACACTATACACTTTGTTAAAGATACGGAAGTATAGTTATTTTGATATGATTGAAAAATAATCAATAGTATCATTAAGTATAGATATCAGAGGAAAATCTTGGTACCTTACTGACCGTTTTCTAAGCATTTTGGAAGAGTCAGGTTGTTTCTTACAGCAGGTGTACATATTTGCTGACAGAATCAGAAGCAAAATTATTACATGATCCATCGCTAGATACAGGTCCAATTACTTATTATTACCACAGAAACTACAAATATTCATGTTAAAAAGCAAAAACTAGTGACTTAAAATCTGACATTCCTACATTTAATTCAGACAATAAGATGTCTGTGCGCATACGAAGCCATACATGGTTTCACAATAAAATGAAGTAATTATCTATTTAAAGCAACATATTTGAAATATCAGAAATCAGCATTATGTCAAGGAATATCAAATCAATATTGATTATATTTTAGCTTGAGATTTACTTCCTTTTCCTTTTTACTTTTAATATTTTTTTAAACAATCGTAATACACAGTAACACCAGACTTTGACAAAAAACATCTTTGACCAACGTATAATAAGCCACCAATTGCAAGCGCATGTCTGTGGGAAACTTGAATGCTGAATAATTTAACTTCTGATGTAAATTTATATATAAGAAAATACAAACCATCTCTCATTGGGTGTTACTAGTGTGTATAACTTAAAATTAAGATATAATTTCTCAAATTATCCGCATAAAAAAAATCAAGTCCATATTTGGCTTGGTATGCAATAGAGCAGTGTTTTTCAACCTGTGGGTCGCGACCCTTCAGGGGGTCGCGAAGTCTTTCTAAAGGGGTCGCAGGTAAAGAAAAAGTAAGTGGTTATAGGTCCTACACTGCGATGAAAAAATACGATTTCAGTGAGAAGGCTGGTCCTGTTTATTTTTTAACAATTTATCAAAACGTGGTTCTATTTTAGAGACGTTTATAATTAAATCATTTTCTGATTGAATTAAACTATAAACGTAGACTTTCAAATCACTAACATTTTGTATGTTTATGGCCCTAGAGGGTCGCAAGATTTTTTTAACTTGTAAAGGGGTCGGGTATTAAAAAAGGTTGAAAAACACTGCAATAGAGGGTTAAATTGACCAATGGCTAAAGACCCTGTAGAGCCTATTGTCTTTAAAACACTAGATAAAAGAGAAGAATAATTATCTTGAGAAAGTGCATACTAAGAAATAATGGTATTTGATTATTGCTTAATCTACATTTAAAAATTTTGATATACTTAGTATAACTTTTGAAATATTGATGAATACCTCGAAAAATTCCTTTTTTGCAAATGACGTTCCCTTATCTTTTGAAGAATTCCAATGCCTAAGTCCCGTCGATGCGAACCCAAAATTACCCTTCGTTCACTAGATGTTCACTAGGGTGCATCCATCTTTATAATAAACCTATTAAACTTTTACTATAAGTAACACGCAGTCTAATTCTGATAAAATAAAATACATCGAAAATAAACCAGTAACTTTCTCATAAATATATTTTAGATAGATAAATTACTTACCCTTTGATCTTTAATTACTTATGAGAATAAAACCAAAATAAAGCTGTGTTTACCTTTAAATAGGGACTATATCTATTTATACAAGTACCTAGTTATCATGGGGTCCATAAGCTTTTCTGTAAGTACCGAAACGCTAACATTTAGGACAATTCATTCAACCTTTAGGGTTATCCCGTAACTTTCTTATTTTTCTATAGATCCTGGAAAAACTAGAGGGCACAAGGCCGAAACTACATTTTTCCACTCGGATCTTTACTTCATTACTTGTGTATACTTCATAGCTTCATGGACATCTCGGCCGCGTTTACACCGTAATTATTTTTTTTTTTTTTTTATGGCAGAGGTGGCAAACGAGCAGACGGATCACCTGATGGTAAGTCATAAGCGGACGGAAGCATCTCAGCAAGGAGTTTGTAAGTCACACCATACAGCGTAACAAAATGAGATGCGTAGTGTGTTTGCCTTTTAGTAGGAGTAGGTAATAATAATCTTGGAGGATATCTAAGTCCTCCAAGGTAATAATAACGTGTTTGTATGGAGCATCCGGGCTCTGTGGTCCGGCGTGATCCTATAGGTACTCAATTTTGTCACTATTTAATATAATGAGATTTTGTCGAAACAACGTGACTGTTTTTGGTGATTTCTGTTATTATTTTAATAGGTCTGGCTAGCTCCAATCGAAATGCTAAACCTTTGCGCATCAGTTAGCCAACTATTATTCTAAGTAATTATACGATAATAATAAGCTTAGTAAAGTTAGAGTTCACGCGCAACCCCCCACTGTACCACCCACTTGTAATTTTACACCTTAATAGTGATTAGTCTCCCGTAATGAAAATGTTAGACCTAGACAGACAAAGTTGTATGCACCAACTTTAAAAAATCAAATGGGTATGCGTAAGTACTCTGTTTTAATACCCAAACTTATAAATAGCCATTAATTGCGTTGACCTTCTATTTAAAGGCTGTAACAAAATTGGATTCATGGGAGATTTTACTAATCATTCTGAACAGCTTCTATTTTACGACTTGACTCAAATAGAAACTTTTTATTTTAATTTTTCATACAAGCTGATCATATTTTTAGCGCCACCTAATGTCCATTCATTCCTGTTTAGCAATTTTTATATGTGGAGAGTTCAAAATTTTTATTTCGAGTTATTAGTTACCGGGTCCTCCGTCAATTTTGTAACATCCTGTTAGACAAAATATTTTTTTAATGGCGGATATGAACTAGCGATGGGCGTTTTAAAACGTAAATAGTTTCTGTAACTATATATTGGTGCAATAACCGAAATACGGTATTCGGTATTACGAAAACTATGTATTTCCGAAACTATGTATTGGGGACAACTGAGAAGCATGTTTTAAATCTCAAGTTATTGCAGGTCATGCATTATTTCGCAAGAGTGTCCCTTTCTCACTTACTAGGTTCGCAAAAGACCGTCCTGCTGTCAAGGAATAATTTCTCGTGCGGAAGTGTTTCAGAACACGCACAAGCAACGAAAAAACACAGGAGTACGTTCCAAGTCTACGTTCTGACAGCTACGGTTCGGCCTGACAACAGGACGGACTATATCAAATCTCGCAAGTGTGAAAGGGACACCAATATCTCTCAATACCATGTTTACCACCATAACGCGATAACACCGATAACCACAGATAACTGGTAACGTAGAATACCAACACCCTACAATACCAGTATCGTTTTCTCGGTCGCCGATACATAGTTATTAAAATAAATAGTTTCAAAACCCGTTATTGGGTACTGATAACTAGTTACGTTTCGGTATTGGAAAATCGCGTACCGACCCACCTCTAATATGAACATATCCAGGCTAAAGCATATTCGGGCCAAATGTTCTAATCTTCTGTTGTGAAAAGTTGTGTAGTCCAAGATAGTTTCCTTGAGGAAAGTTGTAACATAAGTGAAGCCCCTTTACGGTTTTGTAGGGTGATAAAAATAGACAATAGCCATGAAATTTCGGTAAACACAGGTCTGCAAAATTTACCTTTTGGAAATTTGTTTGTTCAAAAGGTATCTATATTACGTAATTTTGGGGTGCAGAATTCAAATATCGTATTTGTTTTTTTCTATCACGTAAGGTTTCTTAGATATACTAAAGATGAAAAAAATCATTCTTTATGCTTTTATAAGATTATTTTTATAAAAAAATTTAGGCATTCTAAAACCAACTTACACATATAAATTGTTATTACATTAAGACTAAACTAAGGAAGAATACTAACTGCTAGAAATCCTTGTAGTACCTCTTTCGATTTTCACTAAAGCTCCTTTTTAAAGATTTTCGTCTGTGTTCGTTTGTCTCACTGTCTCTCTTCAACATCCAGAAACAGCCTACAATCATATTAACATTTCAGCTTCCTTGGTAATGCCTTTCCAGCACCTTTATATCTTATTAGAATTTGTCACCTCGTTCTTCACAGAAATGTCCAAGATTTTTTGGAAAATAATAAGTGAGATTTTAGAAAATGGACTTTTAAGCTTTTGCATCCTAATTTTCTTAAATTTTATAACATTTTTTCTACTAATTGGACGTAGTCTGAACTTTTGCTATTGCCCAGAAAATTTTGAACTACTTTTTTAAAAGAAACCCGTGCTTCTTTTTATTCAGAGTTCATTTGAATTTCGAAGTCTTCGTCATTCATGAGTTTTCGAAAATACGAGCTTACGAAAATTTCTTCTGGCTTCTGAAAGTGATAGTTTATTACAGAAATATTTAAAACACTCTGCTTGCTTTGATAGTACCTTTACGAATTGCTTTATAAGTCCAAGTTTGATATGAAGTGGAGGAATAAGCACTTTTTTTGGATCAACCAAATTTTCGTTCAGTATATTTTTCATTTCGTGTTTTAAGAATTTTCTTGCAGGCCAGTTCTTTCTTAGCTAGTGCAATCTTTCTTACGGCTATCCCACACACACAAAAACATGGAACTTTTGTATAGCCCTGTTGTTATATAAATTTTAAATATTAACATACAACCCATTTGTGTATTTTGTAGTTAAGCTTTTTGAGAATCAGGGCTAAGTTTTATTACGTTTACCTACTTTATTTTATCACATTAAAGTGCTAAATGATATTTATAATCACATTGAGTCACATTTTGCTACGTTTTTTTTACAACTATCCTCAAGTAAAATATTTTTTATAATTGCAGGTTGGTATTTGGATAGTATTGTATTTTATTAAGATTTCTAAAAAACCTTACGTGATGCATTTTTTCAATTATTTTTCCGTTTATGAGCACCTCAAAATCTATCTGAAATCATTATTTAATTTCAGAAAATGTTACCCATGTTGACCTGTGTTATTGGTCGTAGATGTTGGTGGCGAACACGTGAAGAAGTTACATTTTCAACAAGTAAGAATAAATTTGCGCAAGGTTGCTGGTAATACCTATGGTTCATTCCAATAAAAAAAAAGCAAAACGTAAACAAACTTACTATGGATCTGACATATGTCAATGGCATCTGCATACTATGTTTGTTTACCTTTTGCTTCTTTTGATTGGAATGAAGTATAGTTGGATGCGCGTGGCCGACGATAGGTATAAGTGGCGTGCCTTGGGGGAGGCCTATGTCCAACAGTGGACTAATACAGGCTGATGATGATGAAGAAAAATAAGTTAAACACAATGCCTATAAATCCAATCCTATACCTAAAATTTATACATAAAATTTATTAGAAATATTTACTAGAATTTGAGTAGTGTCTGTTACCTGCCTAAGGCAAGAATAAAAATAAATCGCACCTAATTCGAAAGCAATTCTTCGGTGAGACGCGGAAAATTGGAATTGAGATTGAATCGAGTGTGATCTTCACTTACCCATCTACGGAGAAATGGGTTTTATGGCTATGAACCTTGTATTACTTCATACCTGGGTTTTGTGAGCAAATGCGTTGTCATTTGAAGAACTCATAGAATGATATTTTAAACATTAAGGTACTAATTATTGCCCCTACTGGAATTTCGATGATAATAATATGAAAATAGGTAACTCCTTAAAGTTTCTTCAAGCCTTTCTGAGGATGACGTCCAGGACAGAGCGAAGTGGAGAAAGTTGTCAAAAAGAGCAGACCTGGATTAATAATTAATGCTAAGAAGAAGAAGGTAACTCCGTTCATGCGCTGGAACACCGACTCGTGGTTACGTCAACAAGCAAGCCAAGTTTGGACTTGTATAATAAATTGTGAAGCACCAGCCATATATGACACGAACAATTACGAGTTCCTATCGACCTAAAATATGCTAAAATCCAGGTAACTTATGAAAAGAAAAATCTGAAAGCAGCCGTTACGTATTACAAAAAGTTATTCTACAGCTGTTGCTATCATAAAAGTAGGTACTTTGATTTACAAAGGAACTTCTGACTAGACACCCATTCTTGTGACTAGACATTCTTGTGACACCCATTCTTCTTGTGTTCTTTGTCATATGTTGACGCAATCCGCAATACTATGTTTACGCTATCAAACAGACAACTATCAAACAGTCAAAGTTGTCTGTTGAGCATTTGCCTCAATAAAGTGATAAAAAGTTACACGAAACAGAGTTAGTGAAACATTAGTGCAACAGATGTGACCACGGCCGGTGTAGCGTCACAACTACAGTTCTTGAAAAGTCCCAAGGTTTTCTGTTAGTGCCACAATTACCCACAAAATTAATTCAAAAATAATTTGCACTCATATAAAAATGTACCTACTACATCTTCACCTCAATTTTCTATTGGTAACTGTGAGCAATCCTTTATTTTTTTTAAATGCAACTGATAGATGTTGTCAGCCTCTATTGCCTATATGCCTCTGTTGCCAGGGTCTATTGTTTTTTTAAATGTATGGTGTCATTTTTCATTTTACTAAAAGAAAACCATCTTTTACTTGATCCTCTCACCTAGTATACTTACCTACGTCGTTACCTTAGCTATCGAAGGGCCACACTAACAACAAACAATAGATACGTGAGCAAGTATTTATCTAGAAACATAATGAAATTGCTTCGTGAAATTGCCCGTTGCAACAAAGTGCCATTTTAATTAATTTATGCAAATGAAGCTACAACGTAAAGGCCCGCCGTGATATATTCGATCTTGAATCGGAGAGTGCTTACGCCCCGCAATTTCACGAAATGCTCTGTAATTAATGGTGCGAACCAGCAATAAACGTAACAGAAAGTGTCCTAGAGGTTTTTCTTGCGTGCGACCGTGCGAGTCTTTTCTGTTCGCAATGGTTTGATATCGTGTTAGGACGGTGTTAGACCCTGATACACAAAATTGAGTTCATAGTTTAGTGAGGAGTGAGGTTGTTAGGTATAATATACTTACGTATTTTGCAAAAACACGATTGCTTTTCATACGCACTATACATAGTTTATTTTTAATCGTAAACGTTTTAATTTGTTAAGCGCTAACGGATCCCGCATTCCATGTGCACTCTTAAATGTTAAATACTTGTTCTTAAAAAGGTATATCTAAGGTAAAGTTATATCCAACTTTAATTTGTGCACATTTTCGTTTGCGTTCTTTGAAAGTTTGTGAAGCTTTTAAGTTTTGAAAATCTTCACAACACGTGATCGCTTGTTATCGCCTAAAGAGGAAAAAGAGATATGTATTGTTAATGTGGTTTTGTAGCTTAACTCAAAAACTAACAACCTAATTAAAAAAAAACATTCACCTTTTTTGCAGATTTTGTTTGTAACAATACGAGTAGTGTTTTTTCACAAATTTTCACGATTCGGTAAGATTTTTTAATGATTTTGTTAACTTTGTATGTACATAAGTTTTGGATGTTATTTGATGCAGAATATTGTAACCTATCGAATACCTAATATCATTAGTGTGTCTAAAAGACCATAAAATAAAATAGAAAATTAAGACATGTATTTTTTTAATGCATAATAAAATTTTAGTCCATAAAAAGTTAGAAAAAATGTAATAGTCGTCCTGAGGAAGGGGAGTGGGATGGACCCCATGAAGGGAGTGGTTTATGTGGTGGAAATGGATTATAAGTATGTATTAGAAAAATTAATTTGGTCAGCCAAAATAGCTAACTATACTTACTTCATTTGTTTAGATACTTAAAACAACGTAAACAAACTTGACTTGTCTTTTTATTCATATTATGGATATTTCTTACAAACGTAGGTACTAAGTTTCTTTTGCATTTCTATTAAACACGTAATACATTCTACTCGTTTGAGAATTTTGACAAGCAGGTATCAATAAAAATACATATTATCGTATTATCAAGATTGTTCACGTTTTTTTTAAGTACCTAAACAAATGAAGTATAGTTGGTTGGCAACATATGGCCAACAACCATTTTTTAAGGTCCGACCTAAGATCTCGGTCTCGGCATCAGTCATTCTCGGCTAAAATTAGGCCGAGATTCTCGGTCTCGGTCTCGGCTAAGAAACGATTCGCGGCCAGGCCGAGACAGTACGCCCGACGACGTTAGCGATTCGGTAATACGCGGTGCAGCGCGTTGTTTGATCGGGATTAGTTTGATTTGACCATCCGACCGCATTGTCGATACTTGATATGTTGCGACTGGCTAATAAGTACCTACGGCGGCGAAAGGAGAAAACGCTGGAAAACTCCTTTTTCTGAATTATAAGTTTATTAAATTTTGATTATTAATAAACATTTTATTATTAAATACCTATACATTTTTATTTCTCATATTTTTGATTCTTAATTAAGTCTCGGTCTCGGTTTCAGCCGAGACTGAAAATACTGATTCGCTCGGACCTTACCATTTTTAAATCAATCATGCTGTTGCTGCTACAACTTGCATTAATACAATGAACCATAAAGAAGTTACCCCGTGGGTATACAGACATAGTGAATTTGTGTATTCTTTCTTCGACTTTTCTGGTATATGGGCATTTTTTAAAAAAGTGACGAACTGCAGATTTTGGATGTCCCTTGGTATAAAATTGCATTAAAAAAAATCTGAGACAACAACACCGAAATGGAAGTTTTAATTTAAATTTTTTGTATTATTTCATTTTTCATCAAAATCTAATTATAAACCTGTTTATATACAAAAATATTATCATACTCAAACTCAAACTCAAACTCAAACTCAAAATGTTTTTTATTTAAGTAGATGCTTTACACATGCTTTTAAATCGTCAATATTTTTTTTCTACCTAGTACAAAGTCCCTACCACGCGGGACTTGTACACTCAACGTTTCGGGAAGTGTTTGCGAAGCGAGAAGAAACGTCGAGCCCAAAAGAAACTCGCTTCAACACATTTTTTAAATAAAATCTTAAATTCTATTACAATTCATGTCAACAATAAAATTGTGAGCTGGAGGATCTATACATGTCCATATATCATTATCATTTACATAATCTAGTATTTTGTAATACCCTCTAGAGCATAAACAATTTTTCACATGCAATTTGAATTTGTTTTCTGGCAAACTAGTCACAATTTCGGGTATTTTGTTATAAAATTTTACACACTGCCCCATAAATGACTTCTTAACTTTACTCAGTCTCGAATAGGCAACATCTATGTTATTAATATTTCTTAGATTAAAATTGTGTCTGTCACTGTTTTTATGAAACAAGTGCAAATTTTTACGTACATACATGATATTTTCGTATATGAATTGACTAGCAACGGTAAGAATATTAATTTCTTTAAACAAATTCCTCAACGACTCGCGGGATCGCATCTGGTAGATTGCGCGAATTGCCCTTTTTTGCAAAATGAAAATCGTTTCAATATCAGCCGCATGTCCCCAGAGTAAGATTCCGTAAGACATTATACTGTGAAAATAACTAAAATACACTAGTCTCGCAGTATCTACATCTGTCAACTGTCTTATTTTCTTAACAGCATATGCAGCTGAACTAAGCCGTCCCGCTAAGGTTTCTATGTGTGGGCCCCATTGCAGTGTAGCATCTAAAGTTATACCTAAAAAAACAGTCTTATTTACAAAGTCCAATACATTATTATCTACAATTACACTGTTTTCAATTTTCTTTACATTTGGTAATGAGAATTTTATGCATTTTGTTTTTTTTGCATTTAAGAGTAGATTGTTAACAGTGAACCACTTTAGAATCTCTGAAAGAGTGTTGTTTACTTCGTCAATTTTGCTATCTTTCCTGTCAATCTTAAAAATAAGAGAAGTATCATCAGCAAACAACACAATGTTTGACAAATTTTGCACCATATATGGCAAGTCATTTATATATGTAAGAAAAAGAAAAGGGCCTAATATAGATCCCTGGGGCACACCCATTTTAACCTTAGAGCCGGATGAATTTGTGCCATTTACTTGAACTTTTTGCGTTCTGTTGCTTAAGTACGAATTAAGAAGACTGAGGGCCCCGTCCTCGACACCGTAATGCTTTAACTTTATAAGCAATGTATGATGTTCAACGCAATCAAATGCTTTAGATAAATCACAGAACACTCCTATTGCATTCTGTGATTCCTCAAAAGCATCATAGATGTTACGAATAAGAGATACTCCTGCATCGGTTGTAGATCGACCTTTTGTGAAACCAAACTGTTGTTTATGCAGAAGATTATTTTCATTAAAATGTTGTAGTAATTGGTTGAGCATAATTTTTTCAAAAATTTTACTGAGAACTGGTAGTACAGAAACTGGTCTGTAATTTCCCGGATCACTTTTGTTACCAGACTTATATAAGGGTATCACTTTACTACATTTCATTAGGTCCGGAAATACGCCACTATCAATACTGATATTAAAAAGACAAGCTAAATATGGCGCTAAAGTCATAATTACATTACTAATTAAACTTACTGATAGTCCCCAAAGGTCTTCAGTTCTTTTCATTTTAAGAGATTTAAAAGTTTTGACAATAGTGTCTGGTTCAATTTCTCTGAAGGAGAATTTTTCATTACAAATACTGACATTATCTTCTAACAATTGTTTAGCATGCACTGGTGACGAATTCAAGGCCTCAGTGGTCTTAAGTGGAATATTTGTGAAAAAAGTTTCGAATTCTTTGGCTACATCGGCATTTGTTGTAATTTTACCTTGATCTGTTTGCAAAACATATTCATTATCGCGGGGTTTGACCTTGCCGGTTTCTTTGTTTATAATATTCCAAACGGTTTTAATTTTATCATCTGATGATTTTATTTTTCTGGCTAAGTAATTCGATTTTGCTGCACGGCATACCTGTCTAAAGATTTTCGAATACTTTTTTACGTACTCTTTAAAGTTATTATCAAAAATATAGGTTTTCCTGTCATAGAGATCAAACAAAGTTTGTCGGCTTTTATAAATACCTACAGTAGCCCACTCACAAAATTTGAATTGATGATTAATATTTCTGGATTTTGTTTTAAATATATCTTGAAATTCTCTGTCAAGCACTGTGAAAAAATCATTGTAAAAACTATTCGCGTCTACGTGTTTATCAAAATTTGGTATGGGCAGCTTTTCAATTAGTGTTGTTTTAAAATTTTCTATTCGGTTAACAGTGACAGGTCTTCTTTGAACTTTTATTTGTTCTTTAATAAATCTCACAGGGAAGCTAGCCAGCAATCCGCTGTGATCAGATCTTAAGCAATTTATAACTTTTTTTTCTACAAATTTACAGTTACAAAATATGTTATCTATGCAAGTTGCAGAAGTCTCTGTTTTTCTTGTTGGTTCCAAAAAAATGTAATCTAAATCAAACGACTTAAAAAGACAAGTGATTCTAGTTGTTAGAGACTTCTTTTCTAACAAATCTACATTAAAGTCTCCACAAACGATTACCGATTTACTACTTTTACTAACTAAATCTAATGCATCCTCCATTGCCGATTCGAAACGAACAAAGTTGTCGTCATATGGGGGTCTATACACGCAAATAATTATGTGGTTCTCCAGCTCCACGCAAGATAGTTCAATAGTTTTTTCAATCGAAAGACTGACGACATCCTTCCGTTCTTTAATTTTTATGGAATTTTCAACTAATATTGCGGAACCACCACGCTGTGTAGTCTTTCGATTGAAAGCACTTCCCATTCTATAATTTTCAAAATTAAAAAGCATTTCATGTTCTTTAAGCCAGTGTTCCGTGATACAAAATATGTTAATATTATATTTTTCCAAAAATAATTCTACTTCAAATTCTTTGCCGATGAAGCCTTGTATATTTTGTTGAACTAAATTAAAACAGGTAGGCTTCTTCGTTGTCTTTAAATCTAGTTTAAATCTGGAGTTCGAGCCCCACTGCAGACGACGGCATCACAGGCTGTACTATTTAGTACGTTTATGGGCTGCGCCATACCCGTGGCACCGCCACCGGCGGCGGGTTCCTCCGTCGTTACGCAAGTAATTACCGACTGAATACAGTCGGTACGATGTAAAATACTATAAGCTAACGAATTAGCTAGTCTTTTTTTCTGTACATAAGAAAGATACATTGTATCCTGAGTCAATCTATACTTATTTACAAAACTATTTGTATCAAAAAATAATACATAGTCACTATGACTACAAGTCAGGTTATACAAGTATAGATTTAAATTGTATAATTTTTTGTTGTAGCTATGCGTTTCATTACTGCAGTAAGGGAACGCACAGACAGTTATTTTACATTTTTTCTTTGCGCTTAGCTCAACCAGCCGGTCGACAGTTCTTTTTATCTGAGGTTTTTTTACATTTAAGCTATTACCTAACACTAATCCGACCGAGGTGCTTTGGTCTAGAGAACTACTACAGATTTTTTCAACTATTTGCTCCAATGATGCGTCAGGATAGCACATATTTACTATAGACGAGTTACTATAGACGAGACGAGTAAACAAAAAACCTAATTTCTTCGTGCAATACTGTCCCTAAAAAGTTACCACTTCTTTGTTGAGTTATATAACGAAAACTATAAAAACACCTACAAAATTAACCGCATGTGATGAAATATTTATGTTACTTTAATCGAAGTTACTAGTAAAAGTAAATTTATATAAGAAACTACTACTTAAAATAAATATAAAAAGCCTGTCCCTAGCAATTCGTGAAACCTGACATGTCAGGTTTAGTTACAGGTGGTTACGGTGATTTTATCCAGTTATTCAATTATATTAGTGAGTTTTGGGGAATTATTGTGAAATGACAGCATTCAGGCCATAAACAAAGCATTAAGACCTCCGTGTCAACGTTCAGTGTGAGGTTAGAGTGCGACCGACCCAATTAAATGCATCAATATTAGGTAAGTTTTTTCAATTTTTTTGTCAGTGTTTGTTACATAAGATAGGTGGAGTGGTCTTATGTTTTGAACCTTTTAATTTTAAATAAGCAGTAGTTTTTCCAACACGTTTTTGTTTCGTTAGTTCTACTGGATAAAACAGTTTCTGTTAAAAAGCTTATTTAAACAAGTAGTATGAGCGAACGTTACGTCAGTTTCGGAACAAATTAGTGTGTAACATATTACCTGACTAAGAATGTAACGAAACTGACGGCATAAAGTCATAGGCACACAAAGTACATATTTTATATTTTTTATTATTTCATTTTTGATACCATCACCTTACCGTTTTTTTTTTAGCTAAATGGCAAAAAGTGCAGCCCAGCGGATGAAATAATACAGGGAGAGACTGAAAAGAAACGACCCTCAAAAATATGAAGAGCAACGTAAACGGGTAAAATCAAAACAGAAAAAAATTAAAGAAATGACAGATACTGAAAAACAAGAGCAGAGAGAAAGAATTTTTTATGCTCGTTTTTTAATTATAAGTTTCTTTATACTTTAATACTTTAATGTTTTAAGGATCTGAAATAAAAATAAAATTTTCAAGTGACGTTTTACTTGTATTTTCAAATAAATATCTTCATGTAAGTAAATGTTTTTATTTATTTATTTAACTGTGTTTTCCTTCTGATGAAAGAATAAGCTTAGTGTATCCAAAACTTTACCTCGTCAGTTGCGTTCAAGACGCGTCAGGTTTAGTTACGGTCCCTATAAATCATATCGGAAAATATTAATTTTATTCAGTTTCGTTTTGATTCTGTTCTAAAATTATATACTTTTTTTAAAAAAGCTAAATAGATCTTCCAGTTGTAACCGTCGATTGTGGGAGAATATTCATGCACACAAAAGAAATGTTAAAATAGTTCTTAGATTATACCCTCAACGTAACGAAACACTATCTACTTCTTAAGCCGTTTCTTGGGATTAGTATAAATTTATAAATTTTTTGGTCAAGAAGTGTATTATATAAGGAATATCTTGTAATTAAATCATAAATTTAAGTACCCCAGATTCTGTACTTCTTTAGTAGAGTTCAAAAATAATCGTAACTAAACTGACGAATATTAGCTAGACAAGCGAAAATATTTGTTAATTATAATGTGTATATTAAAATTAACATGAAACTTCTCTGTTTTTAATAAATTTAATTAAATATACTACATAACTGCATCATTAGATACTAAAATTATCCCAAAAAATAATTGATACAAAATTTCAAAACAGGCGTCAACATTTTTAAAAATGCCCATATAACTATCTCTTCTCCATTATAAATTATAAATATTAGCTGCACAACATGCAAGCCCGCTCCCCCCCCCCCCCCCTATAGACTAGCAATACAGGGCATCGGCCGCTCGCCGCAAGGTGGGCAGATGGCCAAGTTAAATTGAAATGTCATTTTTGTTCAATTTTCGTCATTGACGTCAAAAAAAAAAAATTAGGTCCCTCGTATCGTGGGGTATCTGAATCACCCCCATGTATGTTCCGCGATTTTTCACGGTTCTCGAGTTATGATTTTTTTTCTGAATTTTCAAAATTTTCGACCTGACCAACTTTAAAAATTTCTAAACAAAAAAGTAGAACCCTTTTCGATAAGTTTTTTTTGGAAACTTAATCCTCATAAATTGTACTTTTAAGCATAAAATAATCAGCTACGTAACTTTCATGAATATTAAGTAAATTTTGGTCACAAGAGAAAAAAATACGTTTAGTGAATTATGACTTAGATTTTCAAATTTAAATCAAAAATCTAAACAGATGACTTAGTGGTTCCTGAGTAGGCTTAAAAACTGCACCATTCTCTTAGTTTTCGTAATCATTAAAAAAAAGTAGTACTTAATGAGCTAGTTTTGTTAATATCGGCCTTGAAAGATAGGGAGGTCATAAATTTTTAAAATTAGCTATCTGATGAAAAAAAAAGTTTAATTAGTCTGTTAATTAACCAAAAATTACTGCAGAAAAACATTTTGAGGTTTCATTTATTCACTTTTCGATCAATTCTGGTGGATAACGGGTTGTAAAAGTACTTTTAGGCGCAATTCAAAGAATAAACCCGCAATAACAATAGGCGGCGATGATAAGAGATAGAATTATTGCCATCTCTCTCACTCTAGGTAGTGAAAGGGGCCGCCACTCTAGCCAGCCCGAAACAAATACCTGCCTCAGTCGTACTCACTTTGTGTTTACTGCTACACGCGTCGCCGCCATTTTAGTTGAATACATTCGCTCGCCTTACTTGTTGACTACTTTGCTCTGTTCCTCGACTGTTTTGCATTCTGATTCGGACTTTGTTTACTGTGAAAGTGTAAGTGATGAGTTACACATTAAGCGAATATGCAGAAATGCATTATTTTTATGGAGTTGCACAAGGAAACGGCCTTGAAGCAGCACGATTGTATCGCGAACAACTTCTACGACGTGGTGGGCCGCAACCTGAGAATTATCCCGACCATCGTGTTTTTACTAACACGCACAATACCCTAATGTCAGGCCGCATTCCTGGACAACGCGGTAATCGTGAAGGCATCCCTAGAACTGATCCAGATCGCAGAGAAATGGTGCTCGAAGAAGTTCAGCGAAATCCGTCTACGAGTACGAGAAAAATGGCTCGTGCTCTGGATATCCCAAGAAGTTCTATCCAGGCCATACTTCGCGATGAAGGATACCACGCATTCCATATCCAACGTGTCCAAGCTTTGCTGCCTACAGACCACCAATTGCGCGTGGAATTTTGCCAAACTATGCTACGAAAAGAGCAAGAAGATCCTGGATATTTTAATAAAGTCTTATGGACAGATGAGTCACGGTTTGAGCGATGTGGTATATTCAATATCCATAATTATCACACCTGGGCGATTGAAAATCCACACGAAGCGAGAGATTCAACGTTTCAACATCGTTTTAGTGTTAACATGTGGTCTGGTATCCTCAACGGTGAACTGATTGGTCCATTTGAATTGCCATCTAGACTTGATGGAGCAACATACAGAAACTTTTTAGAAAATGATCTTCCAATATTGCTGGAAGATGTGAGTCTTCAGCTTCGACGAACCATGGTTTTTCAAAATGACGGCGCTCCGTGTCACTATGCGACGCAAGTCCGAAATCACTTAAATGAGACATACCCCAACAGATGGATCGGACGCAGTGGACCAATTAGGTGGCCACCACGCTCACCTGACCTTAACCCCATTGACTTTTTCATTTGGGGTTATTACAAGGAAATAGCATACGCTCGAGAATGTTCGAGTGAACAAGAATTAAGGCAAAAGATTGCAGAAGCCGGACGTGTTGTGACAGAGAACAGGGAAGCCTTTAGACGATTAAAAGACAATTTTTTACGTAGGTGTAGAATGTGTATTGCTGTTGGAGGTGGCCACTTTGAAAACCTGTTGTAAATGTTAAAAATAAATATTGTTTTTACTTTATCATCTTTGATTTATTGACAAAACCACTTTTTACTTAAAACATTTTTTAACCAACTTCTACGGCATTTTTCATGTTAGTTTCTAGCATTCTCTATCTTTAAATAACCTAAGGAATGATTCTCTATCTTTAAATAACCTTAGGAATGATAAAATGACCAAACTTTTTTTTTCATCAGATAGCTAATTTTAAAAATTTATGACCTCCCTATCTTTCAAGGCCGATATTAACAAAACTAGCTTATTAAGTACTACTTTTTTTTAATGATTACGAAAACTAAGAGAATGGTGCAGTTTTTAAGCCTACTCAGGAACCACTAAGTCATCTGTTTAGATTTTTGATTTAAATTTGAAAATCTAAGTCATAATTCACTAAACGTATTTTTTTCTCTTGTGACCAAAATTTACTTAATATTCATGAAAGTTACGTAGCTGATTATTTTATGCTTAAAAGTACAATTTATGAGGATTAAGTTTCAAAAAAAAACTTATCGAAAAGGGTTCTACTTTTTTGTTTAGAAATTTTTAAAGTTGGTCAGGTCGAAAATGTTGAAATTTCAGAAAAAAAATCATAACTCGAGAACCGTGAAAAATCGCGGAACATACATGGGGGTGATTCGGATACCCCACGATACGAGGGACCTAATTTTTTTTTTTGACGTCAATCTTCTGGCCACCCTGTATACAGAATGTAACAGAAGTGTGTGACAATACTTCAAGGTTGGCTTTTACCCATCAAACTGAACAACTTTTGTTCTACAACTTTGTTTAAATTGCAAAATTTTTTTTTTTTCTTTTCATACAAATCGATCAGCTGGCGAACCAAGTTTGTATGAAAAGTCCAAAAAATACACCCTGTATATATTATATTTGTAAATTTGTATTAGAATTGTTTATGGATTAAGATTTAACAAGGAACAATATGCTTAATTTATTTTGTTATCCTCATTTTAAAAATTATTAATTAAAAAATTATTAATTAAATTATTAATTATTAATTAAAAAATTTCGATATTTGTGATCCTTTGTATTACCTCCATCACTAGATATTTCAGTCGTATTTTGAGTTTTGTCATTTTCAAATACTCTATTGCTATTCGACAATTTTCATTGTTTAAATATCCTCCAATAACAGTCAAGAGTGAATCGGTGGGACCACGAGTAAACAGTCAATTACTCGTCGACCCACCAGTGGGTCAACGCGGTGGGACTGTGGGACCACGAGTCAGGAGCGAATTTAAATCCTTAGACAGTTGACATCTTGCGGTGATTGGTCGTAATTCAAACATATGACATTCTTATATTCAAAAATTCGAACAGTTATGAAGCTTCCCCCTCCCGCACCTCAGATTTTCCCCTCAACTTGGTCCACGCGGTTTCATTTTGAAACTGACGTATTAGCGTTCTACAGCGGAGCGGAGCGACGACGATATAAAACTTCTTTGATTGATCCTGCCGCTAAGCAGCAGTGCTGGCACTGTTGTGTTCCGGTGTGGAGAGTAAGACAGCCGAGGAAATTACAGGCACAAGAGGCATTTCATCTTAGCCCTCTAGGTTGGCAACGCATCTGCAATCCCCTCCGGGGTTGCAGGTGTCTATGGGCAGTGGTGATCACTTACCATCAGGTGACCCACTTGCTCGTTTGCCTTCCTTATCACATAAAAAAAAAAAAAAAAAAAAGATTAACTGATTAAAGCTGGCTCAAAACTACTTTGTATCCAAAACCGCAAAACACTTTTTAAAACACATAAGTTGACATCGGTTGTCACTTAGATGTCGTTCCAAAACGAAGGGTGTCCATGACGCCAGCGGAATGTTGTAGCTAAGAAGGATGTGAGTATAATAGGGAATTAGAGCATCATTAGAACTAATTGTGCGCCAGCAGCGGAATTTGTGCGTCTTACAATTTCGGAGATATTCATAAAAAACCGATGCCGCCAGGGTAACGTTCCCTCAGCGGCATAATTTTGAAAAAGACGGTCTAGCTCATAACAAAGTACATGAATGAGTAGCTTTCATCGTGTTATAAATGTGCGCAAATAGCGGAATTTGTGCATCTTACGGTTTTCGAATTATTCAAGATTCCGCTGCAGTAACGTTTTTGAGTTTTCTGTATCTCGAAAACGGCTGATAGGAGAAATTTCAAAAAAAAACCACTAGTACACCTTAATTTGTGCGTAATTTGAGCAATGTTACTTTTTTGAAAATTATGATATTTTTTTAGTAATTAATTTGTTTAGAAAATCAGGAAATTCTAATTTACAAGGAAACGAGTGAAGTTGCAATCGAATAAAGAGCACTCAAATATTCCTCTAGTAGACCCTAATAATGTGTGCAATTGTGGATTGTATTATCTAGGCAAATAGTGAGATATACCATTTAATTACGATATTAAGGTAGCGAAATTTTAAAGATTGAATTCAGTGCTCCCATAAGACTATGTAACATGACATTTTACATAAAATTAGAGCGTCCTGCTAGCAAGCTTTCCTGTAAGTTTCATCTTTGAATAACGTTGATTTAAAAAGATTTACCCAAAAGAAGAAAGAACGAACATTTTCCCTATAACCCGACCAAATTAGAATGTATACGAGAAAGCGGCCGCACCATACAAAAGGATAACCTTCTTAAATGAAAGGTATATTGAAGGAAGCTTTGTAAGTACAGTTGCGTGCAAATGTTTTATTGACGATTGTTTTCTTAGTACCTACGTACTCGTATAGCGGCCGGGACAAAGCTATTATAAAAGATACTTGTAATAAGATTTTTAGATAGTAAGTATCTTATCTAAGTCTTGCCGCCAAACATGAATGTTAACAGCATGGATGTGTTCCGGCATGAAGATAGCCAATTCCCCATTGCGTTGGGGATTCTTTGATAAGCCCGCTTCCATCTTCGGTATCATTACTTACCATCAGGTGAGATGATGCCAAGGGCTTACCAATAGAGGATAAAAAAATGCAACATTAAGTAGTGTTTAGTTTCTAGCATACTGATTAATAGTTCGAGAAGGTTAAAATAAACATTAAAAAGAAGAATGAAACAATGAAGACTTCTGAGAGAAGAAAGAAGAGATCTGCTAAAATCTGACACACTACGTGGAACCCCGATATTATGGATAATTATGTATATGGTTTACCTACTTAAAAATTAATAAACGGGAAATTCCCGTACTACTTTATATTATTATAAAAATAATAAAATTAAAAATATTTTCTAGCAAGCAAGTCATAAAAAAAATTATAACTTTTCTATTGCTATTAAAAAAGGATTTCCTTGAAAACTGCCAAATTCTGACACTTTTTTAAATCGTCAGATTATTCTGCTAGAGTTAAAATTTAGTAGCCAAATCTGCCCAAATGGCAGAAATCTGCCACAAATGGTCACACTGCGGGGCGGATGGGTTTCGAAAACACGGGAACTCGCGCGACGGGGAGAGCTTAATGCTCATTCCCTCTGCCCGTGCCCCGGGGGCTACATGTGCGAGGAGCGCAGCTCAGTTCAAAGCGATAAGATAAACACTTTGATCAGAATTTAACAAAGCATTGATTTGATTATATCTGCTTTGCGAGAAATATACCTCAACACGTAGAGGTAATAAAGTACTAATTACTTCTATGCTATTCTATGGTATGGCATTTGTTCTACTTCTATGGTACTAGATAGCAAAAAATATTGACGATTTAAAAGCATGTGTAAAGCATCCACTTAAACATTTTGAGTTTTATGCAGATACATCAAAAAGTTTGTTGTTCAACTTGTCGATGTTACCCGATTTTAGTTAATTTAAATACGAAGCCAAATAATAAAACATTTATAAACATCATAACAAAAAATTTTCTGCTTAATTGTCCAATTAGTTCTGGTTGTATGCTACCAATTTAGGAAGGTTACCTTTTTGTATAGCGCGGCCGCTTTCTCGTATACATTCTAATTTGGTCGGGTTATAGGGAAAATGTTCGTTCTTTCTTCTTTTGGGTAAATCTTTTTAAATCAACGTTATTCAAAGCTGAAACTTACAGGAAAGCTTGCTAGCAGGATGCTCTAATTTTATGTAAAATGTCATGTTACATAGTCTTATGGGAGCACTGAATTCAATCTTTAAAATTTCGCTACCTTAATATCGTAATTAAATGGTATATCTCACTAATTGCCTAGATAATACAATCCACAATTGCACATATTATTAGGGTCTACTAGAGGAATATTTGAGTGCTCTTTATTCGATTGAAACTTCACTCGTTTCCTTGTATATTAGAATTTCCTGATTTTCTAAACAAATTAATTACTAAAAAAATATCATAATTTTCAAAAAAGTAACATTGCTCAAATTACGCACAAATTAAGGTGTACTAGTGGTTTTTTTTTGAAATTTCTCCTATCAGCCGTTTTCGAGATACAGAAAACACCAAAACGTTACTGCAGCGGAATCTTGAATAATTCGAAAACCGTAAGATGCACAAATTCCGCTATTTGCGCACATTTATAACACGACGAAAGCTACTCAGTCATGTACTTTGTTATGAGCTAGACCATCTTTTTCAAAATTATGCCGCTGAGGGAACGTTACCCTGGCGGCATCGGTTTTTTATGAATATCTCCGAAATTGTAAGACGCACAAATTCCGCTGCTGGCGCACAATTAGTCCTAATGATGCTCTAATTCCCTATTATACTCACATCCTTCTTAGCTACAACATTCCGCATGGAAAAACACAAACGAAGGTAAGGTAGCATTTAACTCGGAAAAATGAAAGAACTATTTCGAGAAAGAGAAAAAAAAAATGTTTTTTTCCTTTTCCTCGGTCCTCAGTCTCTTCTCCTTCCAATATTAGATTATGCAGACACGTGTTACCCCGACCGACCTTAATATTGATCTGGTGAACAAACTAGAGCGTTTGCAAAACCTTGCTATCCGGTTTATTTTTGGGCTGCGAAAGTATGACCATGTCTCCGAGTATCGTAAGCAACTAAATTAGCTCTCTGTGCGTTGTCGAAGGGATGCTCACTGTCTAATCTATTATATTCGGTCTTGTTCGATCCTCGTACTCCTTTCTATCTTAAAGACCGTTTTCAATATCTCTCTTCTACTCATACTCGTCCTCTTCGATCAGCTGACTCTCTTCGCCTTTACATCCCACCTCATACCACCAATTTCTATTCCAGTTCCTTCACTATCCGTTCTATCCGACTGTGGAACTCTCTTCCTAAAACTATTCGTCGTTCTCCTTCTCTTTATATTTTCAAGTCGCAGGTGAAAGCGCACTTCTTAACTTCTTAGTTATTTACTGTGTCCTTTAAAGTTGGTTATCTTTGGTTGTATTATTATTATTTTGTTATTTAGTATTACACTGTAGTATAATATGTAATTATAATAATATATGTATAATATGTATGTATTTATATAAATGTATTGTATGTATTAATAAGTATATATATTTAAGGTATGGTCTATGTATATTAGTAGTTTCTTAAGTTCAGTCTTTACATATTTATTTATTTTTTTCATTATTGTTATTGCGCACTACCCTATATAATGGTTTTACCGCGATTTCCTTCACCTAAATGTTGTCTAGAAGAGATCGCTCTTTAGCGATAAGACCGCCTACCTGTATAACTTTTTTTTTTAATGTTTATGTTTTTATTTTCCTGTTTTGTTGTGCAATAAAGTGTTTTCATTCATTCATTCATTCAATAATTTTGGAACGCTTGCGTGAGAGTGATTCTATAGTTCATTCTAATAAAAAAAAAGCAAAAGGTAAACAAAGATAGTATGCATCTGACGTTGACATGTGTCAGTTCCATACTAAGTTTGTTTACCTTTTGCTTTTTTTTATTGGAATGAACTATAGAGTGGCAGGGCCGCGTTCAGAACCTGCACTCTGACAGCAACCGTTCACTCTGACAACAGGATAGCATAATACCGGGTGTAATTTCATTGTGCGTTTGTATGGAATCACAAAAAAATAATTGAGTTGGATTTTTTTTTTACATTTTTCCTGTGTTCTAGAGCCAATACTGAATGCCTCCCTGAAATCTCAAACGCACTTTTTTTATCATCCTGTATATTACACCTGTATATTACCACCTGTATATTACATCCTGTATATTACCCTGTATATATACAGGGTGTAACAGAAAGGTGTGATAATACTTCAAGGTGGGCTTTTACCCATCAAACTGAACAACTTTTGTTCTACAACTTTGTTGAAATCGCAAAGAAATTTTCGGACTTAATTTCATACAAACTTGGTTCGCCAGGTGATCGATTTGTATGAAAAGTCCAAAAAAAATTGCGATTTGAACAATGTTGAAGAACAAAAGTTGTTCAGTTTGATGGGTAAAAGCCCACCTTGAAGTATTATCACACCTTTCTGTTACACCCTGTATATAGCGCGACTGCATAATGTTGATCAATTTCGTCAGGCACGGCATTCTTCCTAAATATAATGTTAAATTCTGATTACAGAAAAATCTGAAAGGCATTAAGCATGATGTTTTAAGAGGAAAACATTGTATTATTGTACGTTCTGGAACAGCTAAAGGATTCGTATCCAGTGGCACCAAGGAAAGCAGTGACATCAGCTCAGATTCTGAAGATGACAATGTTGATGCCATGTCAGGTGTAGATCATCAAGTTATTTATTTCGACCAGGATTCTTATGTGAATAAAACAAAATATTTTTTTAATGTCCTAGGCTTGTTCCCATTTATATAGTTATAGGTAGGGTTTGCAATCCGGATATCGGGATATCCGTTTTATCCTGATATCCGTCAATTTTACTATCCGGATTATTTATAGTAAATTATCCGAATATCCGGATAATATAAAACTTATTTAGAAGGCGATTACAGAAGCATATTTTTAATCGAATTACGTCCACTACCTAACGCTCGTTCGGAGGTCTTGATAGAAAATAATTTAGACTTTTAGTAAAAAAGATATTTAAATTATGTAGAGAAACTTATATTGTTTACCTATGAATAAACCACTTATCAGTTTTGTGTATAGTAAGTACAACCTACACCAACAAAAAACGTGCAAAGAAAAACGTATTAGTGATTTTCTCAGGTCACAGAAAACAACACAGACAAACTCCCAATTTCGTCATTCTTTTTATTTATTTCTTCTGAGCTATTGAAATAATTTAAAAAGTTCTTAGAACAGTCATTGGGACCATAAGCCTCTCCTTCAGCAATGTGGCTACTTGTAAAAGTTGTAAACTCGTAAATACTCAAGAGCCAGATTGACCCGACACTGCACTGTACAAAAGCCGTGTTTCCAAGGTGTCATATTGTATGAGGATTAAAATGGCTCTTAAACAGCGGAAGAACAACAATGCACCGGCTGATGATGGATCACGTCACAGCTGAGCTTTTGAAAGCAGATGGAAAATCGGTACTATAAGAATTTGTTTAATTTTGTTATGCTTGAGGGACGAACGCTTACGGTATGGCACAAAATGTGGTGGTGAGCTTCTTTAATAAAAATATTGTACAATAAGAACCTGCTGGCTAACTATAAAACCATCATATTTCTAGAGTTATTTCTACAGTCTGTTTTGTTTTGTTGTTATCCCAGTAAACATGAGTAAACGTTACTCTGTCAATTTTTAGTATGCATGCATGCAATAGATGCATCCATTGAGCATCCATTGTGCGAGAACGCACTTTTTTAACAGCCTGTATACGCTGTGGCAGATAACATAATATAAGACTGAAGAGTGTCAGTCACTATGCTTGGCATTTTGGACTATGAAAAAATATTGGATTTGATCGAGACCTGTGCCGTTTTGCAGTATTTCCGACGGTGCCAAAACGCCACCATGTCAGTCAGCCTCCAGGATTAGAATTGAAAACCTAAGCTGCTGCGAGGAGTGAGACTAACATAGATGTTTCTCCAAAAAACTGCTGCCTGTCTTCAAGCTTCTGGACTGGAAAGGAATCAGCATTAACATCAATTTCCTTGTTTCAAATTTAATCAGTCTTTTATACACTGACGATATCGTAGTCATACCTTGGTAGATCTAGGTATAAAGCGTTGGGTTATCTTGGTAAGACCGCTTCCATCTTTCAGCATCATCATCAATTATCATCAGGTGATATAATTCCAAGGGCTTACCAACTGTGGATTTGATAAGCTCCGCAATATCTTCACGTTTAAAATACCGCAGTTTCTCAAAATTAAGATCTTGGACCAGTGTGTGTTGTCAGTGATACTGAACTAAGACATGCTATGGGCATCATCAGAGTTCAAGGTCAAAATAATCGATTTAAAATACTAGTCACACGAGAAACTCATTGAATTATGTAGTGCTAGGAAACTCGGGTCTTTTGATGAAGACTTCTTTCTAGAACAGAACCTCATTTATGCGTACGCTCTAAGTCACGAATAGCGCTATAAATAAATAAATAGAAATAAGTAATTATTTTATTCCGTTTGGGCGGTGTTAGAAATAGTATAAACTGGGTAGCAGTGTGTTTATTCATTTTAATCACATTTTTACATAAACACCCCATGTAAAAATACATTTAACGAAGAAATGTAAAGTATTTTCAAAATTATCCGAATTATCCGTTTTATTCGGATATCGGGATATTTTAAAATTTAATATCCGTTTTATCCGGATAGTAAATTTGAACGGATAATGCAAACCCTAGTTATAGGGATGCAGAAAACAAACATTGAATACAATGATGAAAAGTAATTTCATTTTATCTTAAAAACCTACAAGTATTCAATTCATTTAGATTGTAGTATCAAATATTGCAATGTAAGCGATAGTGGTGCCATTATCATCATCAGCCGAAAGACGTCAATTGCTGGACAAAGGCCTCCCCCAAGGATTTCCACACCGACCGATCTTGTGCTGCTCGCATCCAACGCGCCATCATTTTTTTTTTTCAACTCTTTACGGCCAAGCTGTAAATTAAAATAGAATAGAAAAGTTCCGAATATTTGTCTTTATTTTGAATAACTACCTATAACGCTACAAGACACGAGCCATCTACACTCTGACATCTTCTGTCTCTTACTTTTTGCCTTTTATTGTTTAAGTGTACAATAAAAGTTTTGCCTTTTATTGTTTAAGTGTACAATAAAAGTATCTGATTCACTATTAGTATCTGATTCAAATTCCTCAGGTATATCTGCTACATCGACGAATTCGAATTCATTTTTATAAGTAAATCATTAAGTTCCAAAAATGATGACACTTTATTTTGTTTTGCCGTTCTTGGTCGAACACTCGTCAGTAAAGGGTCTGAAGATAATAGAAGATTATGCAGTATATCTTCCTTGGTGGCAATACTGCTGTGTTTGCGAGTGTGGTTTTCCCTATATTTTCGGAAGTCTTTATTCCTTGCTTCGGAAGCTTCTTCTGACAAAAGCCTATAGGCACAATAGACAAATGCTGAACAATGTGCGGTCCATGAACAAGTAATGGAGGTACTCCATCGATCTAATCCAGGCATGCAGAGAACTTAGACCATGCTTGTACAGTTCTTCATTTGCTGGCTTTGCTCTCACTTTTACGAGATCATTTGTGATATAACAGCAGAAATGTATGTTCAACTGTATCCATGGTATTACATGCCGTCAAGTTTACACAAATTACTTGTTCATGGACCGCAGATTGTTCAGCATTTGTCTATTGTGCCTATAGGCTTTTTGTCAGAAGAAGCTTCCGAAGCAAGAAATAAAGACTTTCGAAAATATAGGGAAAACCACACTCGCAAACACAGCAGTATTGCCACCAATTAAGATATACTGCATAATCTTCTATTATCTTCAGACCCTTTACTGACGAGTGTTCGACCAAGAATGGCAAAACAAAATAAAAAAGTGTCATCATTTTTGGAGCTTAATGATTTACTTATAAAAATGAATTCGAATTCGTCGATATAGCAGATATACCTGAGGAATTTGAATCAGATACTAATAGTGAAGAAGATGAGGATGATGAAGAAGATGATGCAAATAACGAATGATCTGCGTGAATGTTTTTTTTTAATTAATTCTTGTTATATTAAGTAAAAGCGAAACGTTTTTCTTGTTTTGTTTATTAAGATCTTAAATATATTTATTGCTATTGATTAGATGTATATTTTAAATAGTAATCATGATATACAAATCATAATTATAACATTGTTTTTCTATGTGAATTTCAAATTAAGATCATAAATTATTTTAAAGCTATTGTGTACATTGTATATAGTAATTACATTGTATATCACAATAAAATATTGCCGTTTTATTAATTAACTTGATTTTAATTATTTTTCATTCTACCGTGACGTTCATGACTGTTCTTTAGAAAAAAAAACAGATCTTAGAAAGAGCACTTTTGGAGCACTGAATGTCTGAAAATTTAATGTAATTAGTGATTTAATTAAAGTTTAAACTCATTATCTAAGCACAGTAATAGTTCAATATAGCTTTTTTTCATTTAAAAAATACCAAATCGCATATGGGACACTTTTGGGGCACCAAATGTCCGAAAATACCTAGTGCTAGGTACAAAGATATTTATTAAGTAATTTAACTGAAGTTAAAACTCATAAACTACCCACAGTAATGGTTGAATATAGCTTTTATTCAGAAAAAATAAAATTTACCATGTCGCAAAAAGGGCTCTTTTGGGGCACTACATGTCCGAAAATACCTAGTACTAGGTACAAAGATATTTATTTAGTAATTAAACTGAAGTTAAAACTCATAAACTACCCACAGTAATGGTTGAATATAGCTTTTATTCAGAAAATTTATATCAACCATATCTCAGAAGGGGCACTTTTGGGGCACCTAGTGTCTTCGGATAAAATGTAGCTATGGGTAGTTCAAAACGAATTATTGAAACCCCAACTAGAAATCGGGAGAAATTCAGACGGCCTCCATACAGTCAAACCACTGTGCGTCTCTCCTTTCGCTCCGCTAGCACTCTCGCCCATCGCTCCACTCAGGAGGTCGCCGCCGCGCCGGCTCGCTTCGCTCGCCACCGCCCCCCCTCGCTACGCTCGCTCTCGCTTCGTTCGCTTCACTCAGGACCTCCTTCGCGGGCTTCTGGCTCCGCGCTTTTAAATAAGACTAGTTGTGTGACAGACAAGACCACGTGGAATCGGGGTGCTTCGATTCGGATCTGCTACTCAAAGTGAACCTACCACAGCTCAATCGGGGTGCTCCGATTCGGATCTGATACTTATAATGACCTAACCCAACTCCATTGGGGTGCTCCAAATCGGATCTGATACTCATAGTGACCTAACCCAACTCAATCGGGGTGTTCCAGTTCATGTCTGATACTCAAAGTGACCTAACCTAACCTAAAAATGTATGAAATTTTGAAAATTTAAAAATTAATTTCTAAAAAACTCTTTTTAGCCAAGTTCGTAGTCAATGTCAAATAGACTAAGACAAAGAAACATTTTATCTTCGGAATAGTTCTGAAATACTATTGCTTGTATTTGCAGTTATTTCCTAAGGTATTAATTAAGGCAGCACACTAGGTACCGGAAAAAGGAAACTTTTTTTCTTTGGCATTCCATAACAATAAAGACTGATTTTGCCAATGTTTAGTGTAAAAAGATAAGCGAATATTTGGAAGAATCTTTATAAAATAATGCGACAAACTTCACGCCGAATAAACTGTTAGGCGAATTTTAACGGTATTCAAACAGCGTTAAAATCGCACTTGTCAGTGCGAAAATCGCATTCACGAAAGCGTTCCAAAATCCCGACGGAGAACCGTCAGGCGATCATTCGGTTACACTCGGTTTCACTCGTTTTCACTCGGCTCGCTTTTAGAACGATTTAGAGTAGCATCACCCCGAGCACAGATTTTATAATACTAACGTACAGATACCTCATGTCATACAACGAAATGCGACTGCCGTAACTCGGGCTATTTTTTTCACTCATTGATAACTATCGCTACTAGCGACATCTAGGGCGCGGGCTATAAATGAAGACATTTTGGTTGCTTACCTGTACCTTCATTTGCTTTTGTTTATTTTTTTACACATAGCCTACTAGTATTATATTATCTGTGATATTACTAAATAAAATACGTAATTTGAAATATGAAAAACATTACTTTTTTCAATCGTGTGGTATCAGCGCCATCTAACAGTTCGCGCTATAAACTGTTAATAAACTCAGGACGTGTCATTACCTGACATTACTCAACTCTGACAAGTTAAGACGAAAGTATGTTTGGAAGTCGTTCCAAAACCAAGGTAGGGTGAGGTAGAATTTAACTCGGAGAAATGAAAGAGACGTAGCTATTTTGAGAAAGAGAAAAAAATATGATTTTGGAACGCTTGCGAGTGATTCCAGAGTGACAGGGTAACAAACGTCATCGAAAATAATTCAGAAAGGTTTCTAGCTTTTTTGGGTAGTGTTCTGTCTTATTTATGACTTTAACACCTTAGCAGATACAAGCAATCGTATTTCAAAACAATTCCGAAGATAAAATGTTTGTTTGTCTTAGTCTGTTTGACATTGACTACGAACTTTCCGCCGAATAAACTGTCAGGCAAATTTTAACGGTAATCAAACAGCGTTAAAAATCGCACTTGTCAGAGTGAAAATCGCATTCACGAAGGCGTTCCGAAATCCCGACGGAGAACTGTCAGGCGATCATTCGGTTACCCTCGGTTTCACTCGGCTCGGTTTTGGAACGATTTAGGGTAAAATTCGCATCACCCCGAGTGAAATCTTTGGTATTGGAACGCAACCTTGATTTTGTCACCATGCATCGCCGTCATCAGATCATTTGTATGGATAATAAAGTGCATTATCAGCCTTTGTCATACTTTTAGGTTATTTCATAATCAAAACACTTATTTTTAGCAACTTAATGGGTTTTTTCTTCGTTTTGCATAAACTTCGATTACAAATCGAAATCGATACTTGTCGTGCCATCTATTGACATTTTAATGAACTAAGGTTTTCGTTGTATGAAATGAGACCCCGTGCCCCGAGTGAAATCTTTGGTTAAGGAACGCAACCTTACTTGTCAAAACAAAACATAACCTCAAAAATATTGACGTCCATGTTCGTATCGTAGGAAAACTGAAAGATTATTATGAGAAGTTTGTCAGTGTAATATAAGATTAACAAAGGTACAACGATGAGCTCTTTCCTCGTAAATGCCATAAAAAGGCTTCACATATCAGTGGTACCTCAAATAAGATCATATTCGAGCGTCAGCTCCTCCGCTGCAGCCCTAGCCAATGCAAGCGACTCCCTGTCTATTACCAGGAAAGATTGGAAGTTTCCGCCAACTTACACAAAGCCACGCGAAGTATGGATAGAAAATATAGACACGATTGAGGAAAAGAAGCTTGGTCTGTTTGAATTGCACCCTGCAGTTTATGCTGCCACACCAAGAATAGATATAATACATCGCAACGTTGTTTGGCAGAAAAAGTACCGATGGGTATCTTGGGCTCACACAAAGACTAGAGCTGAAGTCAGAGGGGGTGGAAGGAAGCCTTGGCCTCAAAAAGGATTGGGAAGGGCCCGGCATGGATCCATTCGATCTCCTCTGTTCCGTGGTGGTGGTATTGCCCACGGTCCTCGCTCAGGAAAAACCCACTTCTTTATGTTACCTTTTCATCTGAGAATACATGGACTTACCTCAACATTGTCTGCAAAACTGGCACAAGATGACCTGCACATTGTTAAGAATCTGGATTTGCCTACCGATGAACCAGATTACTTAGCCGACTTGATTGAAAAAAGGAATTGGGGTCCATCTGTGCTTATTGTTGATGAGTAAGTGTTATTATTGTACTTAATTTTGTTTTTTATAAACTCTGTTTTCTAATTCAATGCCAAAAAGTGAAATATCAGTTTTTCCGGTTTCAAAAGGTTTCAACCATTTTACTTTTGACTGAAAACCTTTTTAGTCTTTCTCCGTATCTATTTATTTTAGTTCTCTTAAATTCATAAACTCTCTATACATGTAACAACCATAGAAAGTATGTCAGTGAGAATGTTTTTGCATTGAATTAAAAGAGTATAAGTGCATCTGATTATAAGTACATGTACCTTATTTTATAAACAGTAATTAGAAAGTTTAACATAATATTTTGGTTTCTTTATTTCAGCACTGACTATGCACCAAGGAATCTAACAGTAGCAACAGATAATCTTCCACATGTCAATATTATGCCAGTTTATGGCCTGAATGTGTATTCCATGTTGAAACATGACACCCTAGTCCTAACAATGTCTGCTGCTGAGAAAATTGAAGACAGAATCTTGACACACCTTCATGCTATCACCACTGATAAACAAGCCAGCTTCAAACTAGATCAAGTGTAGTGTTTTGATAATAGTGTTGTATGTAAAAATAAAACTTAGCAAGTATGAAAATACTATTTATTTTCCATCACCTAGATGTAGTTAATTAACATAATTATTGTAATACTAATACTTACACAAAAATTACAAAATATCTCACTCAGCAAAAGTCATTTCTTTGAAGCAGTGCATTTAACTTCAGAACACTGAAAAAAAATATATTTTTTAATTCACTGATGATTATTGAACTTGTAAGATCCATACCTAATTATTATTTATTTATTGTTCTAGTTAGGGAAAAAATAAATATGGACCCTTCAATACAGAATACATAGCAACACAATAATAATAAATGTACATTAAAAATGTAGCATGAAAAACTTGACTGAATGAACGATACAAATTTATATTGATACTAGCTTTTACATGTGGAGGCTTCTCTAAGGGGACAGTGTTTAAGGCAGGGTTCGAAGTGATAATTAGCATTGATAAATATCTTGATAATAATAAAAATCATAAAACAATACAATTTAATAAATGGTTAAGCTACTATGTCGCTTTACTTGTATCCAAATGTGATTTTCCACTTCCGCATAATATATCATTAATGAGTTAAAAATATCAAATTTTAAAAACTTCAAAAATCGGTCACAAATATTGTGTTCAACACAATAATACTCAGTAAAATTTGTGTTCAGTTTTTTACTATTATAATGTGATAAAACTATAATCTGTAAGTCAAAAAATTATGAATCAGCATGGATAATTATCATGATAGTTATCAAAGAAAACATTCGCTTAACGTTTTCTTTGCTCATATCATGCTCGTTTAAATGTTCGTGCAGATGGGTGCTGTCCGTGTGAACTGGCCTGCTCTTGTCATCGGTTTTTGGAATTGTTAGTCATTAGCTACAAATAATTTTTACTTTTATCTCTTTTGAATCCTTTCTTTCTTTATTCTTCTTACTTTATTCTTATTTTTGTATATTTTATTTACAGACATGACACTGTATAATTTTTTTATTGATCTAGCATTAAGATATAATAGAATATAAGACTTTTTTTTTAAAAATGTGTTGGAGGGAGTTTCTTTAGAGCCTGCCGTTTCTTCTCACTCCGCAAACACTTCCCGAAACGGTGGGTATACGAGTTCTGAGTGGTAGAAACCTCGTATTAGGTAGATAAAAGAATGACGTTCGAAAAGTGTACACTGCTACCTACTTTGAATAAAATATTTTCATTTTCAAAATAATTATCTTGATAATTACGAACCCTGATTTAACGGGAACTTATTTAAACCAAAATGTTTGACAGACTTTAAAGTAGACATCAATGAATGAGACTATTATTAACAGAGGCTTTTCAATTTAAATATTTATTTTTATATTTTATAGAAGGACGCCTATGTTCACCATGGCTTTGAATTAAAATAATAAATCTGTCTCTAAACGTCAGAAGCATTCAGTTAATGATTCATGTAAATATTATAATTTATAACAACATACTTTGCTCACAGTCTGTCTTGGTAAATTTCCTGCCATTTTCTGCCTCACGTTCCACCTTAGGTCAGCCCAGTCATTCTCGCCGGGCACATTGGTCTTATATTTTGCCCACAAACTTGTGTAATAGTGATACAATGAAACTGGATCACACTTCTTTGTTGTAGGCTGCTTTTGAACTTTTATTACTATAACAAAATATTTTGATTATTGTTTAGCAATGTATTTTTCCCAGCATTTTGTGACAGGTAGTCACAATATTTCAAATATCTACATAAGGAAGCACTTTGATGAATTTATAAAATTTATTGTTATTAGCAATCCATATCGTCCTTAATGCAGGGGCAAAAGGTCTCTTACCATACATTGGAAAGGTTAGGCCATACTCTACCTACACACCGGCTTAGCTTGAAAACTTCCACACTGGGGTTGGCCATCAGCCCCACAACCTGCACCAATCCGGATATAGTTTATTATTTGTAAATATTACAAACGCGCCTCAGGTTACAGTTTTTTATAAAAATGGATTATTTTCAGCTAGTAAAATTTTAACTTATAGCATGAGAAAATAAACCCTATGCTTTTGAAAAAAATATATATAAAATATACAAACAGTTATTTGAGCTCGTTCCTTTTGATTCTCTGTTCAATGACTCAGGTTTTCTCTCAACTCGTACACACGAACATGCCCGTCTTAATGTCTTAACTTCTTGAGATACCTGTTGACCGATGTTTGGCGCAGAGTGTATGTTTCTCAGATTTAACGCATGATGTCTGTATCCTGGACATTCCCTACTGCATCTAGGTACATCGTCATTGTGTTTCGACCTAATTCTCGATGAAAACGTAGAAGCACTATGCAGCCTTTCAGGGCCTTGTTCTAGCTTTACATGTGTATTCTGTTCTCGTTGTTCCAAGTCATATTTTATAAGCTTCTTTAGATCTGAAAAAGGATTGTGATAAACACAGACTTGAGCAATTTACGAATACCCTCTGAGAAAGAAAACAGGACATGAGTACTTGTTTACAACATTACAAAACAAAACTTCGTGATGGTCACCTGTAATAAATTGTTTTAAAACTTCTCCACTGATATTGCGAATTCCCAAATGGTTCAAATAACGTAATATTTCTCTAGCATCTAAGTCAGATGTTATATCGTGGTAATTCTGTTCCATTACCTATTATTATAAGTTTAATTTCAATAAAAACAATACGAAAAATCGTTACAAATACAAGTTGGCTTTTGCTTCGGCTTTGACTGACGTTGACGTTTTTTTTTAAGTCCAGTTCCAGAACTAAGGTTGCGTTCCACAACCAATGATTTCACTCAGGTCAGGGTGATGCGAATTTTACCCTACATCGTTCCAAACCAAAACCGAGCCGAGTGAAACCGATCATAACCGAATGATCGCCTGACAGTTCTCCATTTCGTGAATGCGATTTTCACTCTGACAAACAAGTGCTGCTGTTTGATTACCGTTAAAATACGTCTGACAGTTTATTCAATAGTGTCGATTCGGTGTTTACGATTAAACTTATTTGACAGGACTAAACTAAATTTAAGCGTCCTGTTCTTGTCTTTTCGATATAGAAAGAAAAGACAAAACACTTTAATTAAGTTTAATCCCGAAAAAAACTAGAAAACTTTCTGAATTACTTTCGATGACGTTTGTTACCCTATCACTCTGGAATCACTCGCAAACGTTCCAAAATCATATATTTTCTCTTTCTCGAAATAGCTACGTCTCTCTAATTTTTTCGAGTAAAATCTTACCTTACCCTATCTTGGTTTTGGAACGATTTTTACCTTAGGGTAGAAATATACAGGGTAATGTTTTTATTGCGTAACACGTTACGGCGGGCGGCGCGACGTCAATCCAAATCTCTCACACTCCACTTGATTTACACCACACGAAATGTTAATCTACATCGCTCAGTTCACGACTATTGACTATTGAATAAAAACTTGTTCCTAATCGTAGCCGTAGCGTAAGTTCACGCGCAGAGGCGCTTGCACTCGCTGAGAAAATGAGACGAAGTTTCGGCGCGGAGGCCCGGGGCGCGGGGGCCCCTCGCGCACCCCCGCACACCTCACCTCGTTGCTACGCAACCATTCATTGTTAAAATACGTTACGCAAGGAAACAAGGATACCACAAATAATGAAGAATGTTAATGGGTCCGTTAAATCACTTGAAACTTTATGACCTTGTAGCCTAAATGTCTAGAAATACACTTGTTTTTGTTTCATTTAAATCAAGCGAGTAGTTTTGAAGTTACGATAATTTGAGTTTCCGCCTTTTTCAAATACTTCGCTCGGGCGCGCCAAGCGCGCGTGACGTCATACCGCAACTCGCCGCTCACACCGTACTGTGTTCTTCATACATTACTATCGGATGGTCCCTACGTTCGCCCACAATAACATTTCTAACTGTAGTTTTTTTGATGTGAATCGGTGTTACAGTAGTGTTACAAGTATAATCGATGACAGTTTTAAAAATTGATTGAAAAATCGAATGATAAGCTACTATTTCTCAAATAACTCCGATTTCTTTACCGCGGCCGCCGAGACAATGATTAAAAATGCAAAAGTACTTACAACTTATTTTTTTCTTTCTTATCACAAATCTGTTGATCCTTATAAGATACCTATATATATATATATACCTACATACCTATTTTTCATTACTAGTATTGAAAAATTTAGGTAGTAATGATATTTATGAACTTGATATTTCGGAAATAAGGAGTGAGGGGCAAGGTAAAAGTGATGGTGTCAAAATCACTTATGTCATCAACTGTAATATAATGACACAATAACGACACTGAAGCGGTCATGGCTCAGCGCTGCTTACGTGGTCGCGTCGATCACGCAGGTTAACTGACTACAAACACGGTCACAGCTTGGATGGACTTGACTAGCAGTCCATCCAAGCTGCCTATAACGCCTCCGACATAGCTTGACGACTGCCATCTAGTGATAGTTACTGATATTTAAGCCCATCCAAGTTGTGACCGTGTCTGTAGTCAGTTAACTTGCGTGATCGATGCGACCACATAAGCAGCGCTGTGCCATGACCGCTTAAGTGCCGTTATTGTGTCATCATATTACAGTTGATGACATAAGTGGATTTGACACCATCACCTTTACCATGCTCCTCACTCCTTATTTCCGAACACTGGGCATAAAACTTAAACAAATATATATACAGAAAATAGATCTTCGCTTATAAATTACTTGAAAATCTCTAAGAAGTTATCTATAAATCATAAAAGAAGTTGATAAAATTTAAAATATTGTTTGTTTGTAGGTGTGGACAAAGCCCTCTGCGCGAGAGTCAGACTCGCACTTGTCCGGTTTTTATTTTTTTAGTGTATCGGTTAACTCATATTTATTTTATTTTAGATTGGCTAGAAATAGCTACGGCGACGACGTTACTGTTTATGCAAAAGTTATCAGATAAGGAGAAGGTGATAGACACAACTTTTGGCTTTGGGTCTGGGTGGATCATACTTTTCATGTATTTCTTTTGACTTAAGGTTCAAAAATATAACAGTAAAAAATAACTTTTCGGGTATATTGGTAGTTGTATTTAAGCACTTTGACACGAGCATGATTTTCTAGTTTTTGGATTCGTCATTTTTAAAATTTTCAACGCAAACTTCATACATAGAGGTAGGGAGCGGTGCGCGCACTGAGCGACCGTTGCAGAGTACGTCACAGCAGCGTGCGGCGACCCCGCGTCACTTGCCTACCTAAATAATTCAGTATCTCGGAAACTATCAAACGTATCAAAAAAATTTTTTCACCATATTTTTTTATTTTTATTTGAGTATATTTTAAGATAAAAAACAAAAATTGGTGGTATTCTTCATTATTTTCTAAGATTTTCTTAAGAAAATTTAAGGTACCATTTTTATATTTTTTTCGGTATCAGTATCATGTATGGTATCACCCCTGAAAAGCTTGTTGTCGACCAAAACAACACCTGTATTAGACACGTGGCGTCGGGTGTTGGTAGTATGTTTCTAGCCATATAATTTGTATGGATTTGATGGATATTGATTGTCGCATGGGGTGTCGTCACGTCGGCGTCGGGTGACGTATTAATAATATGTTTCTGCCCTAATATAACTTTGTTTCTGGAACGGAACTTTGTATTGCCAGCACATCCCAGTAAAAAAATACAGATTTTTAGTGGAACAACAACAAATGATATTTACAAGTGAGAAATGCTATTTAGAGGTACGTTTATCAGCACAAAATACAAAACGGAACATTTTATTTGCTAGCCAGATGAAAAAGGTTTACTTTACCACGTGGTAAGTAAGGTATTTTTTTCGATATTGATTACTTTTAAAATATGTAGCTAAAAATAACCTAGTGTAAAATAATACCTATGTTAAGCTACATTTAATATGTTTACTACCTAGTTCCTTTTTTATTTTTATATCATACAGATTTTTAGTGGAACAACAACAAATGCTATTTACAAGTGAGATATTACAGCACAGAATACAAAACGAAACATTTTATTTAAGTTTACCACGTGGTAAGTAAGGCACTTTTTTCGATATCGATTATAAGTTGCTAAAAATAACTTGGTGTAAAATAATACCTATGCTATACTACAATTAATTTTTTTACTACCTAGTTCCTTTTTTATTTTTATATCATACTTAATTATGTAAGGGGTCGTCCATTAATCACGTGAGGCTTGAAAGGGGGGAGGGGGTTCGGAAAAAAAATATCACAAGGGGGAGGGGGGTGTAGTGAGATATCACGTGTATAATTTGTAACCCGGTAAGTTTCAATTTGCAAACTTGCAACACTCATGTCAGACTGGAAACTTTTGTCACAGTCATAGAAAACAATTATCCTGTAAAAGTCAAATTTTACAGGAGAGCAGTTTGGGGAAAGTTGATCAGAATCAGGAGCAGAAGCACTGACTAAAATATCGGGCACTAATAAAGTAGCACCTTATAGAGTGTCCTGGTCCTGGATGTCAAACATAAACTGAAAATCACTTAACTACCACTTACGGGATTGGGACCGTCGATTTTATATTTTTAACTTTGTATTAAACAGATTCGATTCTAAAAATGTCTGATATTTTCAAGAAAAAATACACATTAGAGGGGGGAGGGAGGGGTAGTCTTAAACCTCACGACTTTATTACCAAGGGGGGGGGGGTATAAAAGTCGCCATAAAACCTCACGTGATTAATGGACGGCCCCTAAAGAAAAACTAAATACCTATTTAAGACGAAGAAAGAGAAGAGAGCTAAGTGTATATGTAACCTTGCATTGTTGGCCACATTCAAAACATACGCTTTGACAACAACAGTTCGCTCCAACATTGTATCGTACCGTACCGTATAAGTGGCAACTATTGTATATAAAATAAATACTTTTATTTCGTTCGTAAAATACTACTGATGAAGTTTCATAAAAAGGAAAAATAGGTTTTTCCATGATAAAAAGCTCTTATTCATTTATAATATTTTTTTAAAGTTATTAGTGGGTATGGCTAAAAATAAAAATGGCAAAACTGTATACAATCAAGTAATAACCATAAAAACATTTGAAATCCAATTGTTCCATTTTATTTATAAAGGAATAATATTTTTACATTACAAATAGAGTCGCGCGAGGCCCCTGTGACTATTAAGTATAGCTAAAAAGTAACTGTGATAACCTATACTCTATGAATAAAACCGCGATGGCTATACGTAGTGATTATATTCTCTTTGATGGCTATCATAGTGGGGTCTCGCTCGAGGCCCACTACTAGGGTGCTGACTGCTGACTTACCTTAAAGTTAAATGTCAGTGCTCTGTTAGATGACGTTAATTTGACTATAACTTTAATTGTGTGTATTTGTGTAGTTTTTAGCCAGTTTTTGTATGAAATAGGGTGATAGACGTTTAACCTTAAGTTGTAATATTTTTATATTAAATAAGATCACGCCGAAGGCCCCCTTGAGTGTAAATATAGTTAAATAAGCATAGCTAAAAAAATACTGTAACAACATGAAATATATTCAACCAAAACTACCGATAAACCGTGGAAATCCAGTTGTTTCTTAGACTGCGAGCTAATAAGTGGGAATGTTTTTAAAGTTAAATTGGCTCCGCGCGAGGCCCCTCTTAGTGCTGACCTGAGTATTAAAAAACATTAAAAACTATTTGAGGAATAGCATCTCTTTGCTTTAGCAATACAGGATGTTAACAAAAGTGTGTTTTAAATTTTAAGAGGTTACTCAGAATCAAGTATAGAATACAGGAAAAATATTGAAAAAATCCGCTCATCTTTTTTTTACTGTATTGTCAATCGCAGCAGAGTTGGCTTCAAAAATCGACTACATGTCTATAAGGATATAATACAGGACTTTAGCAAAACGAAGACCCGAAAGCCATTGAATGAATGAATGAAAACACTTTATTGCACAACATTAAGAGGAAAATATTACATGATAAGACAGTTATAAATGAAGGCGGTCTTATCGCTAAAGAGTGATCTCTTCCAGACAACCTTTAGGTGGAGGAAATTGCGTAATAACATATTTGAGGGGTGGTGCGCAATAAAAAAAACCATAAAATAACAATTAAAACTAAATACTGAACTTAAGAAACTCCTAATATATACTTATTACTACATACATAAATACATACATACATTATATATAACATGTACTATACTAACATATACATAATCTACAATGTGATACTTAATAACCAAATATGTACAACCAAAGACAATAAGTGACAGCGTAAATAACTTAGAGAGTTAAAAAGTGCTCTTTCACTTGCAACTTGAAGATATTGAGAGAAGGAGAACGGCGAATAAATTCAGGAAGAGAGTTCCACAGTCGGATAGAACGAATAGTGAAAGAATTAGAATAGAAATTTGTGGAATGAGCAATTATTTTTGTAAAATGATTAATATTTTCCAATGCATTCCCACAGATTCCTTCCCGAGCTGCTGTTTATTCTCAGTTAATTTGTTGTGCGTTTTTTATTCAGTTTGTTTTGTGTAATACTCAGTATCGGGCTTGATGAATTAGGTACGAAGTGAAAAAAAATTTTTTTGCGTAATAAATTAGAGAAGTAATTAAATGGTTTGCCGTTATTTAATTTGGTTAGCAACAAAAATCTGCTAATTAATCATTGAGACAGCAAACAAATATTTTGTCTGCAACAAATAAAAATCTTGCTGCAAAAAATCTTAATATTGTCAGCAATTTAACTAGTATGCAGACAGCTTGTAATATAATATTAAATAATTACTCGGTTAGCAAGATTTTATAATTGGTCAGTAGATAAAACATGTACATAAAATAAAAATATATCGTATATAGGCAGTTTATCTGATAGGTACGCATATTTTACAAACGGTAACTTATATGAATAATTAGGTTGCGTTTGTATTGAAAAAAAAAAAGCAGGATTTTTCGTTAAAGTGGGCGGAGCAAAATGCTGACGCGTGACACGAGCGGTACGTACGTACTGAAAAAAAAAATTATAGTGGCGCCCATTTTGTGCTTGACGAGTAAAGTTTATTTATTTAATGAATTTCTGCTAACAGTCTGAGTGCTTACCATTTGATTAAATGTGGTTCACCCAATGCAGCCAAAATATGTAATTGGTTGTCCAAAAAAATTTCGAGTAGTCCAGTATGACATTAACTGCTGATCGAATCTGAAATGTTTGCTGGTCATAAGTTGCTGACCAACTAGTTATTTTGTCTGACCGAATATATTTTTTTGCTTACAAAATTACGAATATTTTGCTAACCGTTTAAATGATACCCATAAAATTATTCGACACACATTTCAGTTTTTTAGCACTGGAAATAAAACCGTGAAATGACTGACCATCTTATCATACCTATGTAAAAATTTCTGAAAGATAGGGGGCCTCGCTGTGCGATTTCGCCCACGCCTAAATTACACCTTGCTACGCCACTGTATAGACCCGTAGGACGCACGTGTAGAAAGATTGCAAGTATGCTCAAAAGAGCGTTTTTTTTAACTTCACTGCTAGTATAGCGCTGCGCGCTAACCTACCCTATACGGGGAACCATGTTGCATTGCATCGTCATACAAAACACTGCGCTTCCGCTGCAAGTCGAGATTGTCACTTAGGATATCATCGAACCAGTGGTGAGCCAGATATTTAAATTCAGCCACTCTCTTAAGAGGACTGCCATAAGAACATTCTCCTTAGCGGGTCAATCTCAACTTTACAAACGGAAAGTCAATAAGTGGTCAAGTACCTACGTAGTAATTTGAAAAATTTATATTTTACCATTTGACAACCGATAGGCTCTCAATAAGAACTTGTTGCCTTGTAATGTGCAGCATTCCACGGTCGTCGCCTTTTGCCGTAGAGTTTTTGTACAACAAATATGGGCAAAAATATGGTGAAATAATTAAACTAAAAGAATTCAATAACATGTTGTTTAAAGAAACAACACTCTTCGATAAATTTCTAATGAATTGACAAACCACACCATCGTATTTTGCAGCGTAGAATCGCCAGCGCTTGACACGATATAATCGGCTAAATTAAAAACTGAGAAGCCAAGCGCTTTGGTGAATATTTGGGATTTTCCCAAGGAACCCGTAGTCAATTCTCAAAAAATTATACTTTCTATACAAAATTGGCAGATTTTATGAAAAATAGTTTTTTTTGCTAATTCAGTTATTTAGGTTCTACAAGAAAATCTGTTAGGTTTAATTAATTAAACACCCGTAAAAGTTTCTGAATGTGCCTTTTACGACCTGTATACTTAATATACTTACGAGGTACTTTTATGTTTACTGAAACAACAGCAACATTCAATGATATCTCGTTACACAGAGTAAATTATCTTAATATCCTTCTTGCTCACTGTTTGTGAGTCGTGAGGAGCATTATCAGAGGTTAATTATATGTTCCATGATTATCAGTCGTTTTATATTGTCATTAAAAAAAAACTTACACACAGATACAGGACAATACAGTTTGTAGTACATTATCATTCGCGTCGCAGTGGTCGCGGCGGAGAGACACGTTACAAACGTATGGTTCATTCCAATCAAAAAAAAGCAAAACGTAAACAAACTTACTATGGATCTGACACATGTCAATGTCATCTGCATACTATGTTTGTTTACCTTTTGCTTTTTTTTTATTGGAATGAAGTATAATCGTATCGCTTTCAGATCTATAAAAATAATATTAACTCTGCACAACGCTGGCTGCAATGTCGGTGAACTACGATAACAACCCGGCAATCAAGAACTTCGTTGAATATCTGAAGATACCAAGCGTGCAACCGAATGTCAATTACGGTAAGTTTTCTATCTTATTATAATTTACAAATCATTAGGTAGGTAATTGAGTAATTTACCGGAGACAAGACTTCACTTGCTGACATACTTTTCTAAGTTTGTAATCGTTTTATGTCATATTTTTATTTATTTATTAGGTACTACTAAACTACTAGGTGATATAAATATCATTTTTTGAAACAAACTACTTAGGATATTATCTTATCTATTATACGACTGTTAACCTTACAGTGTAAATACTTGTATATCTACCTTATAAATTATTACTCCTGGATGGTATTTATTTATCGCATACCGTACGTAATATTAAAAAAAAAACGATGATAGGCTTTTTATAAATTAAATATAATTTTAAATAAATACTTAGCTTAATATTAATTATCAAAGTAAGTATGTGTTTAAATCTTAATCATTCTCATACACAACACGAAGACGTCCCTAGAAAGTTCCAGTATTGAATTTATTGTATATTTTTTATACAACTACAGATCTCGGTATATAAATATTCTGTGACGAAATCATACCAAACTTGGTGTAGTAGTTAACCATTAAAATTAAATACCTGGTGTTCGTTTCGTCATCGTTTACTGTAGCTCTGCTGTGGTTTATTCTCATAAAACTCATTAACTTTCTCCAAGAAACCCGTACCTAGACACAATCAAAGCAAAATATGTTTGACTCTCCACACAAAGTTGCTGAATCAACGTGATCTATTTTTAGTAGGACACAAACTCGTTTTGCTCCAATTGTACAGTATGAGATCCTTGGGAAAGTTGTTTAGACTTCAGAGTCAAGAAACGAAGCCACAGTAACGGTTACGTGTTTATGAAGTCTACAGACGCTACCTATTTTTTTAATACTAAAAACGCAAAACAAGCGTCGGATTTTACATAATATGGTAAAATCGTGAGCTTAAACTACATGATTGAGATGTAATCAAAACAAAAATTTAATATTTTTGCCTCTGTTTAAAAAACCGGCCAAGTGCGAGTCGGAGTCGCGCACCGAGGGTTTCGTATAAATTCATAATCACACATGTCTTGAACTCTATATCAAATTCTCAGGGCTGCAATCCCTTGCAGCTGTGAAAAAATCAAAACCTATAGGTTACTTTCCGTGTACCTAGAATCATTAAATTTGGCAGAAAGCAAGCAAGCAGATAGCACAAGTTAAGGAAAAAGTCATCTACGGGTTTTAATTCTCACCCACGCAAGTGTCTAAATATGCGGCATTAACGGCCGTATCTCTTGATTGCGTTGGCATAGAAGTTTGATTTTTCACAGCAGGCCTGAGTATATTTTGATATAAATTTCAGCTTGATACGTCTACGCATTCCTGATAAAAAGGGTCTTGACAGACAGACAGATGAACGGACAACAAAGTGATCCTATAAGGGTTCCTTTTTTCCTTTTGTTTGGTTGTTTGTTTGTTTGTGTACTCTTTATACGTTTTTCTTTACCTTTTTTTTGAGGTACGGAACCCTAAAAATCAAACATTGTAGTTGTTACGATTGAAGTTGGTTTTATTTAACGTCCGGGAAAAAAAATCACACACGGTCATCTGGCCCCAAACTAGAATTCCCTGTGCTATGGGAACCAGAGACTGATATACACACACATACATTTAAATACATACATATATAGATATAATACACCCAGACACAGAGCAAGCAAATCTGCTCATCACAGAAATGTTTGCCCTGGGTGGGGATCGAACGCACGACTCTCGGATCAGTAGTCAGGATCGCTAACCACGGAGCCACCGAGTCAGTCAATTTTTAGCGTCTTCAATTTTTATGACTCTACCCAGCACTATCACAAACAAACAATGAACCTTCTGCTAGGAAAAGTACAATACAAACATCAAGCTTATTTATTATGTCGGGAACTTTCCACTGACTCCGAACAGAATACAATCAGTCAAGTCTAATAAGGATGAGGGGACTAGCTCTATTCGTGAGAGATAAAGTAATTGAAACAGTGTCAGTGCGAAATTGATTTAATGATGATATTCCTCTGTAGAAATAGATGTTTGCAGTAGACTTCGGATAGAACAATAGTTAGTTTAACAAGGTTCAGTGAACTCGCACTTGAGTTTTAAGGTTAAAAAAGTACTTTTAGATCGTTGTATTTTTACCTTACCTTTTCTAACACCCTTTCTTCATTCCAAATTAGTAATCATCATCATTATAAGCCTGTAGCCCATTACTATCAGAGTCACTTTTCAAACTTCTAGCGGCAAATGGTAGATCGTAGAATAGGTAGTAGACAAATGGATACTTAAAAAATTAACAACTTTCCCCAAGAAACAAGATGAGGTCCAGACTTTTTTTTACTTTTAAGCGAAGGATAATTAGTGAAAATTTATTAGTAACTACTTATTTCTGTTCCGATTGTTTTTGTTCCTTCAAGAAAGTTGTTCAGTTTGACTTGTAGTAAGTATGTAATATTTGGCGATTTCGGTAAATATAATAAAAAGTCACCTTATAAATAGTAGTTTAATATGTACACTAAAATTATACGAGTAAATAAAGGAATCACAATAAAGGAAGTTAATTCTAAAATAGCACTACAGATAATTATGTAGAAGTGCTGACTTATTTGCCGAATTTTAGATGATTGTGTGGCGTTCTTCAAGAAACAAGCTGAGTCACTTGGGCTGTCAGTGAAAATATTTGAAATGGTTCCTCGCAAACCAATCATTATTTTAACATGGCCCGGTCAAGACGAGAAGTTGCCTTCTATTTTGCTCAATTCCCACATGGATGTGGTACCAGTCTTTGAGGCAAGTTTTTTTATACTTGTAATAGTGTACGATTGTAATAGTGTAATAGTCTTTTTTATTTCTTGTTTCTTTTTTACACAGTTTTCAGGCCGCTTAGGCTTTATTTTTATTACAATACTTATTATTATTATTAAATCTCTAAGGATACAGGGAAAGTTTATTTATTTAAACTTTATTTACAGAAAAGTTGGACCTATCCACCTTTCAGCGCACACATAGATAAAGATGGTAAAATATTTGCTAGAGGATCTCAAGACATGAAATGTGTGGGTGTACAATATCTAGAGGCAATAAGGAAACTGAAACGACAAGGAGCGAAGCTGAAAAGGACACTTCATGTTTCTTTTGTGCCAGGTACACCACGTGGCTTATACGAAAACCATACCAAAATGTGTATTCAAAATCTTATTTTTCTTTTAAAATTAACGTTTCATTTAACCTACAGATGAAGAGATTGGCGGACATGACGGGATGAAAATTTTTGTCCACACTCCAGAATTTAAAGCTCTTAATGTAGGGTTTGCGTTAGATGAAGGTATGGCTAGCCCAACTGACCAGTTTGTTATATTCAACGGAGAGAGGAGCATTTGGCGTAAGAAACTTCCTTTAAGACAATTTTTGAGTTTAATATTTAAAACATTGAAGAAATCCTTTGTATCTCTTTTTCAGAAATTCACGTACATTGCCCTGGACAGCCTGGCCACGGATCGCTATTACTTCCAAATAATTCCGGTGAAAAAGTAAGTCGATGATGTGATGAACTATTAACAGAAAACTTAGCTATCAAAATATTATTATGGCTTAGAAATTTTCATACGTCGCATCATTGATCAAGTTATGGTCTCTCTTCTAGTCATATTCCTCTGTTACTTTACTACCAATATTAAACACGTCTTTATATTTTCAGCTGAGATATATTATAGACAAATTTATGGATTTAAGGACGCAGCAGAAAAAAATATTGGAAAGCGACCCAAAACTGACCATTGGGGATGTGACTACAATAAATTTGACGCAAATATACGTAAGTGTTAAACTACGCACTACGTACGTATAAAACTTGTAAATAGGTACATAATACCAGGTAATACTGAACTTAACACAATTTAGTTCCATTGTAATAATGTATTCTGTAGTAAGTACTAAATCTCACTGTTCACTCACTGTTCGCTTACTTGATACAGTAGTCACTGTTAAAATTTTCATTTAAAAAATAAACTCTAACAATAGTCTATTTTCTTTAGGGGGGGTTGCAATCAAATGTTGTTCCTGAAAAGTTAACTGCAGTTTTTGACATACGACTGGCAGTTACCGTTGATCACGTAGAGTTTGAAAACAGGGTAAGTAATGAAACATTATTTTATACAGAGTAATTTATATTTTTAATAATGAATAAAATAAATAATTTTGTTTATTTTAGATAAAGATGTGGTGCAAAGAAGCTGGCGAAGGTGTTACATATGAATTTGAACAGAGGAACCCTTACGTGGAATGTACAAAAACCGATGCAACAAACCCTTACTGGGTCGCTTTCAAGAGTGCTGCTGATGAATTGTAAGTTTATGAATGCTGTGTTTGTTCTTGTTCTGCTGATAAACTTATTTATCGTATAACTACTTAGTTACCAATGGTGTCGATTCGGTTTTCACGATTAAACGTATTTGACAGGATTAAACTTAATTTAATTGTTCTGTCTTTGTCTTTCTATGTCGTAAAGATAAGGACAGGACGCTTAAGTTTAGTTCTGTCAAATAAGTTTAATCGTAAACACCGAATCGACACAATTGTAGAAAAAAATTTGATTGTCGATGTATTTATATCATTATCGAAAGTAATTATTTTGTTGGTAACAAACCATAGCGTCCCTACAACCATAAAGGCGGTGTTTTTCCAGACCTCAAGGATGTGGCGTAAAAACTTATAAAATAAACATGAAACTAGATAGTTTTTTATTACTTTATAACTGATGTCCATTGATTTTGTAGAGGAGGTAGATGACTTTATAAGTGAATCTTGACATTTCAGGAAACTGCAACTTGACCGTCGCATATTCCCAGGAGGCACTGACAGCAGATATGTGCGAGCTGTGGGCATTCCCGCCATTGGGTTCTCCCCTATCAACAATACCCCCGTCCTCCTCCACGATCACGACGAGTTCCTCAGCACTGACATTTTCCTCAAAGGCATCGATATTTACACCAAGATCATTACCGCTGTGGCCAATGTTTAAATATTATTATTTTATTTCCGTGTACTAAATTGTGCCTTATTATTAATAAGTAATAATTATACTAACTTATTTTATTAACTATATTACATATAATGGTTACATTTATATTCTATATTTTTAAAGAAAGTTTATTAATTATTATAATATTATTATTTATATTTTATACATCAATATTGCAATTTATACTACATTGCTAATAATTACACAATACGTTTACGCACATAGTTTCTTTTGTTTATTATTTACTTATTTACTCTGGTTGCTTATAAAACTATAAGGCTGCGGCCTAGACGCAAGCGACGGCGACAGCGACAGCGACAGCGACAGCGACAGCGACAGCGACAGCGACAGCGACGGCGACGGCGACAGCGACAGCGACGGCGACAGCGACGGCGACGGCGACGGCGACGGCGACAGCGACAGCGACAGCGACAACTGTTCACGACGCAAGCGACAAGGTCACTGGGTTTACGGCGATGTAGTGACGTGACTCTGTCGATGTCTGTCTGTCGCGATGTCGATATTTCGATATTTTCATAATTATTCTTACTAATATAATAACCAGTGATCGGAGTAGGTAGATTGATTTAGGGTTAATGGCCGCAAACGTATATGTTAATATGGACACGCCGCTCGGATTCCGAGAGTTTTACATTTTTAAGCAAACAAAAACGAATGTTCATTCTGTTATTCTACATATAAATAAATTGATTCCTTCAGAGCCAAATGATTGTACCAGATTTACTTTAATAATACTCAACTCAATTTCTGTTATTCTACATATAAATAAATTGATTCCTTCAGAGCCAAATGATTGTACCAGATTTACTTTAATAATACTCAACTCAATCCGAAAATACCGAAACTTTTCGGAAAAAAGGATTGTCCATGTTATAAAATCACGATACAAGTACCAAAAATCAATCTACCTACTCCGATCACTGATAATAACACTTAAAACTGACTCAGAGGTTTGCGCTCCTGACTATTGATCCGAGAGTCGTGGGTTCGATCCCCACCCAGGGCAAATATTTCTGTTTTTTAAATATTACTACTAACTTGCTAAAGAAAACTTAGATTTAGACAAAACAAAAAGGTGATTTCGGCAATACTGAAGAATTATGAAGATCAAAGTCGAAATCCGAAAGTTTAAATTACAAAAGAATGACTGTGGAAATAGATTATATTCTACATAATCAATATTATAAAAGAAAGTGTACAAATGTTTGTGCCGATAAAACTCTGAAACGAATCCAGATACGATCAAGGGAGTTATATGGTGCGGTAGCCCTTGTCCCCCATCCATGAAGAAGGTTTCCGTTTTTGCCTAAAGGGCGTGCTTTTGAAGATATAAGGGTTGAAATTTCACCCTTAAGAATTTTCTAGAATAGAACAGTCCAGAACATTCGAGAGTATTTGAGAGCACTCTACAGCAGTCCCGGAACAGCGGGGTGCGGAGGGGGGAGGACCGGTCTGCGGGGGGTGAGGCGCGGGTTGCGGGGCAGGGTGAGGAGCGGGGTGCGAGGGGGAGACGCGGGATGAGGGGGGAGGCGTGGGGTGCAGGGGGAGAGGAGCGGGGGGAGGGTGAGTCGCGGGATGCGGGGGGAAGAGCGGGGTGCGGGGAGGAGGAGCAGTGCGGGGTTGAGGCACGGGTTGCGGGGGAGAGAAGGGGGAGGCGCGGAGTGCAGGGCGAGGAGTGTGGTGCGGAGGTGAGGCGCGGGTTGCGGGGGGAGAGGAGAGGGGTGAGGGGAGGCTCGGGGTGCGGGAGGGGGAGGAGCAGGGGGAGAGGAGAGGGGTGAGGGGAGGCTCGGGGTGCGGGAGGGGGAGGAGCAGGGTGCGAGGGAGGGTGAGTCGCAGGGTGCGGAAAGGCGAGGTGCGGGGTGCGGGGGAGGGTGAGTTGGGGGGTGATGTGAGTGGTGAGGGGGTGAGACGCAGGGTGCGGGGGGATATAAACTCCCTGAGCGAAGCCGGGCACTCCAGCTAGTATCAAACTTTATCATTTTATTATCTGAAACTATTTTTTCTTCTCAAACTATCGATAGTTTAAACTGGTTTATCGATTAAAGAAGAACGTCCCTAAACGCGCGACGTCCTTGAAATGTCACTCGTCGCTCGTCGCCGCGCGTGTCGCTGTCGTCCAAAACAGCTCCATACAAATGTATGGAAATGATCAAGTCGCTCGTGTCGCTGACGCCGTCGCTGTCGCTGTCGCTGTCGCCGTCGCTTGCGTCCAGGCCGCAGCCTAAAGTACCCGAATACTTATTACTAATGTTACTGTTTGGATGCATTCTATATCTTACAAACTACATTTCAAACCATTCCACATAATCTTGTCAGCTTTAAATTTGCGTACATACTTAGAGATATGATCATAATGCGATATGTCATAAAAATACTGGCTGGTCTGATGATATAACTATAGTCACTGAAACTCCTCAACATCGGCATATTGCATTGCATACGTAATAACAAGTAAGTTTTATAGGGGAGCGGGGTGCAAGTCTGTGGCATTTAATATGGACATGTAATGGGTACATATTAGAATATTTAAAATTAAAATGTCGACGGCTACAATGCTTATGCTCAAAATGCCTAAAATTTAAATACCGACTACTTCAAAATACTTATTCTTATAATGCTGAAGTATAAAACACTAAAGTTGAACATAACTAACGTCTGAATTACCTAATGATTAAAAATATCTATTATTACAAGGTCTAAGTGCAAAATACTTACGTTTATAACATGGAATAGTAGGTACCACTCGCAATTACATCTTGAGGCGGGAGCGAGCGAAGCGAGCTCGCATATACAGAGCACCCCCGCCGCCGACTCGGATAATTTAGGTTCGGAGACTGTGATGCGGAGGCGAAGCTCGCCTCCCTTCACAGTCGTAGTGTTAGGTTGATATAAGAACCACAGATAGGAGCTCCGAAGGGGCTCCGTCGACTGCTTGCTCTCATTCTTGCCAAATAAAATTTATTTAATCTATGAAATCGTTATATTTAAGAAAATTGTATAATATCAATATTTAGATGGTTAGCTATTTTTAAATTTTGAATATTTAGTACGTTGGCATTTTGATACTAAGTTTTACGACCTTCGTTCATCATTCGAAATTTTAGATATTTAACATTTTTAATTTAGTTTAAGCAACTATTTGGTATTTAAATTTTAGGGATTTTGAGCAAAAGCATTGTAGCCGTCGACATTTTCATTTTAAATATTCTCATATGTACCAGTATAGATCCTTTAGCTCTTAGTTTCAGTAATGACATACATTTTATTAGAAATTAAGTTTTTTAAAAAAAATTAGTTTCTTTTGGACTCTAAATTTCTTCTCGCTCCGCTAACACTTTCCGAAACTTTGAGTGTACAAGTTCCGAGGGGTAGAAACTTTGTAACTTAGTAGAAAATAATTGACGATTTAAAAGAATGTGTACAACATCTATACTCAAATAAAAAAAAAAAAAATTTGATTGACTATCTCAGATTCTAAGACTTGAGCCTATAAGTCTTGTTTGATTTCTCGTGTTGTGTTGGTAGGTATTAAGGGGCACACCGCACCGCACACCCTCAAAGACAGTCACCACACCAGTCATCACTCGCATCACTGGCTTTCGCTTTTTTATACGTAACAAGGGCACAAAATTGACCAAATACTGCTCATTTACAGTTAAGCTAAGGCTAAATTGAAAAAGGGGTTTCAATAATATTCATTAAGTTTATTCGTTCATATACTTATTTAACTTTCATGTTTAATGAAATCTAAATTAATAATCTAATTTCGTGTAGATCACTTTTAAAGAAATTGGGAATACTGCCACTGCTATCTATTCTTATAATACAAGATGATTTTTTAATAAATTCTTGTAAGTATATAGGAAATGGAGAAAGTTAAACAAATCCATCAACAATTTCATAAATAGGTAGGTTACGTTACGCGTTTCCAGAAAAACTTATATATTGGAGTGAACATAATTATAGTATTTTTTTACCGCGTTATCGCGAATCATTCAGGAATTTTTAAGTTTGTTTTTTGCATTGCAAGAATGGCCTTTTCAAGAAATGTTTTATTCGCTGAAGGATTTTCAAAGGCGTAAACTATGAAACTGTTTCGTGCATATTGAATTTATGATATAAATCTAAGCGAAAATTTTATTACTATTTTCGCTTACCATCAGATTGCCACCTTTACCATAAAAAAAATATATATTATTATCAAATATTATTAATCTATTCTTCATGTGCCTTAAATTCGATATTTGAATGATATTGATATTATTCTCTGTAGGTACAATTCGTGGTTCTATTATAGAAGTGTTTTTATTTAGAAATATTTCATCTGAACTGGTAACACAAACAACCAATCTGTCACTGTCAAAATCTATCCACCATGTGCAAAGAGAATATAATCACTATAATACGTTTACACCATGTGATTTTGTGTTGTGATCGGGTGGCTGATTTGTTTTGAGTTTATTTTTCTCTCTTTGCCAGTAATTATTTTATTTATTCTCCGTGCATTGATGGATAAAATATCTCAAATATTGTGTTGATATGAGGCTATTAAATTCATCGTAATCATTTGGTACGGCATAAAATATTTATTACAGGGTTTACCGAAACCTTTACCAACTTTTCGGAAATTATTTAACTATTAAGAATGTTGGAGCCCTGGAATGATGCTACAATTCTACCTCCGCCAGTGCATACTGCATTTTGTACGTCGCGCATTGGTAAGTGAAAGAATTTTATCTTTACGATAATGTAATAATTGACCACGCTGAATACGTTAAAAACAACCGACTTTTTCTTCAACCGAATTTTGCTATGTTTTTGTTGATTTTCTCAAAAACCGCTGAATCGATTTCGATAAAACTTATATGGGACCACCTGTGAAGTATACCCTTTTAAACAAAAAAAGAATTTTCCAAATCGGTTCAGGCCTCTTCGAGTAATCGGTGAACATACATAAAAAAAAAGATTCCGACAAATTGAGAACCTCCTCCTTTTTTTGAAGTCGGTTAAAAAGAAAAACAAAGTTGATTTTCACCTGTGATTTCTACATGTTTATAAAAGGTGATAAAAAATTACGACTTACATCATAAAGAGTGCTTACCACTATTAGTTGCTATGTGTACTACTAGTAGTTTTTATGTGCTGTACTAACCTACCAATACATTCTCTAACCAATACATTACGCTCCCTCCTCATGCACAATCCGGGGTCTCCATCTGGGTGCAGAATAAGTTGTTTGGCATTGCATCTTACTGAACTGACCGTATGGTTTTCCATACGGTCAGTTCAGTAAGACAATCCTTTTGGATTGTCCTCTTCATCCAAATCTAAGTAATTTATTGAGTTTGAATCTAATTTAGGTTATATGGTATAATTTCAAAAGGATATGGACCCAGTTTACCTTTGTGTTGAAACAAGATTGTTAAAAACCATAGAAACTGTTTTTTATATCAGCTGCACACTCAATACACCATTGTGAGAACTTTTTACCTGAAAAAATAAAGGAGTCAAGAGACAAACAATGGCACACTTATCATCTGTTGCTTTATGTTGGTTGTAGTAACATAAGTGTATCAAGAACCAATTGTTAAAACTTTAATAATTTATTACTTAAAGGTAAGTAACTGTAATCTTATTTCAATTTGATTTAATTTGTTTTTTTGCAATATCACCATTATATTGTATAAGAATTAGATTACAAAAGGAAAAGGTGGCCTTACTGCTGGGTAGCAGTTTCTTCCAGGTAACCTTTGGGTAGGAAAGCTGTGATATATCTATAATTGTATTCAATGACCCTAATTATGTATACCTATAACTGTAAAAAAGTAAAAAAATTTCAGAATCATATTTTGTTCTACTTAATTGCAATGAGAGAGAGATGATCAGAAATAATATTCAACTGTTGTCTTAATAACTGGACAATATTATGATTCTCCACTGCCTATTCCTTGTTTCGAAAATAATTGGTAAGTCAACTGCAAATGCTTAAATTGTATAATTATAAGTATCATATTATAAGAATATATGTAATATTTTTATCATTTCTATTCTATTTTTCCATTTGGCATTCAACATCTCATTTAAGGAGTGATTTCGCCAATGTCAAGTGAAAAATGGGAGAATCTTCAATAAAAAAAATGGCGAAACGCCAATGTCAAGTGAAAGACACGACTCTAAGGGTGATGGGCACTTAAAGACGCGCCACGTGGTAACAGTTTACTTGCATTCTTTTTCCCAGGCTCGTATTCAATGGGGGAGTTTGTAGTACTACATAGTCCAGAATCACTTCAATTCTCAGGAAATTCTGCTACTTTACTCAGTGCTGTAAAAGAAATATTTGCAGCATCTCTTGGTTTATCTGTTGATAAGGTAACTTACCATAAACTTATTCAAAGAGACATTCAACTTCAACTTTAATACAATGGCCTCTGCCAAATATATGGCAATTCCTATACTTGAAGAAGTGCAAATTGAAGATGCATACTTATGCATAGCCATAGCTTAAGATGCATAGCCATAAAAACTACAACTACCATACACCACAACTGCATTAAAATAAAAGGCTCAAAAACAATGGAAAATTGACTGAATCCGATAAACAATTCGCAACAAATGCATCAACCTCTCTAACTCCAAAAACAGAATCAAAAGAGATCTAATTTTATATTTGACATTATACATTTTTCAGAGTACTAGCTGGGATGGTCTTGTTGTTATAAATCCGTTTGCAACTCCAGAGGCAGTAGTTGAAGTGTATGTTGATGGCATTTCTCATCTAGGTGTCTCCGTAAGCAGCTATTCATTTGTTTACCTACATACAGTACTATTTTATTCATTAACACATTCAGTAATGTACATATATTACTTCATTCATACAGTAATATTTTTAAGTTTTAGAATCCTACGTTATGTGCGTGAATATTATTTATTAAGGTTCTCAATATAAAGCTTTTCATCAGAAAATATAACATTTCAGATTTCCGGGTCTAAGAGTTACCGTTTGATCATTGACAGCTATGAATCAGATGCATATGATGCATTGAGGCGTCGCATACATAAGAATGTTTTTAATGGCCAAGACAGTAACATTGTCCACATCAATTTGAATGATGGTGATGAGGTACCTACAATAATTATATCACACTTAGTATACACTCAATTTTTCAGGTACTTATAAAACTTGACATGTATTTTTATTGAAATGTGCTTGTTCGTGTGCGTGAAAGGTACTAAGACTAAGTAGGTATCTTTTGAATTTTACTTTACTCATTTGAGAATTTTATCATGCAGGTATCAATAAAAAGACATCAAGATTATTTACCTTTAATACCTTAAGAAATGGAGTTAGGTATAACTAGTTTTTTTTTTAAATGAGGATGTGATTTTGATGAGTAAAATATTTTTTCACAGATTTCTTATTATTATCATTTGTTTGGCAATATAAAACCACCAGAGGTTCCTAAAGGAGAATATCATTTTTTGTCAGCATCTGTTAATGAAGATAAAGAATTTCTTATTGAACTTGAAGTTTTAAAGGCCATCATTAAAAAAGTATGTCCATTACATTATTGATTTGTAAATTGATGTTGTAGATTGTAGATTGATATTTGTAGATTGATGTTGTAAATTGGGAAAGTGAAGGTAATCCGCCAGTTTTTATACTTAAATGTTTTTGTAGAAATTTCAATAATTAAACACCCACTTTTTAATTTTTTTTAATACTGGAGTATTTTTCTCCATTAGGGTTGTACAGCCTGTTGGTATGCAATACGTAACAACGGCACGGTGGCAACTTATTAAAATAAAAGTAAAATTTAAATTTTAAAAACCCCCCGACACAAAAAATAAACTCTAAAAACTAACAAATAATATTTTAAACCTATTATAATTATTATCGTCACATATATTATGTAAGTTCAAATATTTTTATTTTCCAAGCGTCGTCGCGTCGGGGGACCGCTAAAGTTTATAAAGTATTTTTTCAACAACAGCTAATTAATTATTAAGAATTACATTTAGGTACGAGCGGAGTAAATTATTTTGTTGCAATCTACGACTACACCTGTTTTTCTCACTTAGCGGTCCCCCGACGCGACGACGCTTGGAAAATAAAAATATTTGAACTTACATAATATATGTGACGATAATAATTATAATAGGTTTAAAATATTATTTGTTAGTTTTTAGAGTTTATTTTTTGTGTCGGGGGGTTTTTAAAATTTAAATTTTACTTTTATTTTGTCCTTTTTAAAGTAGGTATAAATATTAGGAAGGTATTTATAATGATTAGTTAGTTGAGTTAGTAACCATAGGACATATGGAAGGTAGTCAGATCCCCTCACCAACTATTAAAGAGCTGATGATCTTCAAACGGCTGATCAGGTCATGGTTACCTTACCATATACTTTCAATATCATTGAAGTAACATGGTACCAAATTTCGAATCGATAGGACATATGGAAGGTAGTCAGATCCCCTCATCAACTATTAAAAGCTGATGATCTTGAAACGGCTGATCAGGTCATGGTTACCTTACCATATACTTTCAATATCATTGAAGTAACACGGTACCAAATTTCGAATCGATAGGACATATGGAAGGTAGTCAGATCCCCTTATCAACTATTAAAGAACTGATGATCTTCAAACGGCTGACCAGCTCACGCTTGCCTTACCATGTTCTTTAAATATCGTTGAAGTAACACGGTACCAAATTTCGAATCGATCGGACATAGGGAAGTTAGTCAGATCCCCTCATCAACTAGAAAAGAGCTGATGATCTTCAAACGGCTAAACAGATTTTCATGAAACATGGCTAAGAACACTCGGGATAAAATTATCTATGACACAAAAAAAACAAAACGAAAATCGGTTCATCCGTTTGGGAGCTACGATACCACAGACAGATACACAGATACACAGATACACAGACACGTTAAACTTATAACACCCCTCTTTTTGCGTCGGGGGTTAAAAAAAGTGAACTCAACCTAACGGAAAGGCTTCGTACCTTATGTTTTTGAAATTTCTATACAAAACACATAATTAAAACTGGGGGTAAAAAATTAGAAAAGTCGTTGATTTGTTTATGGTTTATTTTCAGGTAAAGTTTGGAGCAATCAAACCTGATGATATGGTTGATTTCTATGAATTTAGATGTACGACCCTCAAAAATCTCTCGGATCATTACGGCCCTAACAATGGGCAAACTAGAGAGGCCAGATTACTCCTTGGTTAGTTCCTACAATATTTGTTATTTTCAGTTTCTGTTATCTATAGCGAAGAAATGCTAAATGTTCGAAATGTTCAAACTTAATATACAGGTGTTAAAAAAAATGTGTTTGCTTAACACGTTAATTGCCATTGGGCGCACCTGTGCGTTTACAACTCCTTAAGTGTATGCCTCCAACGCAAATATGCGTTTCATACATTTGTATGGCTACTAGGTAGTATGCCGCCCGACGCGTATGTGCGTGTACATGTGATTTGTATTACAAACGCGCAGGTGCGTCGCGCGGCACGCTGCATAGACGCGGAAACGCGCAGGTGCGTCGAACGGCATACAGACAGGAGCATAACTTGCCCGCAAATATGCGTCGTACGGCATACTTCATAAGCAAGATGGTATGGCATTAAGTAATGTTTTAGGTGGCACGTAACGTGTTAAGGAATTACTCAGAATCAAGTACATATAGAATACAGGAAAATATTAAAAAAATCGATATAATATTTTTTCCCATACAAATTCTTATTCACTATTCAGATTTAAGTAGCATGAAAAATTTAATAAAAATAATTATTCTATACGTGATTTTGAGTAACTCCTTAAAATTTAAAACTCACGTTTTATAACACCTGTATGTATAGCAACCTAAAAACGAACCATCGCTTCTAGAACGGTCTGCTGAAACTGTAGCGTAGGATAGCAGCCGCTTGGCGTGTGCACATGCTGATAATAGCTGATACGATATCGTGTATAGCTTAATTTTCACGAGTTCCCCATTACAACCGCTTCAACATTATATATCATTGAACCGCTTGTACAACTGCTTGACGCATTTTGTTTTCCTTAGCCGAAGCAGTAGAAGCGTTGAACGAGGCCTTCGTGAATGCATACCAAGGATCCGTTCTGGTGACGATGGTCGCCGTAGACATCACCGACCAGCTCATGGCCGCTCGCCGGAAAGCGATGATGAGAAATACTAAAACGATTGCACCTTGATACTTATGAGGGGGGACTGAAGAAGTAGATTGTTGATTAAGTCTATCGAAAAAAAAAATAACAGTCGGAATTTTTTTGTTCAGTTTCGTGAGTAATGCTGCAGGCAACGGGAATGGTAAACGAATAAAATTTCACCTGTATTTATTTGTAGTTTTTATTTTTTTATATAATATTTTATTTATATTTTTTATATAATATAATAATAATTTTCAATAAATTTTATAAATAATTAATCGAGTTTTTTTAATAACCTTTATCAATCCTGTATCTGACAGACATTGTGATATTTTCATATACTTATAACTGGTATCGGGTGTGCAAGTTTCCCACACTATGTTTTTTTCGCCGCCAAGAGGTAATACATATGTTTAATAATACGTATTTATTAATATAAATATGTTTAATTGAGATTTGGATCAAGATAACTTTTCTTAGAAAACCAGTTTTTACGGTTCCATGCCCAAAAGGTGCCAACGCGGCTTTTTACTAATCCTATGCTGCTCTGTCTGTCTGTTTAAAGGCAACCCATTAACATAATATTATTTTGATGCTGGCTAATATGAGTCGGACTCCTGCTACCGATCCTGAACTGAATGAAGAAAACTTTTTTATAACACACTGAAATTTTAGGGTTCTCTCTCACACTTGAGCAGCTTTATTTCATATCTTGTATAACGGGACTTTAAAATATTAATGTTTTGTTATATTTTTTTCTTGCAGACCTAAAAGGACTGACGTACACTTGTGAGAACATCGTTCGTATATTATCGAAGCAATCGCCTCTACACAATGAAGCAGCCGTATTTTCAAGACTCCTTTACAAATTCGACAAAAAGTTTAGGAACGACATCGGATACAGGAAATTCAAGAAAGTAAACACTGCATTAAAGAAATATTTTTCTTTGAACCTGTTGAAAGACGTTGAGAACTTTCTACTGGCACTGCCGAGTAAAGATGATGAAGCGTACCTGCCAACGCGGCAAATGTTGGAGTACTTGCTTGTTCGTATCATCACTTTTTCAAAAATAATGCAAAGAATTTGCGTGTGCTCAAAGCAAACTTCAGTTTTCTACTTGGATAGGATAAAGAGAGGAGAAAGTCACTGGATGTCTCTTATTCCATATGCCATTCTGAGCAGGGTTTGGTCTATGAGCAGCGTTCTATTAAACCATTCCTGCAGCTGGTTTAAAAGTTTACACCCTTATTTGAGTAAATTAGAACTGAAGGGACTCAAATTCTTACCCCCTAATTACTCATTGCCAGAGGATTTAGATGAATGGTTGGACATGAAAAACATGGATAGTTTTGGAAAGTTTGAATGGACTCAAACTAAAAGATTCACATTAAACACAGGAACTGAAGATGACGATGGTGGTTCTTTCGAGAATATACTCGATTATGTGAAGCAATTAAATAATGAAGACGAAAACGAAGACCCTTCGGATTCAAAAATAGAAGCCAAATTTGAAAAGTTAAATTCAGAAGAAATTAAGTTCTCCCTAGCCAAGAATGTTGACCAAGGCCAGACAATATCTAGAGAGACATTTAAAAAGGAAGGGTTTCAAGCACAACCACAGCAACCACCTCACGCTGTTCACAGAGTGACTAATAAAGACTCCTTGAAGAACTTTATAGAAAGAGAAGAAGAGTATAGAAACCAATCAAGCAAACATTCACTGACTGGCCACCTTAGTTTCATGCAGTGGCAATGTTTGAAGTCAGCTTTACTAAAACTATTACAATCATTATCAAATAATAGAAAAATTGAAAGGAAATTTCAAATTATTTGGAAAGAAAAATGTACGGATTATGCATGAAATAAATATTGTTATATAACTTTTTATTTTTACAATATACAATATTTCAAATACAGCACCATTTTAGAGATAAATTTTATAGTAGATACAGCATACAAATTGGATCATTACACAGGGTTAGGTTCACATCGAAACACGACGCGATGTGATGCGAATTCCATAATTGTAACCATTGTTATGAAGATTTAGTGCTTGGTTACCATTAGTGTGTTTATATTTATGACGATTTAAATGGATCAAACATTATGAATTTATGAGGTCTCGAAATTTTGGCCGATTAGGTTGTAGTAAACAATTAAAACACATTGGCTGTGCCGATATTATTGAGCACTTGTCTAACATTAAGAATATTTTGTTTCTCACCAAAAATTTGATGCTGACTGTACATCGCTTACTGATTGCGTACTAAATAACAAAAAGTACTCATCGCTTCGCTTCGCGTCGCGTTTCAGTATGAACTGACTACAACAGATTAGGTACAAACAAATGGAATGTGGTAAGGCATATGCATAGCATTGCTCTTACAATTACATTATAAGGCTGTTCTGTGATATCTTTACCTGATATCTGATTGTGCACAAGAGACTATTATAATTTTATGCTCTTGCATAAACTTTATACTTTCCAACAATTAAATACATATTAGTCTATGTAACATTATAATTATTTACACTTTTAAATAAAAAAAAGCTTAGTATACAACAACAGTTACAAAGTTAATAGCTTTCATAATTATTAATATACAGTTATTGAGCTGTGTACAATTAATAAATTTGTAACTATGAAAAATAATAATTCAAATGTAAAATGGATTTTTCATTCATAATGAAAATGTTACTGGACCCTGTTAGTCAAATATGGGAAATAGTTGGAATGTAAATAATAAAATTGTATTACAGTGTAGGTATGAGTAAACAGCAGTTTTTGTTCGAAACATTGCTAAGGTGATTCAGGTTCACTTACAAAACAAGGGGTATGTCGGATGGCAATATAATAGCATTTTGTGCAATGGCGAAACAATGGTATGGCAACACTGCTTTATTTACTTTCTAGCACTCGATAATTTCTGCATACGCGCTTTCAGTCCGCCTTCTTTCTTCGGCTGTGTCATAGGTCTTCTCTCCTCCTGCAGTTTCTTTGCTTCTTTTAACCTACAAAAATTTGTTTTTCTATCAATGGGCTATTAAAATTGCCTATATTGTGCACCGTTGGACATCAGTATCTTCACTTCACAAAACCGGGGGAGCATCTCACGCTACGCTTGCCTAAACGTGTCCCTGTTTTTATTTATCTTAATTTTTATTTCTGCTAATAAATTACTTATAATATTCTGAACTAAACACTAAGAGTTTACTCACTTTTCTTTTATGGCCAACTGTTCCTCCTTCTTGAAAATATCTTTGAAGTCGCTGCAAAACGATGTCCATAGCGAAAAGAACTCCTTTGGTTCACACTCCTCCACCTTCCCGCACTTGGGCGTGTATTGGTAGAATCGCACAGTGGCTATGAACTTGGTGTGGCATTCTTCTAAATTTTCAGTCTCAGTCTTCAATTTTTCCTCTGCCGCGTTCAGAAATACAGTCATTTTCTCTTTGAAGTTTTCGAGACGCTTTTTGCTTTCACAGACGTTAGCGTCATCAGCCTTTTGAGCATCAGTTTGCAGAACTTTTTTCGTCTTTTCCTGGCATGCTGTAATAAAAAGTTTCCAAACTTAAAACGAAAGCTGGCCAAATTTCTTCTACTCCAAAGCTGGGAATGGGAATAAATTAGTTATAGTCTTTGTTACTGGTCGTTATGTATGTTTATAAATTTATTAAAAATTAAAAATAAACTTGGTTTCGTATGGGAGAAAGTTACATAATTGTTCAAAACAATTCAATCTCAACAAAATCGCAAGTTCGGTTTATTTGCCACGACAATACTTGTTTACTACTCCTTCGTCGCTCGAAAGTAACAAGGTAACCCGCGTACAGTCGCACGCATGTTTGGTCGCACTTTAAACCCCAATTTCGCAGACTTAATACTTACCTGTACCAGAAGAACAGATGACCTTGATACAAGGCTCCAACTGCGGAAAAGCAAGCCAAAGCCATGATATATACCTATAAATACTATTCTACCTGTCAGTTATACTGTGTGCGTTGCAAACGAGTCTTCAAGATGAAATTCGATTCGCTAGCCATATCAGCCCACCGTATGAAAGACCTGAACTAAACACTTGAAGGAGTCGCCGTCACCGGATACGGTGTCATGATGATGATAACGACGTACCTGTGAGCTGTTTGGTGAGGTTAGTGAGATTGGCAGCCACATCTGCGAAGTCTATGGCGGCAGCGCGCGCCACGTCGCCCGGCTCCGGCACTGGCAGAACGCACGCACTGGCCAGCGCTCCCCCCATAGAGCGCATATAAGTGCGCACTATGAAGTGCAAAAGCGTCACGTTTGACTGCTTCGACTGGGGGATAAAACGCAATGTCTATTATACACATAGTAAGAACTACACGTAATAGCGTCGCGCAAATAAGTTTTATGGGGGATCAAGTCTGTGGCGTCACGTTTGACTGCCTCGACCTGGCATCGACTAACAGAAGTGAGTGAACATTATTTGTTAACTAGACAACATATTTTAGACAGAGCATATAAAGAGAGATGAAGATTTAATGTAATTGTTGTCCTTCGATTATGATAACAATACAAAACAAGCAATTTAAAGTGTACGAGAAAATATAGGTAGATATCTTAATTAAAGGGACAATAATACCTTCACATCCTTGAGCTTGGCTAGTATCTCCAACCCAAAGCCGTCGGCCTGGCCCCGCTGGCCGTTGCCGCCGTTCATGTAGTTGCCAAGCGTCAGGATTATAGCGAACAGTTTCTTCAGAGATTCGCTAGTCGTCAGAAACTGAAATAATAATTAATTTATATGCAAGAAACACGTACAAGGCAACCATCTGGAAAAGTGCAAACCTACAAGGGACATATCCTTTTTTCCAACTGAACAGGTATTTCTTTCGAAATGCATAATTCGCTAGGTACTGCGAAACTACTGCTACTGTGTTTCCTCTGCTAGGGCACAGGTATCTCTTCCCATATCTTGAGAAAGCTAGGCCTTAAGACCCACACACAGGATAACTCCAGTGTCACAAGTTTTCTAAGGATCTTAGAAAAAGTCTTTTTTTTTTATCTGAGAGTTACCGTCACTTACGGCTTATCGTGGCTTGTCAAGATTGAAAACTGTCGAGGTAACTGGCACTGACATCAAACCAATTCACGCTATGTACGTGCCCATAGAGAGAATGCCAACCGAACTGAGCCACAGTGTTTACAAATTCAGACACAAGTATGCACTCGAGTATTATCTTAATAAATATTATAATTTCGTATTTAAAAAAGAAAACTCACCTCACAGGTATGCTTTAAATTATCCAACTTGTGCATGGTAGTGCTGATGGCGTCTTCAAACTCCGCTTGAAACATGAAGCATGAGATTCGCTCGGCGAAGTTGGAAATTCCCGACAGGTCGTGAAGGAACGCCTCTGGCCTGTCTAGCGGAATATCCGGTTTCTTTTCAAGATGTTCCCGTATCTTCGCTAGCTCTTCCTCATTGGCTCTCTATAAAATTAGTTGACTACTTAACAAAGAATGCTTAAGCGCTTCAAACAAACTGAATTTAAGAAATTTATTAGCACTTACCAGTTCATATATTTGCTGTAACGCTTCTAAGCTCACAACTGACGTATCAAAATTGTAAATCGCATTTTCTATTTCGGAAAATTCAACATGTAAACTTTGCGCCAAGATACCGACATTTTGCGATCTCTTGCTATCCAATATCTTCACTGGCTGGATTTTTGTTTTCACTTCAACCTTTTTCTTCACTGGTGCCTTGACTACTTGGCGTGAAAAAAGATCCGCAAATTCATCAATATTGTCCAATTTTTCTTCCTCAATCTCCAACCACAGGGGCTTAAAACCAGAAGTTTTCTCTGCTTCCCCTTGATTGGTCGGTTGCGCCGTGGTAGCAAGAATACGGGTCCAATATAGGGGTTTCATTGGTGCAGCGGGCTTCACTGGGGTTTTCCTTAGGGCTGTAATAGATGATCAAATAATTATATCAACCATCTCAAAATAAACACTCGAAATTTTAAACACCCAATACAATAAAAACTCACTTGCTCGTTGACCGATCCAACCTCCAGCAGGTGGCGCTGGGAAAGGTATAGGTCCACTATATACATTATTTCCTGGCGGAGGCGGAGCTGAACCTTGTATGTCGGGAGGAGCAGGAGATCCAGGCATCGGCGGTGGCGGCGGGCTGATCCCGGGCATTGGTGGTGGAAATGGAGACATTCCGGGCATCGGTGGAGGGACGGGAGATGTGCCCGGCATGGTAGGAGGCAAAGGCGATGTTCCAGGCATAGGAGGCGGCACGGGAGGCATCCCCGGCATAGGAGGCGGCACAGGGGACATCCCCGGCATAGGTGGAGGTACAGGGGACATCCCCGGCATAGGAGGAGGTACAGGATATAAGCCAGGCATAGGTGGAGGTGGTGGAGCTATACCGAACATGGGCGGAGGTGGCGGCGGTGGTGGTGGGGTGACTCCAGGCATAGGCGGCAGTGGGGGCGCTAAGTCTGGCATAGGGGGAGGAGGAGGTGGACACAGATAACCTGGCATCGGGGGAGGTGGAGGGGGCATAGGCGGCGGTGGAGGCGGGACGCTAATTCGTTCGCTTGACAAATTTTCAGGCATTGGGGGCGGGGGAGGAGCTGGAGGAATTACTGGAGGTTTAGGTGACGATTGTTTGACTTCAAGTGTTTTAGGAGATAGTTTCACATTAGGAGTTTTAGGAGGAGATTGTTTCACTTCAGGAGTTTTAGGAGATTGCTTCACATCAAGAGTTGTCGGAGGAGATTGCTTCTCTTCAAGAGATTTAGGCACAGGTAGCTTGTCTTCTGGCTTAGCTGATTGTGTAGGAGACGTTTTTCTGTCTGTACAATTAAGCAATGTCTGTGTATGTTTTGCTTCTACTGATCGAATAAGATCTGAACCAGGAATTTTGCTTGTTTGGACCAGTGATAGTGGTGACGATTGAGAACCGCAATAAGGTGTTTTTTGATCTGTGGCTGAAACTTTTGGGCTTGGGCATTCTGATGTCAAATTGGACACTTCAGAAACTATTGAAGGGCTGTCTGAGGCAGGACTATGTTTTTTAACCACTATGGAGTACAACACAAGTGCTTCTGTTGTTTTTGGATATACAGTGTTTTTTATTTGTTCACCATCTTTTTTTTCACAGTCCGATGTGTCTTCAAATTGGCAGGCATTAGCTAACAGCTCTGTGGAAGTGTATGTGCTCTGAAATGATCCCTCTGAACTTTCACAATTTAAGCTGGTATCCCGGGAACTTGCAGTTAGTTGATAGGAGGAGCCAGTCTCTCTTATTTCATTTGTACTATCATTGTCTTTAATGTTTCTGTTTTTATTCATTTCATTGTTTCCATAACTTTCATTATAATCTCTACTTTTATTTAACTTACAATAGTTTTCAACTTTCTCAGATCTAACTCCAATAAAATTTTCAGGTTCATCCCCTTTATTTTTTTTACAAGTGCTACTTAAATCTAATGTATTATTTACATTTTTTCTTATTGAATCATTCTCAGGTATATTTATCACAGGTCTATTTATAGGTACTTTACTATTTTCATTAGATATATTGGTTTGTACCTCTTTGCTAACTAAATCTACTTTTTTAGACCGTTTATATTCGATCATTGACTCAATATTTTGATCTATATTTTTAGTTAGAGCCTCAATTTGAGCAGTTACTTTATGTTTCTCTAGTTGGTACTCCAGTTCTTGAAGTCTGGCCTTAAGCTGTGATATGATGGATTTGGCTTCATTGAGACTGCTAATTTCTTCATTATTGTTCTGGATGGGAGGTTGTTCACACTGCACCTCCTTGTCAGGAGGCCATGCGGAGAGCTGTAGTCTCCCCGGTGTGACAGGCTGTGACGCTGGCATCTCTGTGTGTGCCCAGTAGTACATTAGATTAGGCTGAAACAAGATATTTTTTTAGTAGTTTTTTATTTTATTTAAAGCACAGTTGGTAAGCCCTTGGGAAAATCTCACCTGATAGAAGTGCTGAAAGATGGAAGAGGACTTTCCAAGATTATTCTTGACTGTAATGAGGAATTGGCTATCTTATCTCAATGCCGGAACACAATGATGCCGGTAACATTAATTTTATGAAAAGAATTAGATGATATGGCAGTAGCTAGCAAAGGCTCAGAAAATACTGTACCATCAGCCAACTGAGTTTCACAAAGTTGGACTACCCAGCCGGGAACTGAGATGACAACCTCCTGATGGTAAGCAAGTGAACTACCTACTTTCTTCTTCTTATTGCAGCATAACTATTGTCTATTTTCAAGGGTTAGTATTCAGTTAATGCATTCAATTCAGGGTTGGCATGTTTAAAACAAGGTGTTTAAAACATTGTTAAAAAAAACCTGTTCAATATTAATGTGTTATAAACGATGTTTTAAACAGTGTTTTGAACAGTTTAAAACATAGCAAATTAAACATATCTCAAAGTTCTAAAACAGATACAATTTGAGTAAAATAAAATAAAAAAAATTGATTAAAATAAATAATAATTTACTAACTAAATATATTTATAAAGAAAAGGGATTCGGAAATGAAGACTAACTTCCTGAAAGGTAAGGAAGGAGGACAGTTAGTTAGACCAAGTTGTCTGTTTTGATCATCTTTTTATTTTTGACAGGCACTGAGTTGCAATCTTAGTTACATTTTAAATATATTCATTTTTGTCACCTACAACAATACAACCAGAAGGTAGTACCTAGGTCATAAAAACTAGTAGGTATTTAGAGTAAGTTTAACACACATACAGGATGTAATAAAATAGGTTCAGACTCTTTAACTTTGGTTTCTACTACATACTGAACAACTTTTGTTCTACGACTTTGCTGAAAACTCCGAAAATTTTCAGACTTCCCATACAAAGTTTGCAAGTTTGACCAGTTGGTTTGTATGATAAATTGACAATGACAATGCTAAAAATATGCGCTAAAAACAACCGGCTTCAAATTTTTCTGAGTTTTCAGCTAAGTTGTAGAACCAAAGTTGTTCAGTATGATGAGTAGAAGGATCACCTATTTTGTTACACTCGGTATAGGTAAAATCCCGTCGTGATCGTGAGGCGAGGGGAATCACCTACAAAAATAGGGTTATTCCCACAGAATATCAGGAAGTCCCCTCATAGAGGCGTATCTGATTGAACTCCACATATGACTAATAAAACATTCCGTAGGTAATTTGTGTTTTAAACCATTTGAAACAGTTTAAAATGTGTTCAAAATAGACGAAAAAAAATTGGTTTTAAACATGTTTAAAACATTTTGAACTGTTTGTTTTCCAACCTTGATTCAATTGGGTTTTTTTAAACAATAAAAATTTTACTTTGGTTGAGGATGAAACCAATACGTACAATAAAGAGAAACAGGAAAAGTGTAATAGGTCACAAATCATAAATTGAGTATCAAAGGATATTTGAGAGATTATTAACACATTCAATGTCGGCGACCCACCTGGCGGGTTCTATAGCATTCTTAAAAAATATTAGTGGTATCCATACATTACAATGAAAATTTGTGGCAGTGGTGAATGTGTTAATAACAGAATGACTACTCAAGTATCTATGAAACTTTGTTCAGCTCTGTCCAGATTCGGGGCCTACATGGGTCAACATCATCAACAGCCACAAGACAGCCAATGCTGGACATGGGGCTTTTGCTGTAATCTTCACGCTTGGCAGGAAGCTGCTGCTCATCTTCTGGTTACCAGATCTCTTAGTCGCCTCTTACGACACACAGGGAAAATACAGGATGGTGTTATTCGAGAGCCATACATGCTAAAGCCGACATGAGTACCTAACCAATCAAAAACATGTGTTGTAACCAAGAATTTCTACTATGATGTAGGCACCTACCTTGAAAATATTTTCAGTGGGCGCATCCTTATCGGATATTTGTCGCAACACGCCAGCGGCGAGCAGGTGGGTGCAGTACTGAATACCAAGGTTCTTCAGATCCTGGGCGCTCAGGACTTGTTTGAAGTGGTTATTCTCCGACACCGAGGACATGAACCAATTCAAGAGCATCTGCCCTGGAAGGCCAACATGATGTTTAGTCACGTTAAAGTAGATAACTGAGCTGGGAAATAAATAAAAGTCAAAGCACAACAATCACAACAAAAATGCTTTAGGCGTTTTTTTTTTCACAATCACGACCATGTTAGTATTTTGACGGATGAAAAGCTTAAATATTTATGGAAATTGCTGTACAGATAATAATCTTTAAATAATCAAATAATTTAGGGTAAATATATACTTTAGTGTGGTAAAAAATTCATATATACATATATGTATATATGATTTTTTTGAGTTAGGTATTCGGTATTTTTTCTTAACATGTATTACTATGTTAAGGCACAATACGTACGATAAAAACGAACCAGCGACGTTTTTAGACAGTGACATCATTATGCAATTTACAAAGATAGCTTTTGATTGCAGTAAGAAAATCCAAAGATCCAAATGTTAGTTATGTTACAGAAGGTTACAAAATAACTTACTTCGAATATCTAGCGAATATGGCCCAATGTAACAGTTACTAGAAAGATCAATCACATAGAGCCACCTTGCAGTTCGGATGTGGTGAATTCCCATTATCATCACACCTATTTTCCAATCGTACTCCATTTGTATGTGAGCGTGATCTTTCTTTAGAGCGAGTACAACAAAACGAAACCACTCTAAAGATTTTTCTATATTCAATTTCACTCGCTTTGGTCCCCGAAATAATACAAGCGCGAATTGGTTTTTCAAATTCGACTTGGCACTGTGAGTTTTAGAAACAGATGGCCCTTCATTTTCTGATTTATCGTTGGTATGTAGCCCCAGCACGGAGACAATTTCCTTCACGCCATTGGTAGCCGTGAAGGATTGGCTCAAAAATTTTACGTAGTTGAATTCAGCAACCGAGGAGCTGGTAAAGTTAGCACGGTGTACATAACGCGCATTGTATTGCATTTTCACAATATTTAGGTCGAGTCACGTACACACTTTCACTCTCCCCCTCTTGTTTTGAACTTGACTGAAGCTAATTATCTGCAGCGATGTGATAAGGATTCTTATCAGCAGTGGCCGGCCATTCACTCGTTTGCCAGCGATGCGATAAAACTTGATCGACTTTGATAGAGTTATTTAGACAACAATCATTTTGTAGATTTATTTTGGAAAACATTATACAATTTTACAATTTTTCGTCTCTGATTTATCAGAGACGTATTTATTTTTACATTTTAAATTTAATTTCACATAATTTTATGCAAACGTCCAAAATATAATACTTTGAATTTCTACTGAGTCAGTTTTTTTGACAGACGCCCGTCTAGCTAAAGTGTAAGTAAAGAGATTTTAACTATTTTAATTAAAAAGTACCTATGTAATCAATTTCGCAAAATAGCAAATGAACTTGAGAATGCAGGGGAAGCGCCTACGCCTTGGGAGCGCCAAAGAAAACACATCAACGGGGAATTCAAGTTTCATATCGAGCAGTGAAAGAAAAACAATCCAATTATTGGATAAAATTATGTTATACGATACTTAATCACAGCGCTGTTATGTGAACAAAATTTTATGAACCTCTCGCAGGGGCGCCGACTACGTAGGTGCTCAGGGGCTTGGGCACCCACGAGACTTAAACAGTGGGTGCGGAGCACCCACGAGAATAGACATAAAACTGATCAGTGATTACTGTGGCTTTCTTAAAGTTCTGCTACTAATCTGAGGTCATTTATAATTTTCGCGCTCGCTTCGCTAGCATTCAACACAAAAATCGGTTTATTGTCTGATAAATAACACTATCTTGGAAAGCTGGAAGAAAGCTGGCTTAGCTTTATAACAATACGCAAAGAAGGGCGTAAAATTAACTTAAAACTTCTTAAAAACGTAATTACTCTGTGGTATTTGTTTTCATAATAAACATGTTCGCGCTCGCTTCGCTCGCGTAATTTTGTTTATATACGACAATCAATCCTGCTGCCTCGTGAATTAGGTACGTAATTGGAGGGACATATGTAAAGGAGCGTTTTTTTTGATATTTTTTTCTTAGTACAATTTGTAATGGGCTGATCATTTTTCTTTTCTCAAAAATGCCTTTAATGTTTTTGGATGAAACGTAAAATACTTCAATTTATTTTTTACGGTCTATTTTACTATTGAGTTGGTTAATCTGGAAAAAACCAATAAAGGCACCTCCCATACAAACCGATGTTCTTTGTTAATTGTCCTCAAAAATAGTTTTAACAATTTTAATGAAACTTTTTATATTGCTATAAATTATATGGAGTACCTAACCTAATACCTACAAACTAGGATAATAATTATTTCGGATAAAACGAAACAAGGTACCTTCCTTACAAACCCAGACTATTTATTTATATTTTTTCTCAATCATCATCCTATAAGCACATTAGGTAATCGAATGAGCCATAAGCATTTTAAGTAATCGCTTAGTGTATTACGTCTCGAGAAAAATGTATCTCATAAGAAAGGAGACGTTTCACGGGAGCTTGGACCTGGTCTGTGTACTAAACATCATAAATAAGTCATTAGAAACATAGTCTTTTCTAATTGTACATTTCCTTCGATTTACCTTCGTTGCGAGGTTCATCTAGTTTCTCAGATTTAACAATCGCAACACATAAATCACCCAATATGGCGAAGCGAGCGCAATTTTGAGCATTTTACGTTCAGAAACTAGGTTCAGAAACTAGATTTTGAACATACCATTGAAATTAATAATTTAGTTGTCCGACAAGTAACTCGAAAACCAGCTGTTATGCCTGTAAAAGAGGCAAGGCATATCCGCAGATTTTAAAAATCGTACACCAATGTCAAAAGTCAGAACAGAAGGGTGTTCAGTCAATCAGAGTCAGAGAAAGCATCTGAGGAATATGTGGATGAAGCCGTAATTTCTGAACGTGACCTACTATTGCAAGCTTCAGTGTTACCATTTATATTATAAAAAGTGCTGACAAAACATTATGCTTGAACCACGCAACCCTGCTTTTAATATTTTTTTCATTATTTTTCCTAGAAAGCCAATATTTTTCTATATTTTTCGTACTACGTACATGTCCAGGCACAAAATGAAACGTGTCCTTTGAAGATCAAATACTTCTTAATATAAATTTTCGCGCTCGCTTCGCTCGCGCTTTTTTTTATGTACCAGCGCTGTAAAATACACCTACAACTGCTTACATAATTCATCAAATTGAGGAGCTTCGTAAGATAAATGAATAAACTTATACATATAAGTATACACCCCTAACTGTAGGTACACGATTAGCCCAAAACATTCCAAAAAAATTCAACAATTTGAAATTTGGGTACGCAACGGAACTTTGTAACATACCTCACACTCGAACCACCCGTATCCAAACTTATCACGCCAGTTTTCCTTATTCTGCGCTCAGTCTATAGTGGACTCTAGTGGATAAAGGACCTACAGATGGGGATTTCTAAGGGCATCAAATATTCTTTAACACTGCACAGCATGATCCCAATCAAAATTTTAAGTTCCATTTTTTGCCATGACAATAATTAATTCGTTTCTTGAAAGTAAAAAAAAATACCTATGCTCAGTTTTGTCTAAATCAGTGTTTTTTAACCTTTTTCATTAACCTACCCCCTTACAAGTTAAAAAAATCTTGCGACCCCCCTAGACCCTTAAACATACAAAATGTCAGTGATTTGAAAGACCACATTTATAATTTTCTTTAACTAGAAAATGATTTAGTTATTATCGTCTCCAAAATAGAACCGCGTTCTGACCAATTGTTAAAAAATAAACAGGCTCAGTCTTTTTCGTTGCAGCAGTGTAAGACCTACAAACATTACTTTTTCTTTTACCCGCGACCCCTTGAGTAAGAGTTCGCGACCCCCCTTGTTGCGACCCACATGTTAAAAAACACTGGTCTAAATGTAACCTTTGTACAAGAACATAATTACGAGCAAATAAATAAATGCATCGAAGGAACATAACTTTTGTATCGTATATGGAGGGGTGCCACCATTAGATCTCGCACCATTTAAAAATTTTGCTAGCGCCGACGCCACTGTGGGCACCCACGAGGTTTTCGAAAACCCGGCGCCCCTGCTCTCGTGTAAAAGGTTTCCGAGCCAGCAGGGCTGGGTCAAAGGTGTGTATTGTTCGGGAAGAAACACAGAACTCGCATGTTCCGGCCAACATAAATTAGGTTCTATGGCGAACCATAGACACATAATGTTAGGGACTGCACGCGACAAAATATAATCATTTAGCCAAGGCATTGTTTGCGAAAATTCAAATTTCATATAAGGCATAAAAACGTGTTAAAAGGCAGCGTTTGGGAAATGGTCAATTAATTCAGGTTACGGTTCTTAAACGGTTCGTAATATGTACGTGACGAGACCAGAAACAAAAAGGGTTCGCTACGTTCATCTCTACGAGATCAGTAAGGATGACTTTGGGCTTCTTGCGCTCGCATTAGCTAAATTCTGCTTAAAAAAATAGCTCGTAAGTTGTATAAACGTTGGACATCCCGAGTAGAGTATAAAGTTCCAACTGTACATGAGATGCATCTACCCGAAATCTGCTTTACCACGTGCTAGACTTCGACGTTACCACGTGCCAGAAAAACTAGTATCACAGTAGCTAGATAGAAAACGAACCAACCTTCAAACTTCTCGTAGAGCTGGAAGTCCAGTTTCTCCGGCACAAACCGCGGACGAATTACTCTCGTCTCCGAATGCTTCTCAAGGGTGAGGGAGGCGACTTTTCGCAGAACATTGGACTCGGTCATGGGCACGTCGCTGAGGCTGGAATGCCGGCGGTCTAGCTCCAAAGCTGCAAAATCCCAATAACCAGCTTAGTGTAAATGTGAATACATTTTTTTACTAATAAATACAATATCATTAAGATTCATAAAGTACAAGCTGCGTATGCCCCAGCTGCTGTGTGTCTATGGAAGTATACAACAAGAATAACACCCCCTTTTAAGGGCTTTTCTTATATCATAATCTATTAGGTTTTTCCTGGGCAGCCTTTAGTTTCTTTCATTGGCGATGTAGGTAGTATCTGTAGCGTAGATACTTCGCCTGTGCCGGTCTCATTAAGTAAGAATCCAGGATACTGACTGAATCATCTTTTATAGACGAAAAGGCCAATGATGATAAGGTCACCAGTTAATGTACTGAATTTTGGTCAGATATTTATTCAAGCACCGTCTTTTAACTATAACAGAATAGATAAATTAACACCTAAGAAATGATGCAATATGTCAGTAGTTAATTCGCGAAAGTATTTTTTGAGTTTTTGACTATTCATTCTCAGTTTTGCTTATTTTGATTCTCGTGAAAATAATCTTCAGATTTTAGGTAACCTTGGCTTCAGTAAAACACTGCCAAACTTCTAAGTGGAATTCCATATACTCGTAAAAATAATTAAACGTATTGTACATGCAGCTGGCAATGACTTAGTGAAGCTATGCAATAAAATGAATATCCAACGTAGATATATTTTCTTCTTTGGTCTCCGAGGTAACATTTATAGTTAGGTATAGCATCACATTATAGAGGTAGATAAAAGCGGGATATATACATATAACCCGCTTAGTTCGACCATTTACGTCTTTCTTACTAAACTGGATTAGACTTTTTTCGCTGACAAATGGTAAACAAAGCTACTCAATACAGTTAGCCTGGATATACAGAGTGAAATATTTTTAAACTTCTTAAATTTATCAAGTTAATTAATTAACTTTGCATGGAGTCTTTCTAATTTTCAAGTATCGAGGTAAACACTGAAAGGTCATCGTGGAACGAATCAAAACAAATGTAGTAAAATATTTTAATTGTTTGTTGCTTATTTTCTGCAAAATCGTCTTCTTCATCATGTTCATATTTTCATCTATACATTTTTTCAACTTTTTGTATCAATAATTTATTTATTTATGCATGTATGACGCAGTTGTAAGAGCTCTACACCTGAGTTTGACTCACCTAAAGAAAACTGAATACTTTGCAGATGGTACCAACTTCTTTATGACTACTTAAACTTTAAATATCAAATCATAATAATTTCCGCAAATTCATGGAAATCATGTCTTGTTCATTTCCAAGCAGAGCGAATCACCATTGTTACTGTGTAGGACTGAGTATTCATTCACCATTGATATATTGAAACGTTTGTAATACCAGGTTTTAAGGTTCAATATAGCGCATATACAGTTTGTTTTTCTTTTTGAATACTTACTTACTATGCGAGTGCTTTGTAACTGGTTTGGTTTCTTTACCAATGTAAGTGCCCTATTTTGTGTTACAAGGCAGATTACCTACCTCGGTGTATACTTTTGTGAAACTTGGTGAAACAGGGATTTTGTAGTGAAGTGCTCTAACTTGAATGTCAGATGAATACGTATATAACATGTAAACATTGAGTTTGATCACAGACCAAAAGTTTGGTAAAAAAAATTACAACAGAAACATTACAATAAGCGAGTCAACTAAAGAGAGTTTATAAGATTGTATTTAGATAGTACTTATGTGATGGAAAAGGGAGACTAACCGTTATCGTTGTCCAGTATCGAGAGCGAGGCGTCGCAGGCGACTGGAGGCAGCTCCACTTTCCGGTGCTTGGAGAGGGTGAACGAGGTCTGCCCCGGGCACGCCTTCAGCCTGTTCTCGCGGAACTCATGGTTGCACTCATGCGTTGTCCTCTCTTGGTTCTCGCCGCGCGAAAATATTGCGCCCATAACCTTTTCATCCTCGCCCTTGTCGCTGCTGTCATCGAAAACGTCACTTTTTTCTTCTTTGTCCATGTCGTAGGTTGACAGCAAGGAGATGAGGCCGTCGTGCGGCATATCGTTGACGGTGTCGCCGCCGCCAGGAGGGCGCGCGAGCTGCTGTGGCGGCGGCGTCAGCGTGCGCGGCGGCTCGTCGTGCGCGCTGTCACTCTCGGCGGAGTAGTAGCACGCGTTGAGCTCGATGTTAGCGGCGAGCGGCGTGAGCGGGTCCGTGAACACTGAGTCGGAGGTGGATGGGTCGGCGGGAGAGGCGACGGCGGCGCCCCGGTCGCGGGTCGCTGACCGCGGGGGCTCCGCACCGCACCTGGTCACCGTTACCTCCGACTGCACACTCGCCGACTCGCGCTCCTCTTCCCGCGAGACTGTTTTGAAGATGCACTCGACCGTATCGCTATCGGACGCGTCGATAGCTTCGTTGTTATCAGAGTCCGGCGTTTTATCATACGATTTGTCAAGTGCGTCACGTTTTGCATCACTCTTTTTCCTTTCATGTTTTTTCGTATCTTTTGATGATGATTTTCTATTTAAATTGCGAATGAAATGTTTGCCTTTCGCGGGTGACTTCCCTGTCTTAGATTGTTTATCATTGGTTTGAATGTTTCCCATTTTTAGAGTAAACTATAAGGAGGTATAAGTATCAAGACACAATATTAGTCGAGAAACTTCTGTTGTCACTCATTTATTATTATTATTTAATTTATAAAATCTAAGGAGAAGCGATTCACAGCCTTTTATTATGCGTTCGTATTTCTACAGATGAAAAGTTAAGCATGCGCAGTCAGCCTTTTTTGGCAAATCAATATTTTTACCCGATTGCCTAAGCGGACGGTAATGTTTTTGTTGCTTCACCATAGCCATAGACGAAAACTTCTTATTTGAAAAACTAAACAACTGTAAGTGGGAACTTATACAATTGCTAATCTGTGTACTATATAATAAATAAATGAGGTAAAATGTAGGTACTTTTTTGTTTGTATGTAGGTGTAGGTTTAGGTGATCTATGGAACTATTATTATTAGGGTGCTAAATTAAACAGGCTTCTATTTAATAGCATTAGAATAGAATAGAATAATCTTTATTTCGGATTGTGAAAAATCCATAATATTGTTAGTAACATTGATCTTAACCTATGTTAGTAAGCCATACAAATTACAAAATTATTTTCTGTTTTGGGCAAAATGTACAGCCACCCAGTGCTTAATTATGGGACTGTCTATCTTGTCCTTAATAACGGATAAGAAGCTGTTGGCGCTGCCGCGAATGCGAGCCATCAGGGAGGCAACTCTTGCGCATTAAACAATAAAAGTCGTCTACGTATGGGCCTCCACAAACATCCCTGATGCACTACAAAATCGCGGCAGCCCCAACAACATCCTAAATCCGTTATTATACTGGACTCGCAGGGCGTTGTAGGCATTATTCGCCTCTAAAAATCTACATTGTCCTCTCAATGACTAAATCAGCCACCATCAATAGGCATCTAATAACCAACAACGCTGAACACGTTAAAAAACCGACTTCAATCGTGACAGCTACAATTTTGCTATTTTTTGTTTTTTTATTATTTTTCAAAAACCGCTGAATCAATATAGTAGCGCATGTTTGACTGACTCGGTGGCTAAGTGGTTAGCGATCCTGACCTCTGATACGAGAGTCGTGGGTTCGATCCCCACACAGGGCAAACTTTTCTGTGATGATCAGAATTGTTTGATCTGAGTCTGGGTGTATTATATCTGTATATGTATGTATTTAAAAAAGTATATGTGTATGTATATCAGTCTCTGGTTCCCAAGATACAGGGAATCCTAGTTTGGGGCCAGATGACCGTGTATGATTTGTCCCAGATATTATTATTATTATTATAATTTAGGTAAAATTTATATGAGACCACCTCTGAAGTATTACCTACCAAACAAAAAAGAATCATCAAAATCGATTTACTTATAATTGGCGGAGTAATCGAAACATACAAATAAAAAACAATATACAGTCGAAACCCCCTCCTTTTTCGAAAGCCACTGTAAATCTTCGATATAAGCGTCTGTTAATACATACAACTTAGCATGGTAGCTATTTTTTGGCATCAAAATTTGTAACACATATTCAAGTAGTCAGCTTCTAAAATATTAATACTTAATAACACCAAAAAAGTAATGAATTTGGCATCAAATTTTATAACTCAGTACGATTAAAAATTAAAATGTAGTGGAACTTAAATAAGGGGAATTATAAATCGAGCCGCAAATACATTTTTTGGCCACGGAACCCAACCTCTAATTTTATAACTTAGCCACGGGAAAATGAGAAAGCTTCTAATAAACTTATTCGTCTTCTTCACAACGCCAACTAAATATTCCAAAGAGCCAGCTTCTAAAATATTTATATATGACAACAAAAAAGTAATAAATTTGACTTCAAATTTTATAATTTAGTACGATTAAAAATTAAAAGTAAAACTTAAATAAATACATAACTCGTTCTATATTGATTGATCATCAAAATGCACCTAAAACTATAACCAAATATATTGATTGATCATCAAATGTACCTAAAGTAAATTATAGCCACTAAATATATTAAAAAAAAACTACTAAAGGGAATGAAACATACGATTTTATTAAAAAAATACTTTGTGTAAAAGCATACCATTATAATATATAAAAAAACCCTGCAAAACTATAATACTTATATGAAGTTTTCTGCAATACTTTTTGAGGAACATGTTGAAGCTGTAACACGTATGTTGGTGAGTTGTAAAATCCGTGGCTGAGTTAGTAAATTAGGTGGTGATCATACATCAGGTGGACAAGTAAAAATAATTGTTGTTCTTTGCTTGACGCTATCTTTGAAATATTTAGTTGGCGTTGTGAAGAAGACGAGTAAGTTTATTAGCTTTCTTATTTTCCCGTTGCTTAGTTGTGAAATTAGAGGCTGGGTTGCGTGGCCAACAAAAATATTTGCGGCTCGATATTGAATTCCCCTTATTATTATTATTTGATACCTAGTAGCTGCTACCCGCGGCTTTACCTGTGTGGAAAGAAGCTGATATCGTTTTTATTAACTCCGAGTAGTAAATGTTTTTATAAAACAATTCAGTATACTGAATAGGTAGCAGCCGCGCGTAGCAGCAACTAGGTACCAAATAATAATAATCCCCCAGCCTGCATTATCGAATTTGTGATATTCTCATTTATATTATTATTTTAAGAGCCATGCGGGCTGAAGGTTGAATTAATACACCGTTTTGGCAGGATGGACTTCTAATCCACTACGGAGAACGTTCTTTAAAAAACGAACCTCTCAGACTCAGGTTTAGCGATATGGTAGCCAGTTTCAATAAAATTCTATAGGTGGCGCTGGTAACTGCTTTATATGGTTACAGAGTTTACAGTTTCTATAAATACTTTCGTATATTAGTTTTCCACCAATTCCCCCACCATGGCGGGAGTACTTGTGTAAACTAGAGTAAACTTATAACTTATAAGCCAGTAAACTTATAAGTCTCAGAGCTTTCCGTTTGTAAGGCTTTTGTAAACAAACATATTTTTCGCAAGTCAATTATACGCGAAGCCTATGACACCAAATAAGTAAATACTAAATATGTGCTTTTTAGTCTGAGATGATGCTGGTTCATGTCTTTTAGACTAAGATACGTTTTTTTTTTACTATTTAGTAGGGAAGAATCTGAACCATTCATAGTAAGCAGTTTCTTCTTTTACGTAATTAAACTTTGGTTACTACTTTACAAAATCAACATAATCTTTTCCTTTTAATTTATTAATTACTGTAAAACATTTCAAAAAAAAACAAAAGCTTCCTGTCCGTAATTACCCATTGCATAGGGGGAAAAGCGGACACCAGGTGGGGTACTTGCGAATGGACTATTCTTTAAGTGGACTAGACACTATCAGTAATAATGACAGTATTTTCAAGTAATGACAATATACTGACATTATACTGACAGTGTAGTGGTTGGAATGATGGTCTGACGCATACTAAACGATGGAATGTCATTATACTGATGTAAAAATACTGTCATTATTACTGGTAGTGTCTGGTCCGCTTTAGGAAAATAACAATTATTCACGGTGAACCAGTTGTTTTTTACAAAGAGTAACGTTTACAGCGTCAGTAATGAAGGTTTTCTGTAAATTTTTTAAACTAGAGATGAAACAACATGATTTCTGATAATGATTCAACCATGAATCGTTGATGTAAACCAAAAAGTAATATCCCTAAAATAGCCCTTCAGGCAAACCTATTATAATACAAAAGATTGATGGCTTTGTACCATTAATTTTTAAATTTTGGGATTTGTTTACCAGATATATTAGATATACAGTGACCATAACCCTTTGTTGATCCAGTTGGAAAAAAAACAGGCACCTCGTATCTATAATTAGGTTTTCCTTAAGTTCAATTCTTAAATGGGGTGATTACAGACGTCCATATTCACCCCAATTTCCACGTCCGTAATTAACCCAATCATCGATCTTCTTCAGAAATATTTCTGAGGTTATTTAAGCACGTATGACATCTTTATTGCTACAGTTTAAATGATGTATCCCACAAGTATCATCGTCAAAATAATCGTTTCGGTAATTACCATATCAATAAATATACACGGTATTAAAAATAGCTAAAAAATATAAGAAAAGGTAAAAAAACTTTAATGATCCCTAGTTTCGAAAGCGTGCATGGCCTTGCACCTCAACTAATGGAATCCCTGGACTAAAGATGGTGGATACGATCAAATCATTAGAATACGATGTGCGGAGGGTGGATAACCTTCAAGAAAAAGCTGTGTCCGGATTTACTCCGTGTCCGCAATTACCCCACTCTCCCCTTGATACTTACATTACATTTAGGATAAATAATATTACCAAGAACAGGAATTTCTTACATAAGTCGTAGGTTTGCATCTGAGATGTAGATATACTTGTGTATGTGGTCTTATTTGTAAAAGGAATTTCTTTCGGACAACTTTTATAATTTACAAATATTTGTAATTAGTACTTGCCTTAGAATACCTAACTAGCTCAATATGCTAATTAGGGCGTTTTTGTTACCTGCTGCTAATTATTTTAAAAATAATATATGTACAACTGGTGTCGCCTGCAACTTTATAAGGCGCAGGTTCGGCCTCATATGGAATGCTGTTCTCATTTCTGGGTAGGGGCAACCCAGTACCAGCTTCTCCCTCTGGACCTCATTCAACGGAGAGCAACTCGAATCGTCGGCTGTCAGGATATTTCAGATCGGCTTGACTCCTTGGCGCTGCGTAGAGATGTAGCCTCGCTCTGCATTCTCTATCGCATATACATGTACAATGGGATGTGCTCCGAGGAATTGTTCGGATTGATTCTACGCGACAACATATTCATTCCCATCACTTAGATAGTTGGCAGTCCACAACTGTGCGTTTCACTAGAAACTTTCTGCCTCGCACAACCAAACTGTGGAATGAATTGTCGCCTGCGGTATTTCCGGACCGATACGACATTCAATCCTTCAAGAAAAGAGCGTACTCCCATATCAAAGGCCGGCAACGCACTTGTGACTCCTCTGGTGTTGCGGGTGTCTATGGGCGGCGGTAATCGCTTAACATCAGGTAATCCGTCTGCTCGTTTGCCACCTCTGCCATTAAAAAAAATGTAATTGGTCAGTGGTAGGACTTTATAATGCAAGGTTGACTGGGTGGGTACCACATAGTAGCTCGCTCTTTACCTCTAATACCATAGATATATCCGCGATTTTCTATAAAACTACTCTACTGATTGAAGTAAAGCTTTTATTTTTATAGGAAGTTTAAAGCTGGAGGAGGAATCTTATAATAATGTATGATTCACAAAATTCAAAGAGACGTTTTAATATTTTTCGTTTATGTACAAAATCACCTCAGTAATGCAATATTTGTTGATGTCTTTTGTATGGGTGATACATTTATCATAGAAAATTTTTTGATCTAGAAAAAATTGGCCCTTTTTAAAAGTAATTTTGGTAAGGGAAACAGCCCTAAGGCTACGCGCTACGTTAGCTACGCAACCACTTCGCGGATTTAGAGCTCTAGTTGAAGCTTGGTGGAAGCTCTAACTAAAGTGTGCGCAAAAATGAGCGACGATATGAAACTTCTTTGCTTGTTAACTACTATAAAAACTGTACTCGTATATCGGTAGTAAAAGGTCATCAAACCTAAAATAATCCAAAAAGCATTCGATAACAATAGGAAAAATCTTTTTATTGAAGATAGATTTTGAAAATAGGGTATTTTTTACGAGATCTCCTTTTTATTCATTACAAGCGTTTGTCCGCGGCTCCGCCCGTGTGCATATCGAAACATGTATGATTCGTAACCTACAGGAATAATTAATTATCCCAGAAATGTTTCGATTTGAAGTCTATGTGGCAGAGGCGAGCCTTGGGCCTCGCAGGGTCATCGTTGGTTTGATGTCAGGAGCATCACGGCGGGAGGCTCCGTTTAGTGCTTACGTGCATGGTTGCTATGTGCGGCATTTCTAAGATAATGCATATTACTAATATAACTAGTGCTCTTTAGTTTATGCAATCCTACGCTATATACCTACCTATTGCCGAAATATTTGTTATTAATAGGAACATTTTGAATAATAACATTAACTGTAGACACAGTTATGGCTGCAAAAATTTTAATTATGCTATAATTAATAATGTATAAACTTATTAAGAATATTATGTTTCATTTAAAAAATGAACACATTTACGTCAGCATTTTCTATCAGCTGAGATCTATTATATTCAAAGGTACTCAAATAGTTGGTATAAAATAATACCATTATAGCTACCAAAATTGTGGCTTATTTTTGTATAGATAGAGCTTCTTTATGAATAAACTGCCTAAGGCTTAATAATATACTTATGAATAAAATTGGAACCTTTTATTTCGCGTTCCAAATTAATTAACATTTTTTTTACATTGCGTAATTATTTTAATATAGGGTACGTAATTATATTGATCATGGCCCAACAAAACTTATATGGTACAAAATGACTGCCTCATTCTAAGAACCATTTTTCTCACTGACTGGCGGTACCTAAAGTTTTCTACATAACAACTGTATCGTTCTAAGTAGATTCTGTTACACCGGTAAACGGAATAAACAATTTGAAACTTATTAAATTTTGGAAGCAAATTACATTACCGTGGCTCTTCAAAGGCTCTTACCTAATTTCCGGCGTATTTTCGAAAAAGTATTTTTTCTTTTTGTTGTTGTCCACATGTACTTCTTTTCATTGGTATTAAAATAAAATGATTTTAATTTTATTCAAAAATAACAGGATTGCATATTTAGGTATCCCCTTGGGACCCCGCGGCCTCACCTGAGGACATAAACTATAAAAATATATGAAGTCACGTCAAAGTTGTCAATAAATCTAGACCACAGAGAATGTCAGTTGGGGTTGGTTGCCGGGACTTGTACCGAGCACACGTCTGTTCAATAAATTTTACAATTATTACCGTTTTAGAATAGTTTCAACGTTATTTTTGTGATGGAGACATAGCTGTGATCCCGATTTGAGATAAGCGATAATAAGAAGAGGATTAACTCAGGAGACAGCTCCGTTTTCCGAGTTCCAGCAGCAAACCACCACGTGGAGCGTCTTTAAGTGCCCATCACCCTTAGAGCCGTCACTTTCACTTGACATTGGCGTTTCGCCATTTTTTTTATTGAAGATTCTCCCATTTTTCACTAGACATTGGCAAAATCACGCTCGGAATGAGATGTGGAATGCCAAATAGAAAAATAGAATAGAATAGAATGTCAGTTGACATTATCAACAACATAAAAAAATATGTTTCGAAGGATTACTGACCAATCAACAAGGGGTCGTCCATTAATTATGTGAGGCTCAAAAGGGGGGAGTTCAGAAAAAAAACACGAAATATCACAAGGGGGTGTAGTGAGATATCACGTGTATTTATTTTTTCGTTAAACACGCGATTTCTAGAGTACGTTGGAACTTTTTCGTTGTTTTTAACTCATCCGAAGGTTCGAAACAGCTTCAGGCAGTCAGAAAATACCTGACTGTCTGGACATTTTTTTTATCACGGTGCTTAATTTTCCAGAATTAAATTACATCATACCTGTATTTAAAGGTAATATTTTGTACCAAACAAATACACGTGATTTTGGGTAGGGGGTGGGGGGCAGTCTAAAACCTCACCACGTATCACCAGGGGGTGGGGGGGGGGGTGGGGGGGTCTAAAAAGTTAGTAAAAAAACATCACGTGATTAATGGACGAACCCCAATCATTGTGACATCAATAAGTCTGACCACTGGTCACACACAGCCATGACACGTGGGAAATTAATCGACTTGCATCAAATCAAAAAGTTAATTATATATTTTTGTTTTACTACAATTATAATTTATGGTGATTATTTGATATGATAACAGCAAAAATTCTAGAATAAAAATAAAAAATAAATGGTCAAGTCTGCGTTCGAGTTTTACGTTCTCGTGTGAGACCATCTGGTCCCAGTTTGGTCATATACTCGTAGGAGTGTATTCATATGAGATTTTTATTTAAAATACCTTGATTTTCTTTATATTTTAGCCTAGAAAGGCAGTGGAGTTTAAAATTTGGTTTAACCCTGATGACTCTAGTGGCTCTTCTAAAGAGATAACCGGGGACAGATTTTTTTCAAATTTTATTGCAGATTTTTCTTACCTATGACATTGTTGAAATGTGTAATAATTCTTAATTTACATTTTTATTCAAACTTCAAAAGAAATTACATTTAAAAATAAATAAAAACAAACGTCTACATAAGATTACATTGAATTTAGTGTAAATCTGGTGCACAAAATGCACGAAACTTGGAAGAAATCTATGTCCTCGTACGACGACATAATCCTCATGTACTCATACGAGGACATTGTGGAAAACTCGATGGAAAACCATCAGACTTTTTTCCTTATTTTTCTCATATAAATTTTATAAAATATGTTGTTTTAAACAATTTCTCCTCCCGGGACTCAGGAGGTTATTACATCTATGTTAACTTACTCTGAAGAGGCGTGGCTTCAATCGGCTCCTGAGGTCAATTACAGAAACGGTCATAACCTTGACTGGTTTTGAATATTAGCGGCATTTATCTCGAACAGATCCCATTTTTTTCAGTGATCTCGACTTAAAGCAGGTATGTATGTTACATTTGATGATAGAACTTTCCTTATAAAATTGTACCATTGCGTTCCGATGTCTGGTAATGGTCGAAATTAATGAATAAAAAATGGTTGTTACGTTATCAATTTTTTTTTTCTCTTTACTTTCATCAGGTAAGTTTCTTTCTTATTTGCTCATATTTATAACTATACTATACTAAAATTCGAGACGCGGCGGCTGCCTAATTTGAAAAGGTTTTGTTATATAAGCAATATTCATACCTATAATTACACTTATAAGCAATAAAAATACAACTCTTGCAAACTGGCGCTTTACCTAGCAAAGTTCCCGAAGAACCCATAATATGCTCATAAAACATGTGCTACCTACCTGACCGATTTATAACCAACTTTTAAAAAGTTTCAAAAACTTGTTTGTCGAGGTTTGAACGCATGGATTGGATAAACTTTTAAAAGTTGCGGGTGTAACATGACGTTAATTAGGAAGTAGCGGGACGTTGCCAATAATTTAAGTTGGGTGCTAATTAAACAGGCTTCTATTTAATAACATTATTTGCCTCTAAAAATCTACATTGTCCTCTAAATTACTAAGTCAGCCACCATCAATGGGCATCTAAAAATACTATCATAGCCACTATAAATCTTCGATATAAGCTTCTGTTAACACAACTCAGCATGGTAGTTATTATTTAGCATCAAAATTTATAACTCATATTCAAGTAGTCAGCTTCTAAAATGCTTCTAAAGATTTTTCGATTTACGTATATATGAAAGTTAAGATTTTTCAAAATTCATTCTCTATAGGGTTAAAAAGGGGTTCCAAAGTAGAGAGATCAACGCACAGGCCAAACGCCTGGGTATAGAAACTTGAAATTTTGCACACAGATTCCTTATATAACGTAGGCATCCACTAACGAAGGATTTTTCAAAATTCACCCTCTAAAGGGGTTAAAGAAGGGTTGGCAGTTTGTATAAGAAAGTACAGGTCAACCCCCTGGGTCGAGAAACTTGAAATTTTGCACAGAGTTGCCTTATAGAATGGAGGTATCCACTAAGGAAGGGTTTTTGAAAATTCACCCTTTAAAAGGGTTAAAATGGGGGTGGAAGTATGTATGGCAAAGTACAGGCCAAACCCTTGGATCTAGAAACTTGAAATTTTGCACAGAGATTCCTTATAGAACGAAGGCATCCACTAAGGAAGGCTTTTTCAAATTCCTTCGTATCCTAAAATACTGATGCCATTACCATTTCCAGCTTGCCTTTTTCGCAGCTGGTTCATCAGCAATAATTCACTTTCTTGATTGATTCAGCGGAGTAGTGATGAACCCTAGTTTCATATATGCTCAAAAAACCAAAAGTTTCTCATGAAAAAATCGCCAAACATTCGATAGACTTTATTACACGGATTCTCATTTGTTCTGGAGTCAGCAAATGCGGCATCCATCTCGTGCAATGCTTTTTCATGTGAAACACATAATGTAAAATTAATTGGATCCGCTCTTTTGAGCTTTGTGTCATCTGTCGTCCAAAACCATTTTATGGTCTTTATCAATAAATTCTTATGTGACCGCTGTTTTCGGAGCTCCTGCACGTGATGTCTACGACGCGACGCTTGTTCTGCCGAGTTTGCAGTCATTTACCCAAAATACAATAGTTTCTTAGGAAGGACATTATAGTCCTCCAATATAAGCAATAACTTTTCATGGATCTCTTTCACCGTTTTTCCCTTCAAACGAAGAATTAAATTACCCCACGGTTAAAAATTTTCTCCATTTTTAGGGTTCCGTAGCCAAATGGCAAAAAAACGGAACCCTTATAGATTCGTCATGTCTGTCTGTCTGTCTATCCGTCCGTATGTCACAGCCACATTTTTCCGAAACTATGAACTATACTGTTGAAACTTGGCAAGTAGATGTATTCTATGAACTGCATTAAGATTTTCACACAAAAATAGAAAAAGAAACAATAAATTTTGGGGGTTCCCCATACTTAGAACTGAAACTCAAAAATTTTTTTTTCATCAAACCTATACGTACCTATACGTGTGGGGTATCTATGGACAGGTCTTCAAAAATGATATTAAGGTTTCTAATATAATTTTTTTCTAAACCGAATTATTTGCGCGAGAGCACTTCTAAAGTGGAAAAATGTGAGTCCCCCCCCCCCCCCCCCCCGTAACTTCTAAAATAAGAGAATGATAAAACTAGAAAAAATATATAATGTACATTACCATGCAAACTTCCACCGAAAATTGGTTTGAAAGAGATCTAGTAAGTATTTTTTTTTTAATACGTCATAAATCGTAAACCGCAAATTACCTTTCATTCAATCAACTCAAATATAAAAAAGCGGCCAAGTGCAAGTCGGACTCGCCCATGAAGGGTTCCGTAGCAGCAAGTTGTTGAATATGGTCATACTTTATAGAAACAATTTAATTTTTTCTCATCATCGTTTTCCGACTCTAGCAACATTCCCCTGTCTGTGTGCCGTCCTGTAATGTCGTGTCTCTATGTTAAAATATTTATTTAAATGTAATATCTGTGCCTGCTGCCTCAATAAACCGTTTCAAGAAGTATTCTAATCTTTTGACTGTTCGCCACCAACCAACCCCTGAAGAAACTACCACTGGAGCGGCCCACTCCAAAAATCTTTGCAAGAGGTTGTGCCCCAGCACGTGACGCCAACGTGTCACTGATTTGCAACTCGATGAGTTTCATAAGAATCTCCTATATTTATCGATCATAGAAAAACATTACAAACGCAGAACATGATGTGCGTTCTTCTTATTATAAAACATTTGAGAAACTTGATGGGGTTGGTGGTTTTAACAATTGGAAATTCCTGATGAAAATGGCGCTGACGTTAGAGGGCCTGTGGGCGTGCGTTGAAGGTACAGATGATGATGAAAATAAAGATATAAGGGCATTGACGAGAATCTGCCTGGCCGTGAAACCGTCTTGTCTACAGTATGTTCGTAACGCCACCACTTCAAAAGAGGCGTGGACCTCGCTCTCTAATGTTTTTGAGGATAAAGGTTTTTATCGGCGGGTGATGTTGTTACGTAAACTCCACCGCACCCAGTACGATGATTTTGGCAGCATGAATGCCTACATTGAAGGCGTTATGACATTGGTGCAGCAATTGAACGACATAGGCAAAGCCACCGAGGACGCTGAAATTGCAGAACTACTTTTGAGCGGTCTGCCATCGGATTATGATATGCTGGTTTCAAGCTTAGAATTAGCGAGCATGACAAAAATGCTGACTAGCGATCTTGTGCGGACTAGGCTGCTACAAGAAGAGATGCGAAAGACTTCCACTTCTACAGAATGTAAAGATCCTTCAGATATGGCATTGGTCACTAAACAAAGTGCAGGAGCCTCTACTAAAATAATAACATGCCAAATTTTTTTTTTATGGAAAAAAATTATGGAGCAGCCTGTGGGTTTTGAAATAGATAAAACCAAGGTTTGCCTACTTAATAAAAGTATTTACGGTTTAAAGCAGGCCAGTAGAGTCTGGAATAGTAAAGTTCATGATTTATTGTGTTCAAATGGGTATTTACAAACTAAGTCAGAGCCTTGTGTTTATTTGAAAAGGACAGAACAAAATTTAACTATTATTGCTGTTTACGTTGACGATTTTTATATATTTTCGTCATGTAGAAGTGAAAAAGAAAAATTAATAAATTTGTTAAAATCTAAATTTAATTCTAAACACTTAGGATCTTTGAAAAATTGTTTGGGTATTAGCGTATATAGAGACCGAAACCATGGTGTATTAACTTTGAATCAGTCTGAATATGTAAGAAAATTACTTATACGTTTTGGTATGCAAAATTGTAAAAGTGTAGGTACTCCAATGGAGGTGAATTCTAAGTTTGATGTAACTAGTGATAATTTATCTGAGAATAATTATCCTTATAGAGAGCTTATTGGTAGCCTCATGTACCTATCTGTTTATACAAGGCCAGACATAGCATATGCTTTGAGTCAATAAGGTCAGTTTAACACAGCGTTTACAAGGGATCATTGGCTAGCTGCAAAGAGAATTTTAGGATATTTATCTGGTACCATTGACTATGGTCTTGTGTTTGTTAGAAATGGTGACTTAAATATTTATGTTTTTGCTGATGCCGACTGGGCCAATGATACCACCGATCGAAAGTCATATACTGGTTTTGTTGTTAATATTGGTGGCTCCACTATTAACTGGGAGTCACGCAAATAGCGCTGTGTTGCTCTGTCTAGCACTGAGGCCGAATACCTTGCTATAGGCGATGCTTGTAAAGAGCTCTGTTTTGTTAGAAATTTTATGATTGAAATTTTTAATAAACAGTTTGTATGTAGAGTCTATAGTGACAATCAGAGTGCTCTTAGATTGCTAGAAGTTAAAGAATACTGTCACAGGAAAACAAAGCATATTGACATTCGCTATCATTTTGTAAAAGATGTAATTAAAAATAATAATGTAATCGCTGAATATCTGCCTACTGAGAACATGATAGCTGATGTGTTGACTAAATCTTTACCTAAGGTTAAATAAACATTGTGGTTTTGTACATGATTTATGTATAAGAAAGACATAGTCTTAAGAATTGGTTTGTGTTCTCCGTTGAGTCTCTATGTATAATTTAACATATGTATAAAGTATGAGGGGAAGTGTTGAATATGGTCATACTTTATAGAAAAATTTTTTTTTTCTCATCGTCGTTTTCTGACTCTAGCAACATTCCCCTGTCTGTGTGCCGTCCTGTAATGTCGTGTATCTATGCTAAATTATTTATTTAAATGTAATATCTGTGCCTGCTGCCTCAATAAACCGTTTCAAGAAGTGTTCTAATCTTTTGACTGTTCGCCACCAACCAACCCCTGAAGAAACTGCCACTGGAGCGGCCCACTCCAAAAATCTTTGCAAGACAAGTAACATAATATAAAAGTTCTTGTAGTTCGTTGTAGGTAAATTGCGGTTTACGATTTATGACGTATTAAAAAAAAACCGGCCAAGTGCGAGTCGGACTCGCGCACCGAGTCCGATTCATAATCACACATGTCTTGAACTCTATATTATTTATATTTGAGTTGATTGAATGAAAGATAATTTGCGGTTTACGATTTATGACGTATTAAAAAAAACTACTTAATAGATCTCGTTCTAACCAATTTTCGGTGGAAGGTTGCATGGTAATGTACATCATATATTTTTTCTAGTTTTATCATTCTCTTATTTTAGAAGTTACGGGGGAGGGGGGGGGGGGGGGGTCACACACATTTTACCACTTTGGAAGTGTCTCTCGACCAAACTATTCGGTTTAGAAAAAAATGATATTAGAAACCTCAATATCATTTTTAAAGACCTATCCATAGATACCCCACACGTATAGGTTTGATGAAAAAAAAATTTTTGAGCTTCAGTTCTAAGTATGGAGATCCCCCAAAATTTATTGTTTTTTTGCTATTTTTGTGTGAAAATCTTAATGCGGTTCACAGAATACATCTACTTACCAAGTTTCAATAGTATAGTTCTTATAGTTTCGGAAAAAAGTGGCTGTGACATACGGACGGACCGACAGACAGACAGAATGACATGACGAATCCATAAGGGTTCCGTTTTTCGCCATTTGGCTACGGAACCCTAAAAAATACTTACTAGATCTCGTTCAAACCAATTTTCGGTAGAAGTTTGCATGGTAATGTACAACGTACATCATATACAGGGTGATTGGTAATTCGACGTGATCCTTCAAAGGAGTTATACTAGAGGTCATTTGCAACAAATTAAGTCCAGTTAACCAGGGGTCAAAAATGTATGGTTACTGAGATATTACTGTTTTTAGATTTTTTTGAAAGGAGACGTGTCACGGGACTATGGAGCTTGGACCTGGTCTGTGTACTAAACATCATAAATAAGTAATTAGAAACATAGTCTTTTCTAATTGTACATTTCCTTCGATTTACCTTCGTTACGAGGTTCATCTAGTTTCTCAGATTTAACAATTGCAACACATAAATCACCCAACATGGCGAAGCGAGCGCAATTTTGAGCATTTTACGTTCAGAAACTAGATTTTGTACATACCATTGAAATTAATAATTTAGTTGTCCGACAAGTAACTCGAAAATCAGCTGTTATGCCTATAAAAGAGGCAAGGCATATCCGCAGATTTTAAAAATCGTACACCAATGTCAGACTCAGAAGTCAGAACAGAACAGAAGGGTGTTCAGTCAGTCAGAGTCAGAGAAAGCATCTGAGGAATATGTGGACGAAGCCGTAATTTCTGAACGTGACCTACTATTGCAAGCTTCAGTGTTACCATTTATATTGTAAAAAGTGCTGACAAAACATTATGCTTGAACTACGCAAATTTGCTTCTAATATTTTTTTCATTATTTTTCCTAGAAAGCCTATATTTTTCTATATTTTTCGTACTACGTACATGTCCAGGCATAAAATGAAACGTGTCCTTTCCTACCTTGTTACCAAAAACAATTAATTATGAAAAAAACATTACACTGTTTACATTAAATTGATACTTTTTTTTAAAGCTGAGAAATGAGCGCTGGCTTTGAAAAAAAATCCTTGCCCTTTAACAAATACTGTGACTTTTCTGTATGCACGAACTAACCACCTGGATGGAAACTGTGCGAGTTCGTGTCCACGAACTGTCGCAAAGATTGTTACAAATTATCGAATCATGTTAAGTTCACAAGTCACGCACGACACGAGTAAAAGAGAGGGTGGCACCGTGCAGGACATGTATGAAAAAAATGTGTTACTTGTTTGGTTTATTGCATTTTTTTTTCGATCCCGTGCAAAAGTTGGTAACTTTTTTACCTTTTTAGAAAGCTTATGAAACAAGGAACTTTTGTCATCAATTTGTACGTCAAGTTCACAACATTTCTTTCTAGTAATACTCAATTACTTATGGAAAAATTATACAAAATAATATTTTTATGCAACTTAAGACCGTTTATTTTTGTGACTGTGTGAGTTTTGGGCAAGGATATTTTTTTTCAAAGCGAGCGCTCATTTCTCAGCTTTTAAAAAAGTATTAATTTAATGTAAACAGTGTAATTTTTTTTTTTCATAATTAATTGGTTTTGGTAACAAGGTAAAAAATTTCAAAAAAATCTAAAAACAGTAGTATCTCAGTAACCATACATTTTTGACCCCTGGTTAACTGAACTTAATTTGTTGCAAATGACCTCTAGTATAACCCCTTTGAAGGATCACGCTGAATTACCAATCACCCTGTATATTTTTTAAGTTTATCATTCTCTTATATTAGAAGTTACAGGGGGGGGGACACATTTTACCACTTTGGAAGTGTCTCTCGCGCAAACTATTCAGTTAAAAAAAATGATATTAGAAACTTCAATATCATTTTTGAAGACCTATCCAAAGATACCCCACACGTATGGTTTGATGAAAAAAAATTGTTGAGTTTCAGTTCTAAGTATGGGGAACCCCAATTTTTTTTGTTTTTTTTTTCTATTTTTGTGTGAAAATCTTAATGCGGTTCACAGAATACACCTACTTACCAAGTTTCAACAGTTATAGCTCTTATAGTTTCGGAAAAAAGTGGCTGTGACACACGGACGGACAGACAGACAGACAGACATGACAAATCCATAAGGGTTCCGTTTTTTGCCATTTGGCTACGGAACCCTAAAAAAGTAAAAAAGTTCAAGACATGTGTGATTATGAATTTATACGGAACCCTCCGTGCGCGAGTCCGACTCGCACTTGGCCGGTTTTTTGTTATTACTTTTTTCGCCGAAGTTTTTTTTATAACAGTTGTCATTCAAAAAGTTTGCATCCGATTGGTTTGTAATCATGAAGATCACCTATTTATAAAACAGTATTTTCGGTGAAATATTAGTTGTTAGCCGCAATCTTTTGTAACTACTTTAACCAAGAGACTTGTCAAACCACCCTTGTATTTAATTCGATAATTTAAAGATTTTCGCGGTCGCTTCGCTCGCGTCTTTTATATAAATAGGACAATTACTTTCGCTGTCTCGTTAAATGCATATTTGTTATAATAAATTTGCTACTAAGTACGCACTGAAAATGCGCGTATCGCTTTACCGGGCGCCCCAAATGACTCTGATAAGTCTTCTGTGCCCCCCCCCCCCCCCTCGAAGAAATCCCTAGCTACGCCAATGCATTACGAACTTCCACAAGTATTCACATATCCCATAACAATGATGGTCACAATTTCACACCCCCTAAACCATACTAAGAACTGCGCGCTAAAGTCACAGTTTTCGCGAACAATTTGATACCTACCTACAATTTATCCATGTTTTTGTTTTGTGTGGTATAGTGTGTGTATATTAGTAAAACATATTAAAGTTATTTAATTACTTACTTTGTTTTTAAGTTTAATGAACCCTTTAAGTTTAATGCGCTCTACGTAAGTTCCTCAGATAAACTTATTTTTAGGTTAAGACTTTAGATTAAGTAAGCACTCGCGACATAGTATGAACAAGAAAATGTATATATAGGGTGACTTTAAATTAGTTCTTGATACGAAATGCTATGCATGTGCTATGAGATAACAGACAACTTTCCCTAAGGAACATATAGTCAAATCGCAAAAAAAATGCACTCTCCATACAAATCGATCAACGGATTGGCCAAATTAGTAAGGAGAGTCTAAAACATAGTTTTGCGATTTGACTATTGGTTCCTTACGGAAAGTTGTTTGTTATCATGAGCACATGCATAGCCTTTCGTATCAAGAACTAATTTAAAGTCACTCTATATATTTATCTAGAGAAATTCGTCTGATTAACCATATTCTTATTAAGTTTTTATCTGCACCAATTTGTACCCTGGGTGGGGAGTTGTGAACCCCCCTCCCCATTCTGGCACGCGCTTGGTTTCAAATTTGTTTTATAAATGTAGTACTTATAGGGTCTTACTAACATTTTAAGGTTAAATGAAACTGTTTCAAATGAGATGAAAAGAAAAACAACGCTACCATTGAGTCCATTTATTTCACAGTACAGTCAATTTATTTGATGACAGTCATATTTTAATATTTACAGTTGTGTACGAATTCACCGAATACCTTAACTACAATGTCACTTACATCTAAAATATGGCTTATTTCCGTAAACACGGTTTAAGTACATGTTGAACTTAAGCTAAATTTGTAAAAAAATATAACTAAGTAATATCAAACAATGATAATTGAACTAAAATTAGAAGCCATCATAAAAGTAACAATTACAAATTAGGTACATATACAAGAATCATAAGAAAAAAGTTAACGAACTTATATGTATATAATGATGAAATGAATTGATCATGGAAACTAGTTTATTAATTTATGCATTTGTGCTACTGTGGTTTGTGGAATGGCATTGTATAATTAATTGTGGATAAAAGGATCATACATATCTATATTAGATAGTCGTTTAACTCAATGTTTCAAAATGTCAGTAAGTTATATTACCATCTCTTAAAAAAATATCCGACTATTTTAATACAAAAGGTAGGCAGCGACTTTTCAAATACAATTGAACTTTTGAGACAGACTGAAAAAAAGTATAAACCCTTAGGTACCTATACTAATTTAAGCACGTTCAGAACGAAACAGATACAAAACGCAAATAGTTAGATAGGTACCCAGTAACTGTAATGACACGTCCTGTTATCTTATTTTTATTTATTTTGCACAATAATTATATAATCTATAACTATGTATATTATTTACAACACTAGTTTCCCGTCAGCTCATATCATCTACAATGATATACCTATTCCGTAAAGCCTGCAACACACGACTGCTTTTCAGTATTATAAATGTTCATATAACATTCATATAACAATTGCTATTTTATGGAAATAGCGTATTGAAAAGCAAGCTATACCTAGACCTATACACAATAGGGGGCAAACTAACGCATTGAGGACAGACCGCTCGGACTATAAACAACGTACTTACTAAATAGACTAAAACTAATACAGACTAACGTGTACGTCGTACAGGCAGAATTTTTCAGAAAGCTTTTTGTCATTTCCATTTGTTTGTGACAGCGAGCGACTGCGTGCCTGCAGCATTTTTTTATGTTAAATGCATACAATAGTCAGTTTTTTTTTATAGGTTAAGCCGTGTGTGACAGGCTTTAGCGACTATGATATTGCTTAAAGCGACGGTGATGACAGGGTCCCAACGGTATTTACGTTCACTAACTACGGCCGGATTCGCATAATACAATATTAGCACAAAATAGACACAGAAGGTCCGCTCAATACAAACCACTAAAATCGTAAGCATATACATGCTTATACAGAGTGTTAAAAAAAGTGCGTTTGAAATTTTAAAGGGTTACTCAGAATCAAGTATAGAATCCAGGAAAAATATTGAAAAAATTCGCTCTTCAATTTTTTTTGCAGTTTTTCATACAAATTCTCGATTCACTATTTAGATTTAGTATGAGAATCTGAAAAAAAATATTGAAGAGCGGATTTTTTCAATATTTTTCCTGGGTTCTGTACTTGATTCTGAGTAACCCCTTAAAACTTCAAACGCACTTTTTTTAACACCCTGTAGAAATATACGGTCGTTCGAGGCAAGGTCACGATCGCACAGTACGTGATCTTGCCTACAACGACCGTATACGTCTATAAGCATGTATATGCTTAGGATTTTTGTGAGCTTATTGAGCGGACCTTCTGTATCTATAATTCATTCCAATCAAAAAAAAGCAAAAGGTAAACAAACTTACTATGGAACTGACACATGTCAATGTCAGTTGCATACTAACTTTGTTTACCTTTTGTTTTTTTGATTGGAATGAACTATATGTGTTTTGTGATATTAGCGTTAATATAAGATTACCTGTTGCGGCCCTGGCAGAACCGTCATCTTTGTTAAGTGTAAGATTTTAATTAATTCGTTTAATCCTATTCAAATCTTGCAACATCGATTTTAAACATCAGATTCAGTTTCCTTAAAAATTGTAAAAGACCTGTCAAAATCAGGCGGTAAATTAATATTTTCATAATTATATCTAATAGTAATGTATAGAGTATTTATTTTATTTGCAATAATATAATAATTTCATTTTATTTGTCAGAAAAGGTTTTAGATACAAACGATGACAAAGGTGGGCCCATTTCTTAAACTTATGAGTATAACTAATTGACCTATTACTAATGATTTTATTTTAAAATGAAATAGACTCACGGGAATGTAGAGATGAATATGTTTCCAATAATTTAAAGAGATAAAAATATATTTTGAAGTGATTACGTAAGCATATTATGATGGTCCGCAATTTGGCACTTTGTTGACAATTTGTAGACAGCAATAAAACATAATATTTTATTGTGCCCTAAATACGTATAAACGTACATTGAACTTATTTTTTATTTAAGTAGTGTGATGTAGAAAACTATCCATAAGTATACCTATTACTTATTTTGAATATGTACATTGCTTATATTGGTTAAGTAATTATACTTTCTAAATGATTGGCATTCCGCATTTTTTTATATAAACCCTTCTCTAGTGAATTGATTGGCAAAGGGCTTTCTAAATTCTATGAAGGAGATTATATGCTTCCAACGAACTCTATACGTAAACATGGACTTCATAAAGCATTTTTATTTTTAATTTGACTGAATACGGAAACTCAACATAATTAAAGTCCTCCCTTGGTTACTACAAGATTCATTAGCATAGTTGTCGTAAAATAAATAGTAAAAAGTGAAAAGTAAGATTGTGACCGAAAACTTTGAGTTTTAGGTCACAATCTGAGTTCTAGTTTAAGTTTAAAAAATGCAACCTTAGTGTTGGCATAGTCCCTGATTGCCAAATTCCAAATTTAGTTGTCAAGACGATGGATTTTTTGCAAGGTCGTTAGTACAAATAATAATTGAGACTGGGACATTTTGCGAAAGGAAAAATTGTTTACAATTGTCATGTATAGTTCTGATGTGCGGTAGGAAAAACCGCAAATTGTGAGTATTATCAGTGGAATCAGAAATGTGAATATATCCTGTATATATGACTTTTTGCGCCGTACAGGTGACATTTTTATCGCCGACATGCAACAAATGGTAGATACTACTTATGAAACTTAAAAACTTTCCCCAAGGAAGCTATACATTCCTAGACAAAATCGGTTAATTTGTGAAATTTGTATGAAAAGTCTTATTTTGCTTCGATTGTGTAGTTTCCATGAAAGTTAAATATTTAATTTTATAAGTAGCATCTACTTTTTGGCGCTTGTCAGAGGAAAAAATCCCACTTTATACAATATTTAGATATTTTAATACCTTAAAATGTGTACTTATATTACAGTTACGTAGATACGACCGAGGAGAGTAATTTATGTTGTCAAACTACTTCCTTTCTGTTAATTATACATTTGCAAACGCGATATGAATGATTATCCTGAGATCAATGTACTCTGCAATCTATTTCATATGTAAAAAAACGTTAAATATGCGTTAACCAACCATACCATCAGTCATTCTGTGCAATTATACAGTTGAACACAAAAATAAAATAAAACATTATACAGTGTGTCCCTCGATAAAGAACACAAACGAAAAAGTGTGAAATAAGACCGAATTTCGTAGGTAGTAAGATTTATTTTAAAAACTGTTATATTTTATGCTTTTTTTAATTAACGAAAAATTACATATCTTATTGCATTGAAATAAAAACGTTAATGATTAGTTTTAATTCATAGATTACACATAGCAAATATATTAGAAATGTTTAGGTGATTTTTTTAATATTGCAGATTTTTCGTTTACTTATTTTAATTATATTTTTTCCATAAAATTATTTTATTTCATTTCACCCCTTTTGCGTTTGTGTAGTTTGTCGAGGAGCACCCTGTACCTTATCTACCTACTTATCAATAAACACAAATATTACTCGAGTGAACGATGCAATTGAAAGCTGCAATAGACTATATAATACGGATAAGTAGTTGAAAGGATGTAAACCTAAAATATAGTTGTTATAAAAAATATAATCCAAATACGTAGGTACTGTGATCATTAAAAAAACTGCCACCAATCTTAATATTTTAGGTAAATAGTTATTAAACAAGTAATATACATATCCCAATCTCTAGCTTTCTGCTATTATTAGTGTAAGTGCATTTATTATAAAATTTTTGTTGGAAGCTTTCCAGGCGAGAGACGTCAACAATTATAAATATCATGAAGCAATTAGCAGAAATGGAAAAGTATTTCAGAAAATAAAATTACTGTGGAAAAGTGAAACAACAGCAACATTATGTGACTGCAGTATAGCAAATATTATATTTAGTGTCAATATTCCTCCTACATAACCGGAACTACATTAACGGAACTCTTGGTATGCTTATTAATCATAAAAAAAATAACTCAGATCAGTAAAATTATAACCAAAAGTAAGCAGTTACGACTGTTACAAAAATCAAGCTTGAAATGTAGTTCTAAAGCTGAATCTCCTGAAATAACCGAAGTGTAGATAAGTGCTCAACTTGTTCTTAAGAAAGTGCTTCTATATAGTACTTCACCTTTGAGTCTAGCACCTTGGTAATGAGGCGAGTCTTCAGAGTAATGGCAGGGTTTAAGAGCATTCTGTAGTCTGTAGAAAAGTGGTATTTTTTCATAAAATATGTTGTTGTATTTTCAAATAGTTTCGTGTAATCGGATTGGTATAGTTATGTTGTTACCGTATTACTTTTGAAAAAAGATGTATTACCTAATACTCCGTGGTTTTTTGAGTACGTCTTTTATGTATAAACGAGTCGTATTTATCAAGTTTGTTTCATAAAAATGAAGGTCGTATCGAAAAAACTTTTCGGTACAGAAATCGTTTTTAAATATAATACCTCTATATTATAAAAAAAAATATTGCTTTTATACTGTAAAAAATCAAGCAAGAATACGAATCAGTTTTTAATGTACAGAGCGCCCTTAACACTTTCGTAGCCGACGCGCTACGACGCATAGACTTTATGAGGTTTCTGCATTAATCATTAAAATCGTTCCAGTCACATAAAACTCCTACATTGGGTGATCTATTTATATATTACTTACAATACTTACAAATACCTATATACAATTGCCTGCCTTGTTATTTATATAAAACCATTCGCAATTACGCTAGTCCTAAAAAAGGAAGCTGGTATTCCTCAAATAATGTCATTCATAATATTTGTAATATAAATATGATCTGGCGTTATTGATAAAGAAGCACAAACGTGACGTAACTATCAGTATCTTCGTAACTATAAGTATCTTCATAAAAGTTCATAATTACTTAACAATCAACCATTCGTTGTTAACGCTCACTAATTTAATAAGCTTTTATTGTGAACCTAAGTTATAAAGTAACGCCAAATCCCTGTAGCCGCATGAAACACTATATTTAATGCGAGTTTTTCATACAATTCTTTTAAATTAAATTTTACTGATTACTTAAAGAAGAAAACCTATTTCCCATGTGGACAGAGGCAGCAGTGCCTTTAAGTCTATGCCAAGCATTAAGTAATTATCATAATGATAATACATTATGATACAATACATTTAAAAATATACAAATACTAATGTTACCTTTACTTTAATATACAGGCTGTTAAAAAAAGTGCGTTTGAAATTTTAAAGGGTTACTCAGAATCGAGTCTAGAGCCCAGGAAAAATATTGAAGAAATCAGCTCTTTATTATTATTTTTTTCCAGATTTTCATACTAAATCTGAACAGTGAATCAAGAATTTGTATGAAAAACTGAAAAAAATAATTTGAAGAGCGGATTTTTTCAATATTTTTCCTGGATTCTATACTTGATTCTGAGTAACCCCTTAAAATTTCAAACGCACTTTTTTAACACCGTGTATAGTATAAGCTATCTACCAAATGAACAACAATTTAATGATTTTCAACTGTTGTAGACTATTCTCGTTTCAAAATTGATGAAATTAAAAGAAAAACGGTGACGACACATAGACAATGTTCAAATTAAAAATTATAATAAGTATTTTCGTGCTGTGAATTGACATCTGCATCTCGTTTATACTTCAGCACAATTAGCGTAATTATCTCACTTTTGGCTTTTGCTTATCATATGTACTTATATATGGAGGTTACTGACAAAGGAACTGAGGTTGATTCATGGAGGACTTCCATTTAGAAAAAAGCTTTCAACAAGAAACACTTATTAAGAGTATATTCGCAAAAACCTCCACAAACACGTTTATCTGTCAAATTAGTATTGGAAAACCTAGTTTTTCGTGAGATGACTTTGTGTTTCTTATGAAGTCTCAGTTCTTTTGTTGAAACCTTATACAGTTGACGTTTCGTTCGTTGAAGAGCGGCAAATATTAGATGCTCTTCATGAAACTGAACTGCTTTGCCCAAGAAATCATTTTTTTATCCGTCAGTAACAATTAATTGTGACTGTAATTAGATGTATGAAAAGTTCACAAAGGTTATAACGAAAATGCAAATAATTGTTTTGCTCTAATGGCCCCAACTGGGAAAAGTTGATTAATTTCGTGATTAGCATCTACCATTGCCGCTTTTCACCAGATATACAGGGTGTAACAGAAGTGTGTGACAATACTTCAAGGTTGGCTTTTACCCATCAAACTGAACAACTTTTGTTCTACAACTTTGTTGAAATCGCAAATTTTTTTTGGACTTTTCATACAAATCGATCAGCTGGCGAATCAAGTTTGTATGAAAAGTCCAAAAATTTTTTTGCGATTTCAACAAAGTTGTAGAACAAAAGTTGTTCAGTTTGATGGGTAAAAGCCAACCTTGAAGTATTGTCACACACTTCTGTTACACCCTGTATAAATTATAAAGTATAATATTTTTTATACTATATGATCCCCGCACCTCAATAAAGCACCTATTGAAACACAATGAATGTGATAAAAAAACGCCGAAAGACACGAGGAAGCGAGGAACTACAGATTTTATCTTTCGTCATAGTAATTATGGAAACAACTAACATTATATTAGGTATGTAGATACAAATCATTTTGAAATACAATTTGTACGCATATATATCTATTTTCAAACATACTCCCTATAATAAGGATTAATGTTCGATTCATATCAAAAGATTGGTTGTAAACAACTTTTGTCTCTATATTGGACTTTGATATAAAATCAGAAGAGTCCTTTGCTTTTGATGATTCTCCTCTATATTAATGAATTAAAGACCATTTAAACATCAAACATTTAATAATGGTTTCTAATCGGGCCGTCTGAATTATCGAGTGAGCCTTCCGCGTCCACCCCTGAGTGATTTAATAAAACATAGAGTATTTAGGAAGGAAACAAAATATAAAAGTTATGGCTTGTCCACACTAAGGTATAAGTGCCGATACTTTGTTCGCGACTAGTAAAGGACGGGTGTATCTACAATTTCGAAAACATTTTTGAAACATACTCCGAGTCGCGCTACAATGTCCCATAGTGTTTTACTATCTTTTGGACAACCTTTATGTACGTATCAAAAAGGTTTATGTCTAATTTTAGCACTAAGAACACATATATCAATTAGACTTTATCAACGTAAGAAATCGTAATATCAAAACGTATCGATGCTAGAAATACGTGAAAACAATGGGTTACAAAGAGATCAAGAAAGTGGAGTGATGCATGGTTGCTGGAGAATCCTGGATAGCACGTCCGGATAAAAGCTTCAAGCTGCATCCCTTGAAGGCCAAGCATATGGCGAATAGACAGTGGCCGATGGCAGTGGCATGTTTAGACGATGAACTCCTTGTTTAGACTCACAGTGCAGTAGCCCTTTTAGACGATAATCTCGCGGATGACCCGACGTGCGCGTGAGTTGGGAGTGGAGTATCCCGACTCGAGCGATTCGTCGTAGCTGCGCGAGAGTGGGTGCGGCTTGTCCTCGCCGCCGCCGTCGTCGCCCGCGCCGTACGCCTCTGGCAGCCCGCTTACCTCATGGTAAGGCGATTCTGGAACAAAACAATATGTCAATACATAGTTTTGTGCAATATTATCTAATCTGTTGTGCATGAGTAAAGCAGGTTTTAACAGAGTACGTTTTTAAAGTAGCATTCCTATAAATTCCTACCTACTATAGTATTTTGTTCCCATTTTTGGACTCCTTGGTCCATGTGACAGGTAAGGTTAAGTGCGATTTAGGTCCCGTTCTAGAACCAAGGTAAGATTTACCTGACAAGAGTCTAGTACCTTTCAGACTTCAAAGATTTTCTAAATGCTATCCTCTCTCACAAAAATGTTTTTGGACGCCTTCTGAATGTGAAGAAGGCCCCCGTTTATGCTTATTACCTAACCAATAGAGATATGGGAAAAGGGCAATGCTGCTGTTTTTGATAAGGGTCTCTTTTATTTAGTAAATATGTAAGCACCTCACTGAGGTCTCTTAACGTGACAGTGGACACAAACTCACCAATATGCTGGTCCATGCGTTTCTTGGGCTTGTGTACCGAGGCGTACGGATTGGAGCAGTACTCCTGACGCGATGGGGTCTGGCTGCCCCGCATGTTGTAGTCTCCCGGCGCCGGCTGCATGTGGGGGTAAGGGGCATAGTCGTCGATGATGCGGTACCCGCCGTGGGTCGCGGGGTCGTAACCGTAGTTGCTCTGTCTGTCCGCCATAATCTGGTGGGCGGGCATGCCGGCATTGTTCGCGGCCGCCATCTTCATCTGCCATAACGAGTCCTGTGAGTTGACGCTGCCGCCGTTGTTACTGTTCGTGTAACTGTTCTCTTTGTAGCCCATGTTCACCCCTGTAACAATGGTGTTTGTTGTTATACAACTATCCGCTGTCTGATTCTCGTAAGTCTGTTTGTAAGTGACGATAACAAAATGTAACTGACTCAATGGTGTACTGGTTAGCACGCCGACTGTCGTGGGTTCTACCCGACCCAGGGCAGGCAGTCTCTGGTTTATGGAATACTATGTAGTTTGGGGTCTTATTTTTAAATATTATATTATATTATATACATATAATATAATAAATAATATTATTATATTATATGTATATATCATTATAATTTACATCTCTGTGTTTATCATAATTAATTTTAACAGTCACAATACATGTTTCCTAATGCAATCAGACAAAGACAAAAGCGGGTGGTGGAGCGGCTCATAAAAATAAAATGTAACTACAAAACAGCTCCGAGAACAGCGCTTATTTAGTTAAAAGTGGAACGCTTGATCAAGTATTCTAGTACCATGCTAGCGGCTACAGCATGCAAGAAGCTTTTTGTTTAATGAATACCAAATTACCTGATATTTCCGCAACGACCTGCAATCCTGATTGCATGAGGGAACACATTTACAGAGTTGTAGTAATTGAATTTTTACTAACTGCCCTGAATAAATAAGGTTTTCAAGTTGTGATTAGTAGGTACGGAAATACTAATAGAGAGTGCCTCTAAACCTCCAGATTTTTAAGAAGCGAGCGGCCAGATCTTAATGGAGACAAAATAATTCTAATTAATTGATTGTAACGTTTATTGTACGGTTTATATTTATTGAGGAACCTCTTATATGAGCTCTACGAACTAAAAATTAACTGGTATATTTTACCATTTAGATTAGACTATAATAAACCAATTTTAAGTTAAACTTGATTTGATTTGAATTTGATTTGATACAGGATGTAAAAATCCCAGAAGTTTAAACGCTGGGTTTCACTCGTGAAACTGAAAAACTTTTACCAAGGATTACATACTGAATTCTCAAAATTTTTGACTCTCCAGACAAAATTCGCTGAGTTACCGATCTATTTTATGAAATGCTCATTTTTTTGCGATTTCAGTACCTAAGTATTCGATGGGAAAAGTTGTTCAGTTTCATTATTAGAACTTACTGTTGAAAATTCCGGAAGTGATCTATTTACACCGTTTAACAAATCGAAGATCGTTAAAAAAATGTATATCTCTGTGATTATTTTTTGGCCGATGTCACACTTGTAAATATAATATTTTGTTGCCACATACGTAACACTATTTATTTTAATTTGCTTGGTTTACAATCTCAAGAACTACCTACAACGATACCCAAGCCAATCCCCCGGCGACGTCAACGATCGTAAAAATCGTCATAGGCACTGTACTGTACTGGACCAAGTACTTTAGGATAAGTAACGAAATATTACAAATGTTCTTTATTCCATAATACAATATTTACATGTTTCTACAGTTGTGTAGACATTGATACCTATAGCAACAAAGTAATAATAAAAACACATAGTTCAACCAATATTGATTCATTGTTTTTCAACAGAAGTACTAAAGTGGATAGATATGTTGAAAGGGGCTTACCCTTTCGTTTCATGTAAATGACAGTAATTACGCAGGCAACTATGAAATTTGACATAAATAGTACATTTTCAATTACCATAAAATACAAGTTATCCCTTCATGTAAGGGAGAAAAAACCCTGTAATAAAGATGTCTGAAATAGCCCCCTATAGAAAAGTTGCAAATTCGTAAGTGCGGTATGTTTACGGTAACCACGTACCATTGTGGGAGGACCGACAATGTCAGCTTTTTGCCTTTTTATACCTTTTTCTCCACAATTGGTAAGCCCTTGGGATTATCTTACCTGATGGTAAGTGATCATGATGCCTAAAGATGGAAGCGGGCTTACCAAGTTTCCAGGGAACCAGGCGCGGATCCAGGATTTCGTTCAGTGGGGGGGGGGGGGCAAATTTTCAGTGTATCTACCCGTGTTTCTGAAGCGGTCGATGCTATTAGACCATTAATATAAAAAGCGAGCGAGCGTGAAATTTTTTGAATAGTGAAGAAATGCCTCTATTTATTTGCTTCAGGAGGGGGAAATTGCACCCATTGCCCCCCCCCCCCCCCCCCCTGGATCCGCACCTGTGGGGAACTGGCTCTCTTATATCATCCATGCCGGAACACATAAATGCTATTAACATTGATCTTTGGCGGCAAGACTTAGATAGTAAGATGATGGTAGCTAGCCAGGCGGGCTCAGAAATTGCCCTATCACCAACCAAACCGAGTCCTACAAAGTTGGAGCCAGCCGGGATTTAACCAGCGAGACCTTCTAATGTTAAACCTTATACTAAAACTAAAATAAAATTGGAACAAAACTTACAATCTGAGTTAGGTATTTGCCCCGGATGTTGCTGCGTATGTGGCGCCACGTGGTACCCGTAGCCACTCTGTGTCGCGTACACGGCATTTTTAGAATCGTCCAGAGCCAAGTCCATGGAATGCTCCAAAGCCTTATTTTCCATGCCAGTGCTGGGGTAATACGGCGGGGGCGCCTGATTCTGTGGCGACATGGCCGGGTGCATAGAATCTCTTTCGTAGTCCTTTGACGTCTCTTTGGCGTTCTCGTTGCGTTTGCACCGGCAGAATATAAAGAGAAGGCTGAGGAACAGTGCGAAGACCAGTCCAGATAGGATGATGGCCACCATGGTTGCCGTGGTGAGTGTTGCCGCGCTCTTCGTGTATGATGTTCCAACTGCGAAAAGTTTGTGTATTAAGAATAATAAACTTTTATATTGTTGGTTGCTAGTAGTTATAGTTAAGTTCATTGATTAATTTTGGTTTTTGTGCTGCATATTAATGGGTTTTCTCGTTTTTTTTTGCATTTTTCATAATTAGTGTTAAATATTTTTTCATCTTTTTTCGACTCTTTCTTTTGTAATGGTATGCAACTAAATATAATAATCTGTAATCCGGATTACATTTTTATTTTACAAAAATGTGTTTGAGGGAGTTTCTTTTGAACCCGACGTTTCTTCTGTCTCCGATGACACTTCTCGAAACCTTGGGTGGGTATGAAAGTTCCAGTGGTAGGAACTTTGTATTAGGTAGACCAAAAAATGACCGTCAAAGTGTACCTACAGTGCTAACTACCTACTTCGAATACATTTTTTTATTTGATGTGGTATACTCACTCTCGGCTTCAGTGTACTTGCTGCAAATGTCTTGGTTGGGCTGCAGGCAGAGCTTAAGGCGCAGGCGCGGGTTTAGCTCGTCCAATGGCGGCTCGGCGTGGTGGCGACCCGGCGCACGCGTCGGCTTCGGCGGCTCCAGCACAGCTTCCTGGATCATTGAGCTCTCCCCGGACAGTTGGAGCGGAATCGTGTCGACCACCTGTTGAGAATTTTATTAAATTATTTGCTGAAGATGAAGATGGATTCATCTTATCTCTACAGCAAGGTATGTAAACACCTAAACGCTACCCAAGGCACCATGAGGGCCTTCCTACAAGTAATGATCTCTCATATAAACGTATAATTGTTTTTTTTTTAATAAACAGGACGATTCTAATAAAACTTTTACAAGCAAAACGCAAAATTCTAGTAATGTAATGTATGATTTATTTTCTCTAAATACTTAGATTTTCAATAGAGTATTTTTAAATTAAGTACTCGTACTATGAAAAACCTATGATCACTTTACGTAATTTAGACAAACAATTATTGTGTATTATTCGTAAAGCTGTACCTACTTTGTAAATGTACACAATAAATTGTAAAATAAAAAAAAAATTAACGTGTAAAGTTTCATCAGAACCGAGTTGTTTCATGAGACACGCTTAAGAGTCTTTAATTTTTTTGCTTATTTTAGACCAATACTCTCTCATTTGATTTTTTCGTAGCAAGAGTAACATAAGGTTTTCATTTTTTAGGAGGGTCAGTTAATGGATGGGCACTTAGTACAATATGTTTAAAAGCTTTTCATTTCTTAAAATTTTGTGGGTTATTTGTGTTGGCGACTCCCACGACGAAGGTCGTGTGTTCGACCAAACTTAAGCTACATATTTTAAACTTCTATAAGTATATAGGTATGTATCGAGTTCTTAGCAAAAGTAATCCTTGTTTGGTAACAGGGGACCGTGTTTATTAGGGTATTTTGCTCTATACAAGAAAACATTTAAAACTGCTTATTTACAGTGGTATTTGTAATAAGTAATCGAATTAATATGATTTCTATATAATAAAATGAAAAAAAAAAACATTTTATTTCTGATTAACAAAAATCTAGTTTTTTAATCTGATAATCAAATATCTGAAACGACAGCCGTCATGCTGGTTGTCATGTGACGTCACAATAGTGGTAAACAATGACATTTTATTCACAATATGTGTCAAAATTGTAGTACAGAGCTGTTTTGTTTACTCCTGAAAAGACGTCACGACGTAAAACATCATGGCGGCTAGCGTTTTCGCGCGCTAATTGGGAATCGTCATTTAAAATGTGTTTTGGAGTACTTATAGGTTTCAAAAAAATGTTAAAAATATATTTTTGACTTTTTCCTACCTAATGATCAATTTGAGATATTTTTCAAAAATTTTTGTAAAGCCCTATTGATATGTGCCAAATATTAACACTTACCAGCCACGCTCCAGCCGCGCTCAGGCCCTCAGCGACTCCCACCAAGGTCAGGCACGAGGGTCCAGCAGTGAACACCACGGTCTTGGTCGCCGGGTCGTACGTCACCTGCTCCGGCGCAGGTATCTCGTCCACCTTTGTCGTCACCGCGATCTCGTTTGAGTAGTTGCTCTGCCCTTTTGTGTTCACGGCTTTTACCTGGGTTGCATTGTCTCATTAGAGTTTGTTTTTTAATTCGATTTAACAACATTTTGGTTATATGACAGTCACTACTGAATTAATCTTTGTTTTGGCCTGAGGCAGGTGTCATATAGGAGATTACTAACAGGCACTAAATGACACTTTTATAAAAGGGGCCACGGGTATGGTATTTTATAACCTGTGCCCTTCAAAGGACCATGGAAAACAAAGAAAAACTATTTTTTTATGAGAGCAGAATGGTCATTTAAGTACTTTATTCACCAGATTTTTTGTAATGCAGGGTGTAATAAAATATATGTAGAATCCGATAGGTAACTGGACTTTCTACTCATCATACAATATTTATTCTACGATTTTGTTGAAATAGCCAAAAAATATTTGTACTGTTATAAAAGAAGGTCAATATGTAAAGTAAAATCCCCAGTATACCTATTTTGTTACACCTTATATTAGTAGTTGTAGTTTCGGTAAATAATGAGTAAAGCTAACAGGCTATCAAAGAGCTGCCAAGCAACAATAAGTCAATTTTAGTATCCATTCTACCAGTATCAATTATAAAAAAATAAAAGTACCAATTAAATATAATCTTGATCGAAATATCTACATTTAGGTATTTCTACGGCACACAAGGCATGCAATCCGGTAGTTGACTGCTAGCTGATAGTCATCTAATTTGCTTTTCATCAAATGTCAAAAACGTCATTTGTACTAAAAATATCAAGGAGTTTATAACTCGATTAAAAATTGTGAACTATGACGTCATAATAGGCCGGCTCGACCGGAGTGATACCACGGCCTCACAGAAAACCGGCGTGAAGCAACGCTTGCGTTGTGTTTCGCCGAATGAGTGAGGGTACCGGAGGCCCAACCTCCCCCCCACCCATTCCCCCATCCCCCCATCCAATTTCAAAGGTCGGCAACGCACTCGTGACTCCTCTGGTGTTGCGGGTGTCTATGGGCGGAGGTAATCGCTTACCATCAGGTGATCCGTCTGCGCGTTTGCCACCTATCCCATTAAAAAAAAAAATACGAAAAATTTTACATGTAAAGACTTTTTAGTCTGAGTGTACATGTTATGAAAATTAAAATCAGAGTCATTTAGTGAACAAAATTTCATTAGGTATTTATTTTTGATGCAGTCAACTCGCAGATTCAGACTTAAAATTGACAGCGCCAGCGCTCCTGGTATAGTAAAGCTAATTAAAATAATTTGTGTGAAAGAAGCAATAATAAGATTACTGCGGTTGTACCTACATTTTTTTGTTTTACTAGACTGAAATTGACTTGTGATATGGTAGAATAAAAGGAGAACTAAAGTTGGTACGTAACCCTAGGAAATGTTGTTCGAGTTGTTTTTCGTGTCAAAAGTAAGGGAGGAGCTACTGTGTTCATTGTGCCTATGGGCTATGACTAGCCTAGTATAGTTGCAGAGGCGTGCAATACGATAACAATACGCACAGCACCTGTAATAATGCGACATACAAACAAAGGCGGTGGCAATCGAAATCAGGAATTACCTTAACAACTAATGTTTCGAGCTGTCCATTGTGAAATGAATGAAAACGAGAAACAAATTTAATTTAATTAAAAAGGGAAAGAAAAATAATATAATTATCTGACAATATAGATTTACTGACTGAATGTTTCTGTAAAATATTGTAAATACAGTACGGAATATTTTTTTATCATTAATAATACCTAACTCGTCGCAGAGAGCAACGAAAACCCTTGAGATAGCTCAGCCGGTAAACTTTTCAACGTCATGTCGTCAGCGCTTTTTGCGAGTTAGGTACTTTACTTCGTGTAAATATAATTGCTCTCAGCAGCGGGAAAGCTTACTACTATTTGAGTTGAGTTTAACGAAGAGCAAATCGATACTCCCTTCAAAATTAACAATTATTAATTGGTAACAAAATAAGCTATTTTAAATAACATGAATAAGGAACTCATAGCAGTAATAATAAGTGTATTTACAAATACGTACCTTGAAAGTGTAAGAGCTGTGTTGCTCGAGCCTGGTGACGTTGCAGGGGTTGGTCCGCCCGCAGTCGAACTCCATCCAGTCGAGGTCGGCGGGGCGGTCGCCGCCGCAGCCGCCCTCCCGGCCGCTTACCCGCCGGTACAGCACGAAGTACTTGGTACTGGACAAGCCCCCGTTGAACCCTGGCTCCCACTTCAAGGTCACATACGAAGCACCAACTTTCTGCACAGCCAGAGACTTAGGCGATTCGGGAGGCCCTTTTGGCTGCAAATGTATCTGCGGTTTTATGCTTCCCAAAGTGTTGGACACTTTGCAGTAGTAATCGCCGTACTCGCGAGGGCTGACGTTCCTGATCCTCAGAACACTGTTGTAAGAGTCGTTTTCGTTTGATGTCGTACTAATATCGAAGTTTCCATTAGATGACATTTGAATTGGTGATGTGCTGGCGCCATACATCCACTGGAAGTCAGGTTTCGGGAAGGATAAAACTCTACATGATATCTCCGCTGTTTCAGACAGATCGTAGGCCACTTTCGTCTGGAGATTTATGGGTATGGGTGGATCTATGGACAGAATAAATAAACATTAACTTTTGACATTAAATAACTGACTAAAAATAAGTAATTACTACAATCAACTAATACTCACGTTCTACTCGAAGAGTCATAGACGAATCAACTTTCTTGACTTCATTCTCGAAAGCGCATGTGTATGTCCCTCTGTCTTCCGGTATCAAGTCGTTGACATTCGGTCTCGCTTTACCGCGGAACTTGAGCGTCGTATTCACGTTGTATACAGCATTGTTAGTTTCCGTGTAATCAGTCTTCACCTCGTACAAATTTGCGTCGGGTTTGATTTCAGCATTATCTTTGTACCATCGAACAGCGGGCCGCGGTTTGCCTTGAGCACTGCACGACACTGAGAAGTCTTCTTCGCCCGAGCGTTTCGTCATATGCAAGGGAAGTTTCGTTTGGAAATGGGGGGGCTGGTGAACTACGATGGTGACAGATGCGAAATCGCCATGTCCGAGTTCGTTGGTGGCCTGGCAGCGGTAGACGCCCTCGCTGCCGAGGTGCGCGCTGGGGATGGTGTACTGATTGCCAGTGGCGACCACGGTAGGTTTGACGCCGGGGACGGCCGCGTCACGGAACCATCGGAACTGCGGCGCGGGCCAGCCCGGCGGGTCGGCACTGCAGGACAGTGTGACCCCGGTACCCTCATGCAGCACCGGCTGCTCGGGCGAGATGCGCGCGCGCCCCGGCCGGTGCCGCACCAGCACCGCCACGGAAGCACTACTCGAGCGCTTCATGCTATTCCCATTGCTTAACACTATCACATTTGTAGCGCGACACACGTATGTGCCGACCATATCTGCGTTCACTCTTCTAAGCACCAGCGTGTCACCTTTCTGATGGAAGTTCGGTTTTCCTTCCATGGTCCATTCTATTGATATAGGGTCTGGGTTGGCTGATACTTCGCAGCGTACCTCTACATTGCCACCTTCCTCCGCTTCGAAGGTTTTCGATTCGACGGTGACGCTAGGCGGGTAGAGCACGTCCAAATAGACGTCTTTCTCCCCGGGGCGGCCGAGGCCATTGTCGGCGGAGCAGGTGTACTTGCCGGCGTCCTCCACAGAAACGGAGGTGATGCTGTGGGTGAAGGAGCTAGAGATGTATTTGCCGTTCCTGGTCCACTTGACGCCGCTCACTTGCGGCTTCGCGTCAACCTTGCACTCTAATGTGGCGGCGCCATCGATTTCTACTCGGAGAGGATTTTCGTGACCGATTTCAACACGGGGATAATCTGAAACAATACAAAGAGCAAACGTTAATTTACCTATGTAATACAAATGTTTGGTAATAATAAAATAACTTATTTTAGTTTGTTTTTTTCTCATATCATTAAATATCATACTTAAAAGTAACGAGAGATTCGTATTTGTGTGCGAATAGAGAAGTTGGTAAGACTTAGTTAGCTAGGCCATAGACGAAAGAAGATCCATAAGACTTAGTTAACTAGACTATAGACGAAAGAAAATTCACAACTTTATTTTAAGTAAGTACAAAAATACTCGTTGGATATTCATTTTTACCAACAAATCAGGAAGTATCTCATCTCATCTCATCTCACTAGTCTCACTAATATCTCACTAATATTATAAATACGAAAGTACGGATGTTTGTTTATTTGTTTGTGTGTTTGCTTGTTTGTTCCACTTTCACGCCGAAACTACTGAACGGATTTGGATGAAATTTGGTAGGTAGATAGATAAAGTACTCAGCTAACATATAGGATACTTTTTATCCCGGAAAACTCAAGGGTTCCCGGAGGAATAGCTAAAAACTGAAATTTTCACTTCGTTACTAGATGGCGCCGTCTTAACATTTTATTTCTGTCTGGGTATAAAGTCCACGCAGACGAAGTCGCGGGCGGAAGCTAGTTTATAATAAAAAAGGTTTTGAAACCACTCTCAGGAAATGGTGTTCTGAATTACAGCAAGATGCTGATATTAAAGTAGGTATGAGGAAACGAATGCCTTGTGTATACGAGTAATTGTGTATGTAGGGCAACCGGATAATATTTTTGATGGTTTTGTTTATGAGATCTGAGCCACATGCGCGCATTGATAGAAAACATGCTCTACGCATCGTACGGTAAGGCCAGCCATAGACAAATTCAGTTACACCACTTGGGCGTAGGTACCTAATTTACATCTGAAAGCTTTATTTTATCTTGACCAAAATAATTATGATGTTAATTAAGGTTATGTGCCTTATTCAAATTATTCTTAATCATTGTAACAAAGCATCGTTGCGTGCGTAGCTATTAAGAGCGTCTGATTTAACCGTCTGATTTTAATATAACTTCAGACATATACTCGATTTGATATATTACATTACATCGATCATCTGTTCGATTTTTCAAAGAGACCCAATAAATTTATTGCTTTACTATGGCCTCTTGGGAAAAGTTGTTTAGTTTTATGAGAGAAGCCTTCTTGTATGGTAGAAAGGTTTCTACTGGGGAGTTTACATATATTTATGTAAGAATTCACAAACAGGATATTTTTTATTATTATTTTCGTTCCCGTTGAGTGTGGCTTCTATTTATGAAACGGAACAACTAGTAGGTATTAATCAGAGCAAGCAAATAATTTTATTTAGAAAACATAACAGGAACTAAGCGAAAAATATTTAGTCGATATAAATTCAGTACCGTATCTTGTCTCTGGTACCGTGTGAAGCCGGACTAACAAATGCACTAATAATAAATCTGTATACGGAACCCAGTTGAACATAAATAATTACATGATCTGTAGATTGAGGGGCTGTACTTTTCTTATTAAAAAAACAATGTTTATGTAATTACGGTTACAAATGGATTTTTTAACGAAGTAGGCATTGTAAATATCACGGATTAGATAATCTAATCCGTGATATTTACAATGAATATTTGAGTCCTATAATATCAAAGGCGGCAATATCCAAACAATATGTTTTCTAAGGAAAGGCAAATTAAGATAATAAATTAAATTATAATGCCGCGTTTGAAATTTACTGCTAGTTTTGTTGGGCAATTTGATTAGGTTACTACCAATTTTGTTACGAATTTATTTTTGGTATGGATTCTACGTTCATAAACAAACAATATTGTATTCATAGATAATTTTTGACAAGGAGTGGATATTGCCGCCTTTGATATTATAGGACTCATTTACGTACTCGGCCCTGCCGTGTACAACAGGCTGCCAGCCTCTGTCAGGGATGCACCTTCCACGCAATCTTTCAAAACTCGCCTCAAAGGCTACTTGAGAAACTATTTTACGAGTTCTCAGAGTTTTTGCGGTTGCCCTTATTATTGTAAATGTATTGAACGACGACGGTTACCTACAACTAATAATGAATAAAAGACTGAACTTATGTTTAAGTATGATTATTTAACTATAAATACTGGAACTTGTATCTAAAATTGGTTTTAATATGACATAATTTAATTATTTTGTATTATTCTTATCAATTTAATGACAATTTATATTTTATTCATATGAATGATGTGTTGCAATATTTGATACAATCTACTAATGTAAAACTTGACTTGTAACCACTGTTATCAATAATATATTTCATTTCATTTAGATATGTTCGAAAAGTTTTTGGACATGATACGTGAAAGAACCAAGCGAAGCTTAACGACCCTTCAAAGCTGTTACCAGCTGTAAGTTGTTTCACAGCTGTATGGTTATGCCTAAATTTCAGTAATTTGGCGTCTTTCATGTTAGCTTTCGGGTCCGCTCAAATAAATAGTATACATATGTTATTGTTTTTTTTTAATCACTACCTTTCGTAATCGACAATAAAATATTACTTAAATCAGGTTATTACTTAGGTCAGGTTAAGTACAAAGTTGCATTTAGCTTCGTGTTTTAATAACTGTTTGAAATCCACCTTGAACAAAAGTTGTGGTACCTAGCTAGAGCAGTGAAATTTCTTGTCTGGTGTCATATTACGGGAATCTTATTGAAGCTTTAACTTGTACGCAAAATTAGCATTGAACTTGAACATTAACTGGATTCTTTTGAGAAATATACCCGTATTAGATATTAAGTAGGTATTTCATGTTCTCCTCTACCTCAAGGTTGTCTGGAAGAGATTGCTTATAGCAATAAGACCGCCTACCTGTACAGTCCCATAATTATGTACTCTAGTTATAATTATTTTTAGTTTTTTATGTACAAAAAAGTGTAAATAAATAAAAGGGTAAACAAAGAAACTTTAAAACCTAATTAATTTTAAAATTCTTATGTATACCTATTTAATAATAACTTTCGTTAACAAACCCCTAACATAATTCATAAAAATATATATTTAGTCTTCTACTCTATCCTCCTATGAATGCAAAACGAAAGAAGGCTCAATATACGGCAGTACCACAGTACCACAGTTTTCATGTCTCTGTCTACATTCTTTCTAACCCTTGAATTTATCGCCGATAAAAAAATAAATGTCATATTTTGTTGAGAGCTTTCATTTAAAACCAGCAAATACGAGTATTTATTCCAGAAATTCTTTTTATGAATGCATCTGAAATCCCTGGCATACAATATCTTTATTGGTAAACCTTAGGAAGTGAGTAAACGTTAGTGCTACATATCCCAGTATTCATGTGATTACTATTTCTAAACAGAATAAATATTTTTTTCCTTATACTGTTACCTTATATATTTCTGACAGAAAAAATATTATATCTATTGAAATATCAATTTCGGTCGTCCATCTCTCTACAGAGTTTTTACCTCCTTTCATGATCCATTCGTTTGAAATGGGTACGCAATGATAAAATATAATGTACCTTAAATATGGCTCAGAGTAATGTAATCATATCAATGTTACATTTAACGACTTTTCAGTAGATTTGTCACAAACTTTTCAACTAAATATTTCAACAGTGTATTTCTGAAGTTATTTTTGTTATGATATGCTCTGGCTTTTATAAAACCTTTTGAACGACCTGACCAACCGAATAGTTAAAAGTAACGAAAATTGCAAAACCGTTTCGTACCTACAATTCTCAAGTTTCTATCTGAGATGTTACCATCTCTTACCGTTATAAGCTGTTAGTTGTGTCCATCAGCAAGTCTGCCACCACAGTAATGTTTGGTAATGTTTAAAATATAGGTGGGTGTATAATATATACAGGGTGTAACAAATTTGGTGTAGGACCTGTTAACTGGGGATTCTACTCATCGTACTGAACAACTTTTGTTCTACGACTTTGCTCAAATAGCAAAAAAAAAAATCGGACTCTCCATACAAATTGATCATCTTTTTTTCCATTTTTGTATGGAGTCTAAAAATTGTTTTGCGATTTGAGCAAAGTCGTAGAACAAAAGTTGTTCAGTATGATGAGTAGAATCCCCAGTTAACAGGTCCTACGCCAAATTTGTTACACCCTGTATACGTTCAGTGCGTGCGTATCTGTCTCTCCGTAACTATAGGTTACCTTTTCCCATTTTATTAAGTTTGTTTGTGACTATCACGGGGAGGGATGTCAACCAATGAGTTACGGAGAATTATTCCCGTTAACCTAGTTAGCCCGTTAGTTTATCCACTAGTCGGCTTCACTTGTTAGTTGCTCCGCTACTTCCTATTAGATGTCAGTTACATTAAATAATTAATGAATGTTACTGGTTCTTACAAAATGTCGTCTCCCATAAAAATACTTTTAGCTTGGTCAATTACCCACTGTTTTTTCCTGTTGACTGTTGTTCCGCGCTTATCTTTTCTTAAATATATAACTTAATAGGTAATCAAGTTATATATTTAAGAAATATATACTGATCGTAACTTACTATATAGATTTTAGCGTTTTACTCATGTGCATAAAGTTTTACGAGAGTTAGCTTATTCATTTTCAAGTAATAAGTTAATATACATATGTATATTTGTTGGTTCCATTATTTTTATGTGCTAGCCATGATTGCAGTGTATTTCAAATATTGCAATGTCTTATACTAAGGAATATAATTGTTGCTAAAGTGGTAAAATGATGTATAGATAGAAGGCCTCCCCCAAAGGATTTCCACATCAACCTTTCCTGCGCTGCCCGCATCGAGCGGCTTCCCGCAACCTTTACCAGGTGATGGGTCCACCGAGTGGGAGGCCTGCCTCTTCGGTTTGGTAGCCTGGCATCTGCCGGGGATTCTTCGCATCCCCTGCCCCACCGTTACCGTGACTGCTACCAGAGTCAGGAATATCGGGACTGCCGGGGACAGGGGCCGTTTTCTGGGTTTGCAAATCATTTATGGGGTGTTGCCGTAATCGCCACGCGGCCGCGGGTTGGCGTTTAGTATTACAGAGCGCGGAAAGGACGCTGCTGCACATCCTCCGGTTTATGGATCCCTTAGTCGCCTCTTACGTCACTCTCGGGAAGAGATGGGGTGGTGCTATTCTGAGGCCACACCACAGCAGTGGACGTCTTTCGGCTGATGATGATGAATTATAGGTAACTATATTAGACGGTCTTATTATTTTTTATTGTAGTTATATCCGTTCATTTTAAAGTACGTTTAAATATATCCCTCATATAAATGGACATGGATATGGAGCCAACAGAAAGACGTTCACAGATGAGGGTTTTAGTGTTATCATAGCTTGATATATTTCAACAGGTAATAAGATAAGAACCTTCAAGAGATCACACACGACAGCTTTAATATGTCTTTTTTGAGACGTAATATACATTACAGCTCCTGTCGTGACGTTATATGCTTGTCGTTATTTCGTATCATGACACGAACTTCCGTAAAAAGTTTTGCAATATAATCGTTATTTAAGACATTTAAAACGTCAAAACTTCGTAAAGCGAGTGCATAAGTTTGAAACTTTAGGCGCCTTTTCAAGTTGAGTGGAACAACACGAGGCAGGGAAATAACACCGGTTATGCTACCTTTAAATATTATAATATTTTATTATAAATGATACAGGAATGATTTCAAGATATAATATGTTACATTTCAAGAAAATCAGCTTTGCTTACTTTTGCTGACAAGGGGAAGTCGAGGGTACTTGAATAGCCCAAAGCAATCGGTAAAAAAACCGGCCAAGTGTGAGTCGGACTCGCGCACCGAGGATTCCGTATAAATTCATAATCACACATGTCTTGAACTCTATGCTTTTTATATTTTTGTTGATTGAATGAAAGGTAATTTGCGTTTTACGATTTATGACGTATTAAAAAAAACTACTTACTAGATCTCGTTCAAACCAATTTTCGGTCGAAGTTTGCATGGTAATGTACATCATATATTTTTTCTAGTTTTATCATTCTCTTATTTTAGAAGTTACAGGGGGGGGTCATACATTTTACCACTTTGGAAGTGTCTCTCGCGCAAACTATTCGGTTTAGAAAAAAATGATATAAGAAACCTGAATATCAGTTTTGAAGACCTATCCGTGGGGGGTCCACGTATAGGTTTGATGAAAAAAAAATTTGAGTTTCAATTCTAAGTATGGGGAACCCCCAAAATTTACTGTTGTTAGGGTTCCGTAGCCAAATGGCAAAAAACGGAACCCTTATGGATTCGTCATATCTGTATGTCTGTCTGTCTGTCTGTCTGTCTGTCTGTCCGTATGTCACAGCCACTTTTTTTCCGAAACTATAAGAACTATACTGTTGAAACTTTGTAAGTAGATGTATTCTGTGAACCGCATTAAGATTTTCACACAAAAATAGAAAAAAAACAATAAATTTTGGGGGCTCCCCATACTTAGAACTGAAACTCAAAAAAAAATTTTTCATCAAACCCATACGTGTCTACGTGGATAGGTCTTCAAAAATGATATTGAGGTTTCTAATAGCATTTTCTTCTAAACTGAATAGTTTGCGCGAGAGACACTACCAAAGTTGTAAAATGTGTGTCCCCCCCCCCCGTAACTTCTAAAATAAGAGAATGATAAAACTAAAAAAAATATATGATGTACATTACCATGCAAACTTCCACCGAAAATTGGTTTGAACGATATCTAGTAAGTAGTTTTTTTTAATACGTCATAAATCGTAAACCGAAGTTTACCTTTCATTCAAGTTACAACGAACTACAAGAACTTTTATATTATGTTACTTGCTGCTACGGAACCCTTCATGGGCGAGTCCGACTCGCACTTGGCCGCTTTTTTTTCTATTTTTGTATGAAAATCTTATTGCGGTTTACAGAATACATCTACTTCCCAAGTTTCAACAGTATAGTTCTTATAGTTTCGGAAAAAAGTGGCTGTGACATACGGACGGACAGACAGACAGATAGACAGAGAGACAGACAGACATGACGAATCCATAAGGATTCCGGTTTTTGCCAATTGGCTACGGAACCCTAAAAAAATGTAATTTTAGAAAAAAATACGGGGCTATCGACGATTTTATAATATTAAATTTGACTGAATGAACGCGGAAGCGGTCAGGAGCGCAGGGTATTTTTAATTTGACTAATGATGTAATAAATATGCGAGCAACTGAAACCTAGTCTTAAACGTTCTTAATTATTAAGGAAAATATAATAATTTTAATTTATTTATTTATTTATTCAGACAATTTTGGTCCATTATGTTAGTAAAATTAGGTACTTAGAAACTAATGTTAGTATTTAAATTCTAAACAAAGAAAACACGAAAAGCTTTCACACTCCATGCGTACACTAGCTGCAGAAGGCATGAGGCCCCTGCCTGACCAGTACACGCTAATAATGATTGAATTCTAAATACAACACAAGAGTCACACACAACAACAAGATGGAATGTCATGGGGGCGGATTTGTGTAAATAGTGACAAATTCAAAGTGATACCTATATATTTATAGTTGGTTTGAGTTTCTTAGCTATAAATATATTACTGGTTTCGGTATCCGTGAAAAAACGAAAGCAACGTTTATGGCTTTAAACCTCAGACTAAAGAAACTTTATTTCTTATACATGTATATTTGTAGATATATGCTTTAAACGAAGTTGGTATCTATGGGTAGACAAAAAGGGAGATAAGATGGAGCTTGGGAACTATCGTCCTATAACGTTGGTACCGGTACTATTTAAAAACTTTGAAAAATGAGCAACTTTTTAAAAAAAATTCGGTGTTATTAAAGAGGAGCAAAACGGTTTTCAGAAAGGGAAATCAACCACTCTTGCTTGTTACAATCTGACGCATCATATACTGAAAAGTCTTAATGATAAATACTATGCTACTGTCTTATTCTTCGATATGTCCAGAGCATTCGATTTCGTAGATCATGCAATATTATTACTGAAATTGGAAAAATATGGAATAAGATACCCAGCATTGTCTTGGATACAATCATACCTACAAAATAGAGAGCAATGTGTTGAAGTATCCAATTTAAATGCAAATAATGAAAGCACAACAGTTCGATCAGAATATATAAGTAATAAATTTGGAGTTCCCCAGGGTAGTGTACTTGGTCCATTATTGTTTTTAGTCTACATTAATGACTTACCCAATGTTACAAAACATAAATGCGTTTTGTTCGCTGACGACATCTCAATTATTGTAAAAGGTAAAAATTGTAGCATATCAGAATACGAAAATGATATAAACATGACTGTGAGGAATATTATTAATTGGATGAATGACAATAATTTAAATGTTAACTTGACGAAAACTAATTTTATACAATTTAATAACAGAGGACACACGCCGTTAAATCTTGACATTAAATATAATAATATAGTAATAAAAGAAACTGACAATGTAAATTTTTTAGGTATCTCACTTGACAAACATTTCACCTATACTAGCCACATTGATAATGCATGTTGTAAAATTAATAGGTTTTCTTATGCCTTGTTCAAAGTTAGGAAGGTAGCTACGCTAAAGACTGCTCTCTTAGCCTACCACGGTTATGTTGCCTCTGTTCTGAGATATGGTCTCCCTATATGGGGCAATGGCAACTATGTTTCAAAGGTATTTACAGCCCAAAAAAAGTGCATAAGATCAATCTATGGTGTAGGCCCTCGTACAAGCTGCAAACTATTATTTCGAGAACTAAAGCTTTTAACTTTTCCGTCATTGTATATCTTGGAAATATGTAAATTCGTTAAACAGCATCCACAGCTATTCAGTACGGCTAGAAATGTTTATCCTAGAAGTACAAAGAACACTGGTAGACTGGCACTGGACTACTGTCCGAGAACTTCTAATTTTAATAAAAATTACCATAGTATGTGTGTCCAAATATTTAACAAAGTGCCAAATGACATAACAGCGTTACCAAGTCAACAAATGATAAAAAAACTTTATGCATGGTTATTAGAAAGAAACTTCTATAGTTTAAAGGAATTATTGGAGCATGTCTAGTTACTACAATTAATATACAGGGTGTTAAAAAAAGTGCGTTTGAAATTTTAAGGGGTTACTCAGAATCAAGTACAGAACCCAGGAAAAATATTGAAAAAGTCCGCTCTTCAATTATTTTTTTCAGATTCTCATACTAAATCTAAATAGTGAATCGAGAATTTTTATGAAAAACTGCAAAAAAAAATTGAAGAGCGAATTTTTTCAATATTTTTCCTGGATTCTATACTTGATTCTGAGTAACCCCTTAAAATTTCAAACGCACTTTTTTTAACACCCTGTATAAGGTGCTACTTTATTAGTGCCCGATATTTTAGTCAGTGCTTCTACTCCTGATTCTGATCAACTTTACCCAAGGAACCCATAGTCAAATCGCAAAAAAAATTGTGGACTCTTCATACAAATCGATCAGCCGAGCGGCCAAATTAGTATAAAGAGTCCAACAATTTTTTTGCGATTCGTCTATGGGTTCCTTGGGGAAAGTTTATCAAAATCAGGAGTCACTGACTAAAACATCAGGCACTAATAAAGTAGCACCTTATATTAGATCATAATAACTTGCTATGTATGCCACACGTTTGGCGAAACATGTTGGACTCCTGTATGACTTATGTTCAATAACACCTTATTATGTACCGTGTTTCTTGCATGAATAAATATTTCATTTCATTTCATTTCATTATTTCATTTCATTTCATTTCATTATTTCATTTCATTTCATTTCATTTCAAGAGAGGATGTTTGACGTAAACAAGAAATATTGCAGAAAATACAATATTTGCCATCGTTATCAGTTTGCAAATAATTGAAATTTTCCTTAACGTGTTTGTATTTTAAAGATTTTCTCGTGAATTTTCTGATGCCATAAGTTTTAAAAGCATTACTTGTGATGGGCATCGTGTTTGGAGATGTATATGTAGAACTAGAATATTTTTATCAATTTTATCGCAAAAAAATTTTGGGCTCCCCATACAAAAATGGCAAAACAGGTGATCAATTTGTATGGAGAGTCCAATTTTTTTTTGTGTGATTTGGGCAAAGTCGTAGAACAAAAGTTGTTCAGTGCGATGAGTAGAATCCCCAGTTAAAGGGTTCTACACCAATGTTGTTCCACTCTGTATATTTTTATGTGTATGCAATTCTGTTGCTGTTATTTCACTTATTTTATATGAACAGATGTACATTGCTTTACCAATAGTGACTAACGCCAAAATACCCAATAAAAATTACCGCTTAAAACACACACTTTGAATTTTCATACAATACGTAATTACCTTTTGAATGAGAAGTCCAATTTCTTGCGCTATCAGCAAAGCCGCACAACAAACTATAGTTGTTTAGTTTTATTAACACAAGCTCACAGTAAAAATCAATATTGCTACATCATTTTTCTACACTCTGTATAATACATTCGTGTAATAGCTGTTCTTTGATAAATATTCTCCGCTAAAAGGGAGCATAAAAATGTTTCAAATATCAGAATGTAACTCTAAGGTCCTGAATTCTGTGAAGAAATATTTGTAGATTACTGTACATCCAAATAAGGAAAGGATTTTGAGATTTTTTTTTGTCGCTGGGATAAAAGCAACCAACGACAATATATTTTTTAATGTGATATATGAGACTGAAAATGGAGACACGTCAACATTGTTTTGCTGAAACTTCTCGGGACCCATATGCGCGTCACGCCGCACCGTTTCGAAAAGTATTTGCGAAGCACCAGTACCCCAGAGAAATTATATTTGAATTTACATTGGAAAAATTACCTACAATTTTTCTTTTTTAGTCTTACTTTTTAATAATAATGAAGATAAGTACCTATTATACATGTCATGCATGTCTTAATATTTTGAACATCGAAATTATTTTTCCTGATTCTGTTTGAAACGGCATTTAAAAATGCTTCAGTTTTCGGCCGTTAAGCAGCAGTGTATTTACGTCTGTGATTTTGTCAAAACTACTTTATTGACTGGAGTGAATCGTTTGGTCGGTAAAATAATCATGGTTTAGTTTATGGTTTTCAAAGTTAAATAAAGCTATGAAAAGTGGGTTCAAAGAATGTTGCGCTCACTTCTTTCCAAGCCATCAAACTTGGGAGGCCACGAAGTCTTTTGATGTCACTTTAAAATTTTTATTGGCCGATTTATGTTTCTACTTTATTATTAAATACAAAACTTATACAGACTGTTAAAAAAAGTTCGTTTGAAATTTCATTCAGACAGAATCAAGTATAGATAGAATACAGGAAAAAATCCAAAGTCAGTTTCCCATACAAATTCTTGATTCACTATTCAAATTAAGTATGGGAAAGTGACAAAAAATGTAGATCGGATTTTTTCAATATTTTTCCTGTATTCTATACTTGATTCTGAAAGGGGTTACCTTAGAAGTTCAAATGCACTTTTTTAACACTCTGTATACATTAATATTCTATAATAATAACCGATAAGGATTTCGAGGATAAGTAAGTATTATATAATATAAACATGGGTCTGAACTGTCGTGTGCCAGTCATATTGTAGTCTATAAAAAAATGTTAAAAAAGTTATACATACAAAGTTGTGGAAACAAAGCGCGGCTTCCTGAAATCTTTGCTGTGCAGCGTCCAAACCGCTAAATGTGCACAGAGCTGAAGGGCCTCAGGCAGTGCTCGGGGATTTGTCCTTGCTAAAGAACCTCTGTTCTGTCCTCACAATTTAGCGTTTGACTAGCTAGGAAGGAAGTAGGAAGGGGCGCAAACAGACTCCCTCATTTTGCCGTTTCCTTCCTTTCAGTCGCTCGCTAGGCAAACGACAGGGACGCTCTGGGTCTTTTAAAACATCGCGTAGAGTGTAATATCCGAGCTCGCTTGACTTACATACTGTTTTTGCTTTATATTTTGTTTACTTTTAGTTTGAAGCACCCGCTGAAGATTAAAACTGACGCGTAATCACGCCAAAATCTCAAAAATATAAAAGTAATAAAAAAGAATATTTTTTCCCTGAAAATAGATTATATCTACATACATATTCTAACCGACTCAGTGTCTGTAACTCAAGTTTTATCGACCCGAGTTACATTATTTTTCAGCGTAAAATACTGAAAAAACGTGTCTATTAGCTATTAAATATTTCAATTTCAATTCAATCAAAAAAGTAACACGGTACCCGCATAGATATACCTTAATGATTATATGTAGGTTATGTATGCTAGATAAAGTATGGTAGTTTCTAGGGATGTATGCAACGATTCGGCCATTACGATTACGATTCGAATCGTTATTACGATAACCGATGCTTACGATTATTGCGTTTTTGTTTGTAACAAACATACAAACTTTCAGATTCATAATATTATAGTAGTATATGCTCCGAATGATATATGTACCTACTTATAAAACGTCTCCGTGAACCGGGTAATGTTTGACATGAAAGCAAAATAGCAACAAACAAAATTGAATATTTAACTCGTGTAAGTTAACGGCCTCCGTTGCCTAGTGGCTTGTCCGCTCGCTTCACATCAGGAGGTCGCGGGTTCGATTCCCGGCGGGGTCCAACTTTGTAGAACTCGGTTTGGTTGGTGGTAGGGCATTTTCTGAGCCCACCTTCCACCACCTTATCTAAGTCTTGCCGCCAAACATCAATGTTTACAGTATTGATGTGTTCCGGCATGAAGATAAGATAGCCAGTTCCCCATTGCATTGGGGAATCTGGTAAGCCCGCTTCCATCTTTGGCATCATCATCACTTACCATAAGGTGAAATGATGCCAAGGGCTCACCAGTTGAGGGTAAAAAAAAGTGAGACAGACTACTATCAAGTGAAATCTTACCTGTTTTGGAACGGGTCCTTGTTACATACTGTCTAAAAGTGGTCCTAAATTTTTTTGTTTTTGTTCCTAAGCCTAAGATTTGTATCGGTTGTCTTTTTGGTATTCGTCATAATTTTTATTACGGTGCATTGCATCGTTATTAATTGTAAAAATTACGATTACAAATGCATAACGATTTCGTATAATTTTCTAAAATTTACAAACTCCTCCGTATGTTTGCCTGACAGAAATGATCGATGCTGATAAATATGCAAATTACGAGAATAACTCGTGACATATTGATCACAACAGCACTTATACAGGCTGTAAAAATACCAACTCAAACATGTTTATTGTGGATCATAGGTCAGGATGTGGGTCAACTCCCGTAACTTTAACAGTATGTTCTGCTTTTTTTGAGAATTCAGTACATATAACAAAATCCGCGTCATTTTCAGCGCTCAAAAAGCGATGAGATCGAAGTATCACCTTCATTTCAACATTTTGTATTTAGTAATTTGCCATATTCAGTCCTTGGACAAAGTTGCTTTAAACTGGACAACTTTTTCCAAGTGGAACTCATAGTTAAAGTTTCCGGGAGTGGTCTTTAAGTAGATGTGGTACACATTATTTTAACGTAAACCGTTTTTTTTTACGTAGTACAAAATTGAGGTTAAAGAAGTTTATTTCTCAAAAGAAATTTACATTTCACTTAATGAGAATACATATTACAATATAGTTATGTTACGAGCGTTGATATAACAGTAAGAAACAATTTATAAGGTTAACAATTTGTGGGTATAACTTAAAAATAAGCGTACATTGTTTATTCAGAGCAGAAGTATAGTACGGTAATCGCAAACACGCATCATGCACGCATTGCAAATGTTCACGAGAGCAGGGCCGGAATCAGAGTTTTTGAAATATGTTTTTTTAATTTATGTTTGTAAATGTTAAAGTTGTCAGCATTTTTTATTTCTGATGTTAATTTATTATACAACGGTGCACCTTCGTAAAGTATGTTTTTCTTACCATAATTGGTCCGAGGTCCGAAATTCCTACCACTCAGAACTCATACACTTATCAGTTGCCATTATGAAGTAGATCTAGCTATTATTTATATCCTTATGACTGACTGTGGGCTTGCATAAACAAGCATAAAATATTCAGTAACCCTACATTCCAACTACATTCAGTGCTGTAAGTACCGGTGAAACATTGAAACTTTTATGAATGTTCATTCGACTAGGTATTAAATCAATAATTATAACAACACTAGGGTTATAAAACATGCTATATCCGAGAAACACTACAAATTATAAACTTAAGGGTTTATTAACTGTATGAAGCACGGTAAAACAATTGTCGCCGAGGTTGCCAGGTTGCCATGGTGCCGGTCACCTAGATTTTCAAGCCGAAAGATCAGAAGAAGTGAGAAGACTTCTACTCATGAGTCTGAAAAACATTTGCCAAGAAATCCCAGTTATTCCTATCTAGTCCAGTTATGAGTCTTCCAGCGCAGCGGGGCGAACGGTATCCTCCCGACGTTTGCGCCTCTATCTACTAGATTCCCTTTAACTAGGTATATTATAGTTTCCAATTACCGCTAAGTTCGATACACAGAATTCTAAATAACTTTGGCAGTTTAGTTAATGTGTTAATATTCCAATACAGCGCGGTACTCTCAACGAAGGAGACTAGATGCCAGCTCTGCGTGTCTGGAAAGCCATTGTGAATAGTTTTTTTTTAAACTTACAGTATATTGAACTCTATTTCCATTAAATAACGACTAAGTTACCTAACTCTTAGTCGTTATTTAATAAGGATAGTTAAATATTATTTAATTTTTGGCGGTGACTCGCTGCCAGTGTACTCGTAAAAGCTTTTAGCCTTACTGTCAATTCCTATTCAGTACATCACAGAATATGCAATTGGATTACGTTTTATATTTGTCTTTATTAAATCCATAGTCTTGGCCTGAGAACGCGGTTTCATTGACACCAGCAATCATAGTCATTTTCTGCTCTAAACTCTAAGATATCATTGAACCAAATACTTACAATTGACGCTTAGGTTGACAGTCTCGTCTAGTTGCTGGTCTTCAGGCATCGCGCGGTTCCAGACCACGCAGCGGAAGGAGGCGCCGTCGTCCTCGCGAGCTGGACTGAGGGTCAGCGTGGCGGTGGAGACCACGTCGCGTGTCTTGCCGTGAACCACGTGTGCGTCGAGCGGGTACGGCGACCCTTCTCTGTACCATCTGCGGACAACGACGTTTAGTTATTGTTTATTCTCTTGGCGCGGAGAATTCGTTGAGTAAATTATCTTGTAACATTACACTGTCTCACACATTCATTTTGCATGCTGATTTATTATTAAAATGGAAAAGTTCAGACTAAAAAAGTCTTTATTTGAAAAGCGTACTGGGATCCCTAAGTAGGATCTGAGTTACTATAAAATAAAGATTTATTATAGTCTGAGCAGTTACTTTTTGTTGTAGTCAAATGTCAAAAGTTACAATTTCAAACAGTGAGCCAAGGAGATTTTACTTTTAGGTATTTTTTATGTAATTTGAAACTGACAAATGGACATATCATTTCTTATGCTGATGATACCTGCTATTGTTTTCACTGGAAATTCGTGGAAGGAAGTACAAGTAATAGCTGAAAGAGAACTAGCTTGCGTAACGAAATGGCTAAATCTGAATCTACTGACACTTAATGCTTCAAAGACAAATTATATATGTTTCACTATTAACATTTCAACTCAACCTAAAAATGACTTCATGATAAAAATACATTCTTGTGATAATGTTCCAAGTAATCTCTGTGCTTGTCCTACTATACAAAAAGTTTCCGCTACTAAATATTTGAGGGTTATTTTAGACCAAAGATTCTCATGGCATCCGCAACTTGAAATAACAACAAGCAGAGTTAGGAAGTTTATTTGGATTTTTAAATCATTGAGACACGTCGCCCCGACTAATTTACTACAACAAGTATTATACTGCTTTAGTACAATCAGTCCTATCGTATCGTACTGTATCTCTATCTGGGGAGAAGCTTCAAAACTGAAGTTTCTTGAATTGGAAAGGTGACAGCGTTCTTTAATAAAAATAATGCACTTCAAAAAATTTTGATTTCCTACTGAACAATTGTACTCAATTAATCAACTACTAAAAGTAAGAAAATTATACATATTACATATTATACTTAAAAAACACAAATCTATACCCTATGACACAAATATAAATAAAAAGAGAAGGAAAGACATAATTTATAAACTAGACCCTGTCAAAACTACTTTTGCTAAAAGACAATACAACAATCAATGTATCTACTAGCTACCTATACAATAAGGTAAATAAAAAACTCAATATTTATCCAACAAAGTTCTATGAATGCAAAGAAAATCTAAAAAACTGGTTGAACACTCTCAGCTATGAGGAGGTTGAGTCATTGATGTAGGTCATAAGCTACCAAAACACACACACACACACACACACACGCACACACACACACGCACACACACACACACACACACGCACACACACACACAACACACACAAACATACACACCTTATATACACATAATCAGCTAGAAAATAAGTATTAAGTGTTAAAAAATGTTAAAATTACGTTTTATATAAATGTTTGTGTTTTCTACTTTGTAAATTTATTTTATGGAAGAGCGGGACCTCTTGGTACAAGTATTTTTATACTTAAAAGGAAGGTCCCATCCATGTTTGTAAAATTGTAAAATTTGTTACTGAATTTGTTTTTTTTTTGTTTTAGGAACGGGGAGCGCAAAGCACGGGAAAGGTATTATTGACGTGACTTGTGGAAATTTTCACAAGTACCGCGCCGTTTCAACGAATTGGAAAGATGACTGCATGAAAAATAAATTATTAGCAATCGTTCACTAAATTGATCTCGCAATAAAATTTCGAAAAACCTTATTAGTTTTGTTTTTCATCCTATCTTCATTTTTTTATCAACAAAAGTTATAAAATTAGTCGCTCAATGACGCCTAAAACTATAACGTCACGTCTGGGTATTTCAAACATTTTTAGAGTGGTTTTTGACAGATGTTAAAAAGTAACTCAAATCTACATCCGTCATCAACGTCAACTTTATTGGAATAAAAAATGACTGTACATTATAGTTCATTCGCTAAGAAGAAAAAGATTAAGATTATGAAACCAATCTGACTTAATCAACTGAACAGATCATAGACCTATATTTTAAAATATATCCCGACGAGCTCACATTACCACCAGCCCTAGTTGGAATTATAAATATAATACTAGATAATAAACAATAATTGATTTTCACAGGTTGTGAAAAAAGCTGTAAATAACAATAAGATAGGTAGGCGTCAACATATAAAACTAAACAACTTATGTTTTGATTTAAGATATTGCTGGTTTTTTTTTACCCTCAATTGGTAAGCCCTTGGCATCACCTCTCATTTTTTAACCACCTCCGTTGTTAAGTGGCTAATCCGCTAGCTTCACATCAGGAGGTCGCGGATTCGATTCCCGGCGGGGTCCCACTTTGTATGGCTCGGTTTAGCTGTTGGTATATGGACATTTTCTGAATCCGCCTGGCTAGCTACCACCGTCTTATCTAAGTCTTACCGCCAAACATCAATGTTAATAGCATTGATGTGTTTCGGCAATGAGATAAGATCGCCAGTTCCCCATTGCGTAAGGAAATCTTGCTAATCCCGCTTTCATCTTCGGCTTCATCATCACTTACCACCAGGTGAGAAGATGTCAAGGGTTTACCAATAGTGGATTTAACAAAAAAAGAAACATTATTTTAAATCGTATTTGTTTGTACTAAGTAACTGTTTCTACTAGTTGTAATCTGTAAATCCTCGTCACGATTTTTTTTTGTTACAATACATCCAGTACTATAACTGGCACTGACACAAACACAGTGTTTATTAAATAAATGTGTCATTATCATTAGGCCTATTCTTGTCACGAACAGCTGAACCTTCGTTTCACAAAATCCATGATAAATATCGTTCCAAAAAAGTATATACAAAGTGTTATGTCACAGACGAAAAAGGGTTCAAGACTTGGATTAACCTGTTTCAGAATGTGTCAAATACTCTTACGTTCGGGAATATTATATTCATGTGAGCATAGAAATGCCAAAATATTGCTAGAAGAAAACGTCAGTACTTGTGATCAAAAATTCTCTTTTAAAGAAATTGAACCAGATACTATTGTTAAAACCTTTAAATCTCTTAAAGTGAAAAAAACCGAGGACCTTTGGGGACTTTCAGTAAATTTAATCGGAAATGTTATTGATACTTTAGCGCCATATTTAGCTTGTCTTTTTAATATTAGCATTGATAATGGCGTTTTTCCAGACCTCATGTTTAGTAAGGTCATACCCCTTTATAAGTCTGGCAACAAAACTGACCCGGGAAACTACAGACCAGTTTCTGTGTTACCCGTTCTTAGTAAAATTTTTGAAAAAGTAATGCTAAATCAAATGATACAACATTTTAATGATAATAACCTCCTGCATAACCAACAATTTGGTTTCACAAAAGGTCGGTGTACAACTGTTGCAGGAGTAGCACTTATTCGCAATATCTATGATGCTTTTGAGGATTCACAGAATGCAATAGGAGTATTTTGTGATTTATCTAAAGCATTTGATTGTGTTGAACATCAAACACTACTTATGAAATTAAGGCATTACGGAGTAGAAGACGGGGCTCTCAGTCTTCTTAACTCATAACTTAGCAACCGAACACAAAAAGTTCAAATAAATGGCATCAATTCTTCCGGCTCTAAAGTGATAATGGGGGTACCCCAGGGGTCAATATTAGGTCCTTTCCTTTTTCTTGCGTATATTAATGATTTGCCGTTTATGGTTCAAAATTTCGCAAATATAGTGTTATTCGCAGATGATACTTCTCTTATTTTTAAAGTTTATAGAAAATTTAACAAAACTGATGAAGTAAACAACACTCTTTCAAAGGTACTCAATTGGTTCACTGTAAATAATCTACTCTTAAATGCTAAAAAAACCAAATGTATAAAATTCGCATTACCAAACGTTAGAAATATTGACGCTAGTGTAATTATAGATAGTAATGAATTGGAATTTGTCAATAGTACTGTTTTCCTCGGTATAACTTTAGATGCTACATTGCAATGGGGTCCACATATAGAAACTTTAGCGGGAAAGCTTAGTTCAGCTGCTTATGCCGTCAAAAAAATTAGGCAGTTAACAGATGTAGACACTGCACGGCTAGTGTATTTTAGTTATTTCCATAGTATTATGTCTTACGGAATTTTACTCTGGGGACATGCAGCTGATATTGAAACTATTTTCGTTTTACAAAAAAGGGCAATTCGCGCAATCTATCAGATGCGATCCCGCGAGTCGTTGAGGGATAAGTTTAAGGAAATTAATATTTTAACGGTTGCTAGTCAATTCATATATGAGAACATTATGTACGTCCGCAAGAATCTGCATTTGTTTCGTAAAAACAGTGACAGGCATGATTTAAACCTAAGGAATATAAATAACATTGATATTGCCTATTCGAGACTGAGCAAAGTTAAAAAGTCGTTTGTGGGGCAATGTGTACGATTCTATAATAAAATACCAGAACATGTAACAAATCTGCCTGAAAACAAATTCAAAACGCATGTAAAACAATGTCTGTGCTCAAAAGGTTATTATAAGATAATAGATTATGTGAATGACAAAGACATTTGGAAATGTATTGCTCTTCCTGATAACTTTATTGTTGATAACAAACATTGTATTAGTAATTAAGTGTTATTTTAAAAAATGTGTTGAAGCGAGTTTCTTTTGGGCTCGACGTTTCTTCTCGCTTCGGAAACACTGCCCGAAACGTTGAGTGTACAAGTTCCACGTGGTAGGAACTTTGTACTAGGTAGAAAAAAAAGACGATTTAAAAGTATGTGCAAAACATCTACTTAAATAAAAAACATTTTGAATTTTGAAATTTTGAATTTTTAGCATATGAATCGAAAGGGAATATCTCTCGTTGTTTTCCAATTGAAATCGCCCAATCATAATATGGTTGTATTGATGTTATATTGTATTATAACGTTGTCATATTACTTATAACGTCGTAATAAAGGAAAGTTTCAGTAGATACCTGAGGAGTTGGAACAAACTTTGTATTACTTGATTGCCCAAAATACGTAATTTGTAAAGTGGAACAAATAATAAAAACATATACGGACACTATTCTAACGAGAAGGTTCTAGTAGTGAAACTGAACTATTTTCCCCAAGATTCCGTGCTAATTTGGCGGATTGATCGGCTTAATCGATTTGTTAGAGAACTCCAATTTTTTTGCGAATTGACCATACATTTCTTGGGGAAAGTTGTTCAGTTTCATGACCAGTTTCATCTGATATGGCTAGGACGTGGATTCTTATGAAAAATTCTTCTAAAAATTCATTAAAACAACTTTTTTGTTTTTCCGTCTGCTCGTTTGCCAGCTATGCCATAAAAACTTTTTCCAAGGAACCTATACGCTCAATTCGCAATCAATTTTTTGATAACACAAATTGATCAATTGAATCGCTTATTTTGTATCGGAAGTCCAAAATTTTTTTTTTGCGATTTGAGTATATAGGTTCCTTGGTGAAAGTTCAGTTTCATGAGTAGAAGCCACTGTTTTTCACGTATTTCAGAAGGACCTATAGTATGTGTATGGTGGCAAAAGATTAACGGTCCACCTAATGAAAGGTAGCCACCACCTCTTATGTGGCATCAGTAACATTAGAGGGATAAGACAGAATGCCTCGTATGCCTGTTTTCGCGCTGCTATCTCGGCCCACCCGCTGCGTTGCCGGTACAGTAGGTGCTATGGTTGATGCTGGCACAATACCAAGAGATACTCACCAGTCGGACCTTTCATACGCATATAATATAGATCCCAATTTCAACTTTTTTAAACATTATTTTATACTCTTAACTATTACTGTGTCATTTTTAGATGCCGGTAATTTAATTTTCCGCACCCCTGTGCTAGAAACCACAACAATTTACGGTTTAATTTTCGCAAGACATAGCTGTATTTATCATAGAGATTTATATTTATTCAGTTTTGTATAATATTTACCGACGAAGAATCAGGATAACAGGTGCAGGGGAAAACGCGGATTTGTAATGAATCAACAAGTCTACATACACGGGATTCAAGTACGGAAATTAAGGAAATAATGCAGTTTTTTTTTCTTAATGGCGGATTCGTTTCGGTATTTTCCTGTTAAGATGTTTTTGCGTATTTGTTGGGTTTAACTTTCACAAATAATAATGTTCTTAATATTTTGTAGAAATTTTCTTTTTTCTTTATGGTTTTCTCTTTTGTTACTGGATTAATTCACATAGTATGTGACACATATGCCGTTTAGCATCGATATATGTTCACCCATATCACCATAGCGATGCATTTTAGGTACGTAACGAGATGTTTGTGACCGAAAATCAGCATAAAACAAGACACCTTCTTGATACTCGATGGAAATAAAATATAAGGCGCGTAATAAAAAATAAAAATAAAAATTTTTATTTCAGACCATTTAGATCCATAGCATCCATAAACTTATATTCTACGTATTTTATACGTTTTTAGGAATAAGGTCGCGATTCTTCTCCTTTGGCTTCATACATTATACATCGTTCACTGTCTAGTTCCATGCGTGTGTCTGTGTGTTAATCGACAGTAAGCTGAAAATTGGAGGTTGCCATTTGTAAGGCAAATGACTATACAACATTCAAAAGCGTTTTCTATCAAACCACAAGCCTGTCAACTCCAAAATTGACGTTACCTAACTTATGATAACGTATATAATTTTAAAAATTACGTACTACAAAAAGGCGAAACAGATTTTTTTTTACTTTCACCGACTGCTTTTATGAAACTATTCTATACTAGCTTTCTGTCCGCGACTTTGCGACAGCCCGAAAATGTAGCCTATATATGTCCTCCTCCATTTCGTGTTTAGTATCATGTTAAATTTCAGAATTGGTAAGATTTTCTACACTTTAAATTAAACATAGCCTGTGTCCTCCTCCATGTCATGTTTCATGTCATGTCAAATTTGGTCAAGATAGTTTGAGATTTTCTACTCACTTTATAGAGGGTTCCGGCGATCCACCAGTGGTAGAACAGGTGAGGTTCACCTCCCTCCCCTCCTGCGCCTGGACCTGCGTGCCGGGCGCCACGGAGGGAGGCCCCGGCGCCGTCAGCACCACCAGCTGATGCGCCTGAGTGTGGTACAGCTTGCCCGTACCCCCTTGTCGCACGCGACACTCGAACTTGCCATTGTCACGCGCGTATGACACCCGCGTGATTTGCAGGTCAAACCTGCCCTCTGTCGGTGCATATATTATGCTGGAACAAAATATTTGTTTTAGTTCAAATTACACATCTCGATGGGGGAAGTAAGGTTCTTCCAGAAGACCGATAGAATATACTTTGCAAGATCGATTGCTAATTCGTGAGGCTAGCAGAAAAAATCTTTTTTTGGATTTTTTTGGACTTTTCATACAAATCGATCAAGTGTCGAACCAAGTTTGTATGAAAAGTCCAAAAAAATTTTTGCGATTTCAACAAAGTTGTAGAACAAAAGTTGTTCAGTTTGATGGGTAAAAGCCAACCTTGAAGTATTGTCACACACTTCTGTTACACCTTGTATATAATTTGACCAGGCGAGATTTTCAGTGCTCTCCGTGGTCACGTAGGTCATTAGCACATTTTTCTTGATACTCGAAGTAGTTATGTCTCGAAAAAAGGCACGTTTTGACATTGCGTTGGCGCCGATTATCCACTTGCGAACACGAGATTGCAGTCGAAGTATTTATAGAAGCCACTACTCTAAAAAAACCTGGTTTATGAAGTTACCCCATTATAAAAAGAAATATCCTGTATATATTTCTTTTTATTATGGGGTTTAACAAAATAGGTATAGGACACGGTAACTAGGGCTTCTTCTCATCATACTGAACAACTTGTGTTCTACAACTTTGCTCAAATCGCAAAAAAAAATTTGACTCTACAAAATTAGCCAAACAACTGACTGAACATCCATCTTCGACTACATCATCACTTTCCATCGGGTGCGATGTAGTCAAACACATTCAAATTATTAATAAAAAAAAAATATGCAGATAATTTTTTTTGCGATTTCTGCATAGTAGCAGAAAAAAAGCTTTTCATTGTGATGAGTATAATTACCAGTTAACGGCTCCTACTCCTATATTAGCTACGTTCGTTTATGTCCAATCTAGGAATCCAAAAGTCACAATGTAGTGCGGGAGGGAGCTCAGAATTTTGGAGCACACCAATAAGGTTCGCCTTTTCATCATAGTCTTCATTGGTTTAATAAGAGAACCATAGGAGCCCTGAATGCACTCCGTCTACTGCTTAAAGTGCTTTCAAATATATCTCGGATTAATATGTGAAAACTTACCGGTACGCGCTCTGAAGTGGTATCTCCCCGAACGCGACATTTTCCACTTCGCTCTCAGTGGTTCGCACCCAGTAGTAGGTGACGTTTGGCAGTACGGCTATGGGCTCGAAGCGACATAACAAGGTCACGTCGTCACCCTCCCTTGCGTCGTGCAACTCCGCGGAACGACCTGACGAGCTCACGTCCTCGGAAACGCCTGAAACAACGTTTTCATAACTTAATTTGTGCTAACACGTGACTGTCGAGTAGAAAGACGCAAAAAAATAAGTCTGTCTCACTTTAGCAAGTGGTTTATAAATATTTCACTGCCATATACATATGTAATTATTATGTATGTATTTGTTTAATACAAAAGCCCTCTGTTACAATTTAATTTTGAGTTGTATAGCGACGTTTCAGTTCAGCGGACAGGTTCACGTCTCTAAACAAACAGTGCATACATCTCTCCTTTAGACAAAATAGAAAGAAATATTATATTCTTCGTCATTTTATACGTAATAACTGAAACATTTGTCATCTGTTCACTCTAACCCAATATAGAGTGTTAAAAATACCTCTCTCGAAAACTTCATTCTCACAATTTTATTAAAACATCATTTTTTTTTATTTAAATAAATGACTTCCTAGTGGAAACTCGTTCATTCGTTCAACCGTATACAGAGGTATGTTTCAACCTGGAAATGTAATTAGGCTCATTATACAAGGTGTTAACAAATTAGTCGTCATTACTTAAACTGGGGCTTCTACTCGTGAAACTGAATCAAAGGAATCCATAGTAAATTCGCAAAAAAAAGGACTTCCCATTTTATTACATAGTTTATCGAAGCTTCCCACACTAGATCAGGAGACCGACTTATTAGAAAAGTAGAAAATTATTTTCGCGAATTGACTATGGGTTCCTTGGAAAAAGTTGTTCAGTTTCACTGGTAGAAGCCCCAGTTTAAGTTATGATCACTAATTTTTTAATACCGTATATACAGGGTGTAACAGAAAGGTGTGATAATACTTCAAGGTTGGCTTTTACCCATCAAACTGAACAACTTTTGTTCTACAACTTTGTTCAAAGAGCAATTTTTTTTTTACTTTTCATACAAATCGATCAGCTGGCGAAACAAGTTTGTATGAAAAGTCCGAAAATTTCTTTGCGATTTCAACAAAGTTGTAGAACAAAAGTTGTTCAGTTTGATGGGTAAAAGCCAACCTTGAAGTATTATCACACCTTTCTGTTACACCCTGTATAGTTGTTAAAAAGACAGTGCTTTGTTGAAAGAATAACTAATCTAATCCATGACTGTATTAATGACTGCATAACTGCATTCTGAGATAAAATAGAAATTACAATATTATAAAGTAATAAGACACATTCGTGTACTTGAAAATCTAGGGGTGTCTCTGAAAAAGTCACCGACCATAAATCGATTTTACTAACTACACAAAAAATAACATTGCAAAAAAATCGGCTCAGTTACCATAAAAACCAATATCTAACAGGAGTTGCGTGAAGTGGCTGTAAAGTAATACGAGTACGTTTAAATTCGTTGTAACGCTATTGGATCGGTTTTTGGGAGAATAATTTTATTTCTGTACCTTTATGTTTAATATAAAGGAAATCAAATTAATTTAGCTACTTTTAAAGTCGATATCGTAGTATTTAATAATATTTTGATATATAATAAATTCAGTAAATACATACAAAGACTCTAGACTCTTGCTTTCGTAAAATTAAAAGCTAATTATCTTATTTTATTTCTGTGTTGTAATACTTTCTGTTTTGTGTTGTATCTGTTTTGTAGTACACGCAATACCTTCATCTCATTGTTTTACTGTTTAATCCATTTTGCTTGAATAATATGTTGAAGGGAAATGTTTGCAAACAGGAAACTCTACTAAAGCGAGATGCTTTTTGTGCCAGCTATTGACCGACCACGTTTCAGGGTACCTGTATTCATTCCACATATAAAGAAAACTCTCACACATAATAGAAAGTAACATCCATGAACCTCAAATTTCAAAGAATTTATACACATCTGTTTTTGAAGCGTGTTCTCAAGTCGTGCTAAGTGGGTTCTAAGTCATTTCGGGGACCAGAAATTGAAATTGTTTTTTTAATTAACATTGATTTGAATAAGCGCGCATGTCACTGCATCATCTTATTTTTTAAGTACTGTGTCAACGACGACGACGGTGCCAAGAACAAGAATGTGCCTTTTGTATAAAGACACCACATTTTCCAATTTGGGTAAACCTTAAATTTATCATTATGATCACTAGAAGCCTCGGTTAACTGGTCTTAGACCTATTACGTTACACCCTATATAAAGAATGAGTACAGTAACTCGTTTTATTTTGGAAGTCAGTTAAAACTATTTGAATCGCATCTTCTTGACAGAAATAGACGGCGTAACAGGCAGGTCAGGCACTCGATGGCGGCGTCACGACACGGATATACAGACAATTGCCATGCAAATTCAATTGAAAACTAAATAAATAAATTGTGAAAGCGGAACAGATTGACTTTTATGCAATTTATACGACTAACGCTATTAAAAGAAATGTTACAAAACTTTTTTTTACCTGCCAAGGCCAAATTACGTGATTCGAGGAGATTAATTAATTATAAGCTCGAGTGGTAGGAACTTTGTACTACGTAGAAAAAAAATACGATTTAAAAGTATTCGTACAGCACCTACTTAAATAAAAAATATTTTGAATTTTATAAACTTATGAATTCTTAAACCAGTATCTAGGCGGTAGTAGACGTACATTAAGTTAATTAAATACTAAATGCCTAATTATAAATCTTGAAATGGAAAGAGCTTTTCAGTTAATTCCAATATTTCCGAGTAATAATCACGGTTAATACATACTTAAGTACTTTGAAACATTAGTGAACCCAAATTATCTCATGTATAAGGTATAAGTGTATTTTTAAGTCCCTTAAGCTTAATCACAATCACACGCAAATACACACGTATTCTGTGTATCTGTGTGTTTGTATTAAATGGTAAACTGTTTTTTTTTTTTTCGACAAAATTTATGTAAAAATTTCAAAATTGTACATAATCTGTACCTACATGCATTGGCCAATTTTTGTATAGAGTTCAAATTTGGGGCAATAGTGCCATTATCTCGAAGGCGTTTATTGCACAGAAAAGTGCATTTGAGCAATTTGTAACGCTGCTCCTGACACGTCATGCAAGGCGCTCTTCAAATCACTAGAAATACTATCGCTCCCTTGTCTCTATATTTTTTAATGTGCATTTGTGAATCAACATCATTCCAGTTTTTACACATAGGCGAGGGACACAGTTCCTAGAAGTACAAGAGTCCCGGAAATCCTAGTGCATAGTAAGGTTCCTATTCGCGATATACCCAAAAATTGTTACTGGACGTGCAAGATGATCTATAATAAACTTCCAGCATATTAAATTAAAGACTTGCCGTTAAAATGATATCCAAATAATGTATTTATTTGCTTGAATTTAGGTAAGTACAAGTACAGGATGTTGTCTATAAGTAACTTACGGAGATGGCTGACTCAATGAAACTTTTACTCGATAAAAGAGTTTCTTTAACACAAATATTTACTAAGAAAAAATAATGTTATACAAAAAAATAATTATGAGAAGTGTTTGTTTAAAATTGAAAATAATTAAATATAAATATTTGCATGCTATATTTTATGGTCGAATTTGGCGATCTAACTTTAAGTAATTCTACCTCAATTAAAGGAATGAGTGAGTAAGTAATTAGTAATGAGCAAGTAAACAGGTACCTAGCAAGAGGTAGTTTTGTGCCGTGAACTAAATACGCACTGACAGTACACAAAAAATAAGGCGCGTCGGTTATCTTCGTTCGCGCAGACAAGAACAAACTATCGACGGAAACACCCGAAACAATCAACGCACGGTGACAGCTTTCTGACAGCTGACAATTTCATCGAATCAGGCCCGAAATCAATCAACCAATAGCGGCAGAGATTTTCGGAACGTTTAATGACGGGTGACAATGAAGCTACTTGATTGGTCCATCAGTTTCCCGCGTAATTAAAATATTGTCTACTGCGCAGGTACATCGGCAAGCCTTATTAAATGTGTATTACTGTACTAAATTACAAATGTATTTAAGTGTATGTTCTTGTACAAAATTGTCACATTTATCTTAGGTATGTTTTATCTATTAAACTGAATGGTTTAAAAAAAACATGTATGTGGTTAAGCGTATAGCTAATCGTATACTAATTGCCTTTGGAGAAAAAAGAATATCTACTTGCATCTGTGGGCCTGAAGACGTAGTGTGAAGCCTGTGGAGTGATGATCTTGCCAAGTGAAAGTCTATGGGAGAGGCTTATAAGCCAGCCTAGGCAGATATATTCGGTAATGGACGTCTTTCGGCTGATATCACGATGATTTAAATGTTATACATATAAGTATGTAGGTAGGTAAGTATATCAATGTCATGTCATTGAATACTTACCTACCTGTCAATGAATCCAGGTGATTTTTTTAATAAACCCTTGGTATTATTTGACCTAACGGTAAGTCATGATGACGTCCAAATGCACAATGGGGATCTCGCTATCTTATCTCAGTGTCGGAACACACAAAGGTTCTCAAAATTGATAAGATGGTAGTAGCTAGGCAGGCGGGTTAGCACCAACGAAAACGAGTCCTATAAAACTAGACTGTACCGGGAATCGAACCGATTTAAAGCAAGTGGACTAGCCACATCGCCACAGAACCTGTTAAATTATAGCCACACCAGGTGTGATTTTGTACGTTACTGGAATATTTTTGTTATTTATTTAAATCAACTGACACCAATAGACTACAAACTTTTGTGCAGTGCCTCAACTCTTACACGAAAGTACTCAATACCGCTTAGCATGGTTACATCTAGGACACTTTATACAAATAGTCCCAAATTATTTGCCTACTACGAGTACTACGACCTCCTTTTCTAACACGTAGGAGCGAGCGAGAAAACTGAATGACGACAGTATTGGATGGACTGTCACCAGATCATACCCACAGAGAAGAGGGGATGAGGTCTCCTCCATCCCTGGAGGAGACCTCATCGGGAGCGACAGGGAGTGGCCATACTGCAAATCGACTGGTAAGCCTTCTGGGGTTACAGATGCTCATTGGCAGATGCGGCGGCCTTTTGCCATCTCACACAATAATATAAAAAAAAGCGGCCAAGTGCGAGTCGGACTCGCCCATGAAGGGTTCCGTGACTTTCAAGTAACATAATATAAAAGTTCTTGTAGTTCGTTGTAGGTAAATTGCGGTTTACGATTTATGATGTATTAAAAAAAAACTACTTACTAGATCTCGTTCAAACCAATTTTCGGTGGAAGTTTGCATGGTAATGTACATCATATATTTTTTCATTCTCTTATTTTAGAAGTTACAGGGGGGGGACACACATTTTACAACTTTGAAAGTGTCTCTCGCGCAAACTATTCAGTTTAGAAAAACATGATATTAGAAACCTCAATATCATTTTTGAAGACCTATCCATAGATACCCCACACGTATGAGTTTGATGAAAAAAATATTTTTGCGTTTCAGTTTTTTATTATTTTTGTGTGAAAATCTTAATGCGGTTCACAGAATACATCTACTTACCAAGTTTCAACAGTATAGTTCTTATAGTTTCGGAAAAAAGTGGCTGTGACATACGGACGGACGGACAGACAGACAGATAGACAGACAGACAGACAGACATGACGAATCCATAAGGGTTCCGTTTTTTGCCATTTGGCTACGGAACCCTAAAACACAACTTTTTCTTTGGAATCTTTACTACAATAACTAAAAAACTTAGCATTTCCATAGAAATTGATCGTCCAATCAGCCTGTTTTGTATGGAGATGCCAAAAATTATTTTTCATAATTCAGTATGGATTCTTTGGGAAAAGTTGTTCAGTTTTATGTTTCCGGAAGTGGTACTTTTGCAGTTTATGCCGTGCCACAGTATACTATACAGGATAGTATACTGTGGCACGGCATAAGCTGCGACTGCGGCTTGGCTCCGGGCCGTGTTTTTGTAGCCCATTTACTGTACCTCCGTAAGCTCATCAAGTCGTCACTATAACAACCTACATAATCGCGTGCATCTCTCTCGCATGCACGGTGACCCCGGAAGACTGTTTCACTCTCTACTTAGCGTCCAACATACAACCAAACAACTTGTATAGGGTTGTCACCAGAATTGTGCGTTTTTTGACGTATATTTTCTAAAACTTTATACGTTCTGTTGTTTCCATTGTATTTATTTGCTTTTATAGCTTAAAATATTGAATAATGGATAAAAATACTAAGTACTGAATCCAGTTCTTTTTATCCTCAATTAGTATTCTTTACATCATCTCTGATGTGAAGCGAGTGGACTAGCCACTAGACTACGGAGGCGGTTCAGTTTCATGAATCGACTTTGGTACCCGACTGCTCGCGCGGAGCGTAATGTTTTTCGGATGCGTGTGTGTAAGTATAACTGTTTCCTTGTATAACCCGCCGGTAACAAAATGGCTTGATGGGTTTTGAGATAAATGTGTCGTTAGATTCTTCTTGATCCCCAGAATATAGACATACATACAGACGAATTATATATTTATTTTATTAAATTCTGTGAAAGTGATTTTTATAAAAGGTTTTTAAGCGACGCGAGGGTTGCACATTTTCATACGATTCTATTTTAGTTTTTGTATGTTAGGGATCTTTAACATTTTATTTCTTGACTTTATTTGAACAGTTTTCTTTCTCCCAAGCTTATTTACTTGTCTATGCAACTATTAATAAATCATTTTTCGAGCTTTACGGCGCGTGTGCACTGAGACGATAAAATAAGAGCCGACAGACAAGCCACGCCCACCTGTCAGTCCTCTTAAAAACTATAGGATGTACGCGAGTGCACTGGCCCGATAAAATAAGAGCCGATACAATCATTCCACTACTCGAGCCAAATCGTCGCGTCATTGCTTTTGAATAGTGTTGTGCGCAGTACTATAGAAAATGTGCCCGGCTTTTAGCCAACGCCAATTATTGGCGTTATTGTTATAAATACAGCGTAAAAGTAAAAGCATGGGTAGGTAACCAAGTGTTTAATTAATACATCTAAAATGGCGATTATATCATAAAACCTACCATATTAAAAATACCATATCATGATATGAAATTGCATATTCTAAAAGTATATGTTAATTTCTGTAGGTACACAATTAAAAACATACGTTGTATTTTATATTAAAAATGCATCACATTAAAGCACTTGGGTGGTTACAGAAATTTAACATGTAAATTGTAAATACCAAAAACTGAAAATCTAAAGTATTTTATATCTAAGTAGATTGCTTTACACATTTTCTTAAATTATATATACAAAATACCATAATATAGCCACACATACATACCTATGCATTTGAATATTCTATAAATGTATATTGATTACTGTAGTTACTTATTAAACATTATCATATTAATATATGTAAATCTATAACATGTCGATAAATGATGCACAACACTTCGTTTCGCCCGGTAAGAATGTTAGTGTCGGATGAGTGCAGCAGCGTTCATAGAAAATGTACAGCGACTAGTAAGAGCCGATAAAATAAGATCCGTTCTATAAGTTATAAGTCCGGTAAGAGTGTTAGTGTCGGATGAGTGCACCCGCGCTCATACAAAATGTACAGCGACTGGATCGGACTGTGACGTCATCATCTGTCGGTTCTTACTGTGTCGGATCAGACACCTACAGCCCGACTACGAACTTTTGGCAGGTGGTGAAAAGAACGCCGCCATCTTGAAAAATGACACTATTTGTATGAAATAAATGTCAGATTTGCGACAAAAGCGCCTGTCAATGTCATCCACCTACCAAATGATTCGGACTAGCTACTGGCTTTCTTTTAGAAGTTTATAATGACAACCCTATTATTAAAGTTAACCAGTAAACCTATTTGAAAAAGTGTAAGTAGCGCGCAGGCGCGCGGGCGGGATGCGGGTACGGCTGACGGGACGCCGCGGGCCGGAGGAGTGAGGAGGAGAGGGAGGCGAGGGTACAGTCGCATCGTTGAGGTCGCTGAACCGCGGCGCGTGCGCACCGAGCTACCAACCGGCCTTCGTCATGGGCTTAGAGCTTAGGGCACGACGGGGACCCGGCCACCTTATTACCACCTTGATTTTTATTTTAAAGCTACAAGCTACGATAAAGGTGGCTTCTCTCTCTCTTGTCTCTAAAAAGGCTACCGTTTTATTCAAATATGTATTTGGGAACTAGTAGCCGTATGTTAGATCCTGATTCGTAGTCTTGCTATAATTTTTAAAATACAAGAGCAATCTTTATTAAATTTATCACTTCTTTTTTTTCATTGAAAATACTTAGATACCTCTGGGGTTTTTCCGAAACAAGCTTTGTTATCATAGGTATATGCAACACAAAATACTGGAAATATCGCTGGCGGCGGAGAAGGCTTTCCCATGCTCACTAATGATTTTTAATAAGGGAGAGGTTCTAATAGAATTTTTCCAAGGATAATTTTCCACGGCTTTCTATACAAGCAACTGGATGGCGCTGATCAGCATTGAGAATATGATAATCTCTTATTATATTAAGTCATCAGAACTGATTGATATTAGTGGCTTTCAAAGATTACTTTCAATAAATATTTTTTTAGCAAACAATTTTTTTTATAGGTTCTAATGTACAACGCTTGACAGTGTTGTTTTTGTAATTTTTTTAAAGAATTCTACTACGATATTGAGTTATTAATTGCACCTTAATCATAAAAATGTATCGATATCAATTATTTTTGGTTTTCTCAGATAACCCAAAACGAACCTTGGTCACACATACTTGATCAAGTTGGAAAATTGTTTCTGTTAATTCAGTTAGTAAGATTCTATGTACATGTAACAATTGTTATATTTTTAAACAGTATTATAATAATAATAATAATCGGTTCTCGAAAACGACCGCGCCAAGCTGTACTGGGACCGAGACATCATCACGGACAGGTCTATTGTTCATAATCATAATAGACCTGACATCGTATTGATGGATCGGACGCAGTCAATGGTGTTTTTGGTGAATATCACTATTCCACACGGTGAAAACCTCGTGCAAGCCGATGCCGACAAGAGGTTGCGGTACCTTGTGGTGTAAAATCATCGTCAATATTAGATAATACTAATTCAAATTTAATAAAACTCATTAAGTCCATTCTAATAAGACTTATAACAGGTAGACTTAATTAAAAGACAATATCTTTGACAAAATTAATTAAATAACAGCTTCAAATTCGTACAATAACTGAGGACAGTTGTGAAATATAATTTTGTTAAATTAATTTCAGATACAAAAGGAAATAAATCTTTCTTGTAGCCAAGACCTAAGTAATGCACCTCATTGTAGTCAAACTGTTGAACATGGTGAATAATGCCTATCCTGACTAATCCGTACTAGTCCTTACTAAATAAATTATAGATGCGAAAGTGAGTTTGTTTGTTGGTGTCTTTTGACGTCACATCGAAGAAACGGATCGACATGACTTTTTGCAAGAGATAGTAATAAAGGTTACATTTTATCCTGTAAAAATATCCGTAGGGAATCGCATCGGGAACCAAAACATAATGAAACTCGATAAAATAACCGATTTCATTGAAATTTGGCATAGGGCTTAGAGGGTGGGGTGCTCCCTAAGTAGTTATACAGGATAGGTAGTCTGAACCACAGACTTAAAAAAGTTTGTTTAAAACGATATCCACGCGTCGGAGCCCCTGCAAAAAGCTATACTATATAATACTTAAACTATATGAAACTAAACAAACTCAATTTAACAAAAAATCCCACAACGATGAAACTCATAGTGAATATGTAACAAAAAAATTCGACTCGCCATACAAAGTTGACAGATCACCAGATCAATTAATATAAAATTTTGCAGTACCTAGTATAAAAAAACTTAAAAAAATCGATTAGCAAATACTACTTAGCTGAATAAAACCAAATAATAAACTTATATTTACTTAAGCAATTTCAATCAGCGTAAGTGAAATTAAAGATGATTGCAGAGAAATTCTAAGTGCTGCTTGTAAGTACTTTTTTAATCTTTAAAGAATTACTAATAAATAAAATGTTTATTTCAAAAAGCATTTTTATATTTTTGTATTTTGAAAACAAATGTAAGTGATCATACTATGTATTTGCACCTGCAAACAGTGCGAAAGAAGCCTTACTAACATACTACTCATTACGAGCCCGTAGTGTGGACAGTTGACCTGTTTCCTTGAACATTGGCGTAGGTAGGTGTTACCGTAAATACTAACGAAATCAATCTATCTAATTTCCCAGGGATTATTTTCAGAGGCAGAATACCAGCCGCCTGTTTTGATCTTAGAAACGGCTGGTTTCTTGAACAGCATTACTGGTACGTAACTATATTAGTCAATTATAAAAAAAAGCGGCCAAGTGCTAGTCGGACTCACCCATGAAGGGTTCCGTAGCAGCAAGTAATATAATATAAAAGTTCTTGTAGTTCGTTGTAGGTAAATTGCGGTTTACGATTAATGACGAATTAAAAAAAACTACTTACTAGATCTCGTTCAAACCAATTTTCGGTGGAAGTTTGCATGGTAATGTACATCATATATTTTTTTTAGTTTTATCATTCTCTTATTTTAGAAGTTACAGGGGGGGGGGGGGACACATTTTACCACTTTGGAAGTGTCTCTCGCGCAAACTATTCAGTTTAGAAAAAAATGATATCAGAAACCTCAATATCATCTTTGAAGACCTATCCACGTATGGGTTCGATGAAAAAAAATTTTTGAGTTTCAGTTCTAAGTATGGGGTACAGTACCTATTTACCTATAGATTTTTTTTTATTCGGTTCGGGATCGTTCCGCAATTCCGACTCACACTAGGTCAGTTTTTACTTTTTGTTGTTTTACTTTAGAATTTGCGCTGTCATAATACCAAGTTTTTACTTATGTTTGCTATTTTTAGTATAGAAGTTACTGAATAGATTTTTTTGTATAATCGCCATAATAACAAATATTCTGTGAAAATTACAACCTGCTACCTATTACGGTTCAAATTACAGACATTTAAAATTAGGATAGACGGACAGACAGACAGACAAACGACGTATGCTTTATAGTCGACCAACGACGTAGGCTTATTGGTACTCTGTGTGTATGGAATCCAAAAATACATTACACACTCACACATACACATATGTGGCGACATCTATCGCACCGCCACGAACTAAACCTAGAACGCGCTATTGAAAGTTTCTTCGGATTAACTACATATACAACTTCCAACTATCAACGGTTGGACCACGGCCGGTCCCCAGGCATACCACCTCGCCTGGCGGAGGTACCTCCCTTTTCCTCCGAAGAGTGGGAACACACAGTTCCTACAGTGGTGACCCCGAGCTGAACATAATTATCGCACCTTCAGCCAGCAGCGCGTATACTCCACCATCAGTCTCCAGCCGGTAAAGCAAGCCTCAGCAGCACAGCAGTCGCATCGCACTGAAGTATCAACAGGACCACCGCAACCCGACAGATCGAGTTTGCTGGCCTGCCACTTCACCTCCAGGCAGCAGCAAGTTGTCGGCAGCCCACACGCTAACACAGCGCGCATCTCTGGTTCCCTTGCCATGACGCCTGACGCCAGCCTCCATCCCGACTCACCGTGGACATCGGCATGGCACGTGCATATCGACCCGACTCACCGTGGACGACGGCACACGCATACGTCCCAACTTACCGTGGACGTCACACTAGCGACATTGGACTGCCAGCTCAAGTTGGATCGACCTCCGGTCTCGGAGGGGGAGTGATGTGGCGACATCTATCGCACCGCCACGAACTAAACCTAGAACGCGCTATTGAAAGTTTCTTCGGATTAACTACATATACAACTTCCAACTATCAACGGTTGGACCACGGCCGGTCCCCAGGCATACTACCTCGCCTGGCGGAGGTACCTCCCTTTTCCTCCGAAGAGTGGGAACACACAGTTCCTACACATATACATTACATTGTCACATAGAAGAAAAACCAATACATTTAATATAATAAGTATCATTCACTGTTATCGCATAAATAATGGGGTGGTCATCTTGGATATATCTTTAATCTGTCACTGCAGCAAGAATATTGGATTAAAATGGCCAAGCCAACGCCAACGAAACTTCATATTTTCCTGTAGATTTCGTCCGGGTTTCTGGCTTATGTGACGTTTTCAATGTTCGGATTGGTCGTACTTTGGCATTACTTATGATTTTTAATGTAACATGCGTATATCGTAATAAATAATATAACTGAAGCAAAAATAGAAGGAACCCGGGGAAGAGCGAAAAGGGGATACATGGAGAGACAATGTGACAAAATGAATAGACCATATTTATGAACGCCCCGCTTAAAACAAAACGTTGGAGTGGGTAGGCATTGCCGTAAATACAATAGTAACGAAATTCGTCTAATTTCCCAGGGATTGTTTTCAGGGGCAGGATGCCAGCCTATTTTGATCTCCAGAAACTGCTGGTTTCCATATGAATAGCATTATTGAAATGTAACTATGCAGTGGTGCGCCCATGATGAAAATTCCCTGTAGTGGTGCGACAAAAAGACAGCCATCGCTGACATTCGTTTCCCAAGAGAAAAAAATTGAAAACTACCACCGGTACCAAGAGCTAGAGCTACGACATATAGGTATATACATATATGAAATAATGTTTCGATTTTTTATACGTCTTCTGTGGAAACGTGGATAAAGTACAACTCGTTTGTTTCCACATATTACCGTTTGACCCTTTTTCAGTGTAAAATCGTGTTCGATTTCGCTTTCAGTTTTGCACGTGTCGTTACTACGGTAAAAGCGATATATCAAAACTATATCGGTGTGTGGAATGTATATTTCATGTAAGTTCTTATACCGGAGTATTTTGAATTTTATTTCTTATCGGCAATCTCACTCGTCTGAAAAATGGCAGACGTGAGTAGAAAGAATAAAAAAATAAACCTTTATATCAACATATTTCAGCCAGGCGCGGATCCAGGGGGGCAATGGGTGCAATTGCCCCCCCCCCCCCCCCTGAAGCCTGACCGAAGTACTAAAACTTATATAAAATGCAAATTAATAGAGGCATTTCTTAACTATTCAAAAAATTTCGCGCTCGCTACGCTCGCGACTTTTTATATTAATGGTCTAATCCATCGACCGCTTCATAAATACGGGTACACTGAAAATTTGCCCCCCCCCCCCCCTGAACGAAATCCTGGATCCGCGCCTGATTTCAGCATACCTTTTTTGTATTTTGTTTTTTCAATTAAGAAAGATAGAACCAAATAAAATCACCTAAGACCAGGACATGGTCATACTGTGCCTTTCGAAGTATCTAACCCACGAAAACCATAAACCGTTATAGAAAAGACATCAACGCGAGTACCAATGCTTTGCCTGTGCGATGTAATAGAATTTAAGATTATAAAAACGTCTCAACGCATGCATCATGTTACGGCTAGCTAGAGCAACAGTCAAAGCGAACACATCAATGCGATCCTATGTCTTATCTTGTCTAGTTCGTATTGTTCTACAAATTAGTTAAGACAAATGGACCCAAAGATACCTAATCGAATATAATTTTTTTATCCAAAATTGGTAAGCGCTTGGCAACATGATCGTAAGTGATTTATTGAAAACTGCTTAGTTTAATAAATAAAAGGTATTTAGATCTTGTTGAATGCAGCAATGTCTACAGACTGGACGAAATCTTCGAATTCCTGGATCTTTTCAGTCAGAAGGTCCACAGACACTTTATCATCTTCGATGACGCACATGATCTGCAGTTTGTTGATACCGTAGCCAACGGGCACAAGTTTGGATGCTCCCCACAGAAGACATTTCCTTCATATCGGTTTCGTCATCCCAGGGTTTGACATCAAGGATTACAGAGGACTTTGCGATGATGGCAGGTTTCTTGGATTTTTTGGCAGCATAGGCTTGAAGGCGCTCTTCTCTGATTTTGGCTGCTTCCGCATCCTGTTCCTCGTCAGACCCGAACATGATGATGATGATACCTAAGATGGAAGCGGGCTGACCAGCGCAAACTATTTTAACTTCATGCCGGAACACATCAACACTGTTAACACTGATGCTTGCCGGAAAGACTTTAATTTTGGTAGCTAGCAAAGTTGGCTTCGAAAGTACCCTACTACAATACTAACCAAACCGAGTCCTACAAAGTTGGGTTTTAATGCAAAACGAGTTACCTAGCCATAAACGCCACAGGCGGTTGAAAGTTACGTACGTACATTAAAAGTTAAGGTATGAAAAAGTTTTATATCTTTAATATGTATGTAAATCAGGAAATAGTTACCGTTCATGTGTCTTCTTAGTACTAAAGTATCGACATTTTCAGAAAACCATGTCCTAAATCCATCGAATTGAAAATCCAAGAATAGAGAGACAAGAAGCTTAACTTTCCTCGAGTATTTCAGTACCGGCTCCAGCCAGGCCGAGCTAAAACAAAGCATGTCTTTGTCCCAACACTTGCGAGTTCTCCGGCACACGTGTTCCGCATCGGTAATGAAAAGACCAAGTATATTACAGTATTAATTCAGGACACAAGTGTTGTGTTGTGGGAAGACGGGTGGGTAAGATGAGACCGTGGGAGCCATACAATTCATTCAATACATGTAGGAGCATGCGGGCGAACGACCTGCCCTCAATAGCTACCCTCCGACCGCAACAGCCTCATATTCTTAGCTTTATATTAGCAGAGGTCATTAGTGGTGGTGGTCTTGCTTTTGTGTCATATTTTAAAGTCACCAAGAAGTCACCAAGATATGTATTGCTGTAGATTAAATTCTCTCGTTTGATTTGATTACAACTAACAAGATTTTTTGATCTCCAGTTTTTATGACTGTTTTATATTCGAGTAGAATATGCAAAAATACTAATACCTTAACTTTTGTAATAGTTGTATATTACTTTTTCTCCTTATACTCGAGATAATTTAGGGTATTGATTTTATAGGATATGAATCGTTTCCGTCAAGTCAGTCGACTATTTTTATTGATTAGTTGCCACCCAGTTAGCATAGGCACCAGGTTTATTCAAGACCTGATTTATTGCCGTATGTATGGATGGATACATACAACCAATTAGAATGTTGTGTGTGTTGTGCCTAATTTGAAACATTACATTTCCTCAAAAACAAACTTATTAAAAGCTACGCAAAATATGTATTATGTGCCAAAAGTATAAAGTTAATTAAGCTAATTAAAATGTACAAATTTTTTTTTCAGAAAAAGGCCGGACTTTTCTGCACAAATCAGGATTTTTCTTTATTTGCAACCAGATTTCCGATGGTAACCTAACCTTACTTTAAAAAAAATTTACGGAGAAAAACAAAATTCTTAAGAAATATGTAAGTAATTATTTAACATTAGAAAAGGTAGATGTTTAAATACCGTCTTCTCTCCGTGAAACATACAAAAATGGTTGGCAAAAAAAACAATATGTATGTAAATTTTTATTATTAGCTAACATTAAGTATTGTATACTTCATTCCAATCAAAAAAAAGCAAAAGGTAAACAAAGATAGTATGCAGATGACATTGACATGTGTCAGTTCCATAGTAAGTTTGTTTACGTTTTGCTTTTTTTTGATTGGAATGAACCATACGATTGAGCACTCAGTCAATGCTTTTACATCTGTTGTATAAAGCGTAAGCAACTTTGACGGCTAATGAACGCCTGGAATGATGTCATACAAAATTAGAACCTGTCAGCTGGCGATGGAACCTAGTGTTTCATTGAGAGATTTGAGATGGATTCTCCGATAACTACACATCCGATAAGTACCTGCACATACAGGGTGTAACAGAAGTGTATGACAATACTTCAAGGTTGGCTTTTACCCATCAAACTGAACAACTTTTGTTCTACAACTTTGTTGAAATCGCAAAATTTTTTTTGGACTTTTTATACAAATCGATCAGCTGGCGAACCAAGTTTGTATGAAAAGTCCAAAAAATTTTTTGCGATTTCAACAAAGTTATAGAACAAAAGTTGTTCAGTTTGATGGGTAAAAGCCAATCTGGAAGTATTGTCACACACTTCTGTTACACCCTGTATATGGACTGTAACAAATTCTAGAAAGTTCTAGTAACTATAAGTGAGCTTCTGAAACTGCTGAAAAAAATGGCCTTCCCACACAAAAGCCAATCAGTGTGTTAGAATAAATAGTTCAGATGTTGTTCAGTTTCACAAGTAGAAACCAACCACTAAGTATTGATAAGTCTTTTTGTTACGCTCTGTATCTGTACACATATACATATGCATGTATATGTATATGTGTACAGATACAGAGCGTTAAGGATGTTATAACAATACTGTTATAACATCCTTGAGCCTGTCATTTTCTTTTTACTGGATTACGTTTAAGGTCGGTTCGTCCTTGTGTTTGTCGGTTTTTTAATTACTCTAAGGGTCGTATTATATGTCGGAATTAATTACCTATCATTATTTGGTTCTTATTTTGGAGCAAAATTCAAAGTTATAATTTTTATTATCTGTCTTTTTCCACGGGTACGTTATGAAAACTTTGAAATTGGATTGTCCCGAAGCTTTTGTTCCACTAAAAAGTTTAATGAATACCTGATCAATAATCACGAATTATGTTTGTTTTCAGTTAAATATGAAACAAAACAATTAGTATTTGTGGTTATGAAATACTGATTGGTTTAGTTATTATAATAAATTGATTGAATTGGCTTTTTAATTCTGTACGAGATCATGACAGATGATTTACTTATAAATTCAAGAATAAAATAAATGAATAACAAGTTATTCGATGGAATATGTTAACATGACTTAGTTTTCGAAACTATAAATACTTATTTTTGCATGCTGAAAAATATTATTTAGATGCGACATGTTTAACCTTTCTATATAACAACTGTCTTATATAGAACTGTCTTACATAACAACTGTCTTACGTAATCATATTTACATTTTGTAAGCAAATTGAAATTGTTACATTAATTCGGTACTCACGAGACCCATTTTGATAGTACATGAAATATGTATTATTTATTTAACTTCAATAATTGTACGTTATATTCTGATAGTATGAACATTTTGTTTGGGTGGATCAAAAAGCTGTGTGTATTCTGTCAATGTAATTAAAAATTTAATAAGAGACTTTTCATTCAAGGGTTTCTTGTAACCCACCGGTAACAGAATTAACTGACCAACCTACAACACGATGTGGACATACTAATACATTATCGGGGTCACACCGCGACTAAGTAGGGGCCACCAGATCCGCGTTGATAACGGTCGTGACACTTCACTTCCAAGCGCGGCGCAGTTCTGTGCTACTGCAGGCAGAAGACCCTCGTTTTAAGACCCCCATAATACAATCTTGTACCTAGCTAGTGTCTACTGTCTATTGTACTTACAACCTTGTTTCTGCGTCCATTTTTCAAACAACATTAAACTGAACACTTACTGTCCAACGAGTTTGCTAAAATGGTTTTATTTCGTTTGAATTCAAATTACGAATCGATTACATTTGCGAAAGTCAGCAAAGAATAAAACTAAACCGAACCAGTGGTTCAAAATCTCTGTTATAAGTAGAAAAAATTAAAGTAGGTAATATATACGTTTTCTGCATTATTTTGTATCATCTTATCTGTATTTTCTTGATGCTGTTTAACTGAATATTTCTGGTTTTGAGTCAGCGTAGCACGTTAAGCATTCGTTAAGCTACCCATTAACAGCAATAAACAAGTAAGAATATTCAGGGTGACTGGAAATTGCTCTTATTCCTCTCGGGTGGTGAAACTAGGACTCATTTGGACAGATTTTTGACCCACAAATGATAGAGGTTAAATCACTCCAAATCAGTCCTAGTTTCACCCCCCGAAAGGAATGCGAGCCATTTTCAGTCATCCTGTATATTTGTTTGTGTTCGGTCCGTAAACGTCTAAGTTTGTAATTCTCTTCGCTGCATTCCTAAGCATTTCAAGTCCAACTTCCAAGTTTTAAAAAGAAATATAAGATTCTAAGTGCAAAAATATTTCACGTGACCAAAAAAGTTTTCAAACTGCCGTACTTATTTTACCTGTCATGGCAGGTAGACCCGGTTTCAAAGCGATTCAATACCGCTTTGTTAAGCCAGGACAGAGAAGAATGAACCCAATAGCCGTCCCATTATGATATAACTGAGTTCTAATACTGAAAAGAGAGGCGAGACTCATAAAACCAGTTACATTTAATATATAAATTTTTCGCACTATGAATAGATCCTTGTAAAAATTAAAGCATGCTTATTTCGTTATTACAGCTTGTTTGGAAACATAAATAGCATGAACGGTTGTAAAATTTAAAAGTTGTTGAAAAGATAAAGAGCGGTTTCTGTATTGTGGAAATCAATGGTGGAAACGCTCTATAATTTAATCTCGAAAGGAAATAGGTAATTGCATTGCATTGGATCTTACAAAATGGAGAAAACAAATAGCGACATATGGATCCTGTCCAAAAATTACTTGAAAGTTACCCATAATCAATAACTTTTTCAAATATCCACAGAAAATCTCACGCCGTATTTATAGCATTATGGAAATCAGAGACTGATATACATACATATTATACCTGTTTAAATACAAACAGATATTACACCCAGACACAGAGCAAATAAATCTGTTGCATATCAGAAATGTTTGCCCTGGATGGAAGTCGAAATCGCGACTCTCGGACCAGTAAGAAGCGCTAACCACTGAGGTATTGGTTCAGCCATCAGTCGGTCTTTTAAAAAAAAAATTATGCATTATGTGTTGCAATATAAGCATAAAAACTTTTTAGTCTTGAGAGTATTACAAATAGATCGGAAATACAAGAGTCCAAGAACTCCAAGTCTGACGGAGAATCGACCTCTCTTAAAGAGGGGAGTGACACATAGAACGAAGATACTCTTAAAAACCGTATCTATAAACCAATATACGTATACCTATTCTATAGATTCCATTTTGTGTCTGTTTGTAGTTTGTATATATTCTTGTATATTATCTTACTCTTAGTTCTTAGGCAGTGATCTACTTTCAGTTCTTATTTCAATTCACTATCTGTTTTTTATTCCCAGTGCTACTCCCACGGCCCTGGGAAAACCTTAGATATATCACGTTTGTCTAAGTAACATGAGCGTTACTTGCAGATAAATTTCATTCAATGCAACGTTTACTGCTTACGGAAGTTTTCGGATTCCACGCGACACCAATCCCTATTGTTGTACGAAGCCTATAGCTATAGCTAACGTGATGTTAAAATCGAATGGATGGCGCATCCCGGAATAAAATCTGGAACTTAAAGGTTAAATATGGGTTAAATAAATAAATAAATGTTTATTTAACAAGAACATAGAACGTGTACTTCACTGAAAGAGCAAAAGAACAGTTAAGTATGGTGACCTTCTGAAATACCTTAAAAAATTTAAAAGTAACTCATGGAATTGAACAACTTTTCCCAATGAACCTATACTCGATTCGCAAAAAAACTTCCCATAAAAAATTGGCGGTTCAGTTGATCAATTAGTACGAGGACTCCAAAAACTTTTTTGCAAATTGAGTATAGGTTTCATGGAAAAAGTTGTTCAGTTTCATGAGTAGAAACCGTGGTTAAAAAGATTTTAGGTATTTCATAAGGACCCTATTGAAAAAGTAAATAACGATGACAAAATAACTTCACAAGTTGCAATACCATTTCATTTGTACACAAAAATACCAAAATTTGGAATGAATTTAGGAAAATTAATAATCAAAGGAGCTTTTTTTACATTTTGTTTACTTGTGAGTGTGCATTTACGTTGCTCCTCACAATAGGCCGAGCCTGTATCGTGACGGGGTCATGCAGGTCAGGGTTCCTTATATCAATAACTTAACTGAAATCAATTAATAGGCATTTATTTGTGCAACAAGATAGCAAAACTCGTTTTTAACCCTCGGTCCCGGGCCCCCGCGGCGGCGCCGCGGCGCAAAAACGATTTATATGGAATGTCCATTTTTTTGCGGTTTCAGCAAAATTGTAGTACAAAAATTGTTCAGACTCACCAGTTACGAGATTTGCAGGTGTATATAGCATTCATTTAATTGCTAACGAATCGTGACAAGTGACAGTTACATGCGCGCTTACTTTTAGACGGACGAAGTGTTCACCAAGCTTATTAAATTAATTTACAGTTTCAGTATTAGGCGGGAACACCATAATACGTTTTATTGGAAGTGAGACTGGCATTTCGTTAATATAGAAATCATTATTTTACTTCCATGTTTTTCTCTGTTCAAAGCACTTATTTATTCACCAAATACTTCTTTCTTAAACAGTCATCTTAATAAGCCACAAAAAACTACCGCGGGTTATATCTGTCGTGCCGGTACGACACAACGTGCGATAGGGGACGGGACGGACGGGACGCTATGCCGGTGTGTCGGGCTTTTTTGCGTCCTACGTCCCACTTCAGACATATGCACGAAAAGAGACGTAAAAAGCGCAAACATGTGCGCGTCCTCGATGCGGCCCTATGACGAACATCCGGCACCCCTCGCACTCCGCAACCAGGAACGAATTCGGTGAAAAGCAACAATTAGTTGAATGGTAATTAATAGCAAAGTGGATATTAGTCATCTTATCTAACTTACTTTTATCAAATGTTCTAAAAATTTGAAATAGCAAAGTGATTACATTATTTTTGATAGCAAGGAAGGCGTACTCTCATAGTATTTCATTGTCAGTAACATACAAATTTTGAGACTTAGATGAAATAAAAATGTAAGCCGTGATTTTCCATCACGTAAAATCGAATCAAGTTTATTAAAATTTTAGTTTAGTTTACTAAAGTTGTTGATTTAATTTGATGCAGTCAATCCAACTTCAGTAATGAATCAAAGAAAGAAAGCTATTACACCGTTAGTTTTATTGAAAAAACTCAACAGCTCAACCTTGGTACCCTGGCCCTGGAGCCAGGAACAATGGCCAACCAACAGAGTAAGACTCGAAGAAGATGGCTTGAAGATGGCTAGCGATGAAAGGAGTTGATGAGATATCAAAGCTATACTAGAATCGTCGAAAGCAGACGAAGAAAAGCAAAGCACAAAACACAAGTGCACCCTGTACTTACAGCAAAAAGAATACTTCCTTCCAATAGCTTTCCTACAATTTTTGAAAATATATAATATTTTTTATTTTATTGATAATAGACGATGGCACAACCGATGTAACGAATAACTGTTACCGCAAGGAGTTTTACGAAACGAGCTTTATTGTGTAAACTGAGCGAATATATTGAATATAGCGAATATAATAATTCATTTGAACCTAAAATGTATAAGTTAGTAATAAAATAAATTAATAATAATTAATATGTAAAATAAATAAATATACTTTTTTTGAGTTTCGACACCTCACGTCTGCATATCTATTTACAAAATATTTTGTGGATAACTAATTATTGCCTAATTATAAGTTGTACTAAAGATGTAGGTATATTAATTTTATTTGGCTGTTGTTAGTCCAAATACAATAAAATAAATAAACAAATAAAAATAATGAAACTTACTGACACTGCGCTGGCTGGATATCAATCGATTTTAGATTTTTAAAATATCTATGATTTATTTTTTTTCACTTACAATCTTTTGAGTTAAAAATATAGGGTGGAGTACGACCCATTACGCGTTAGAATTGCCCTCGCGTAATCCCACGTATATAATCTTTAACTTTTTAAAACATAAATAAATTAACACACTTCAGACATGAAATCACTTAAAATTGCTGATAAGATAAAATTTACTTTCATATACTATTTTAGTGTTATGGCGATACACTATCAGCAAGAAACGTTTAGTTTAGACGTGGAACGTCTTTCATTTTGGGGTTTTAAATTGGTAAGGGGTAGTCACACCCAAACTTGTTTTTTTTTTTTACCCTTAAAATTTACTTGCAGCCTAATGTGATTTATTATATTGAGAACAATAATTGAATTAGTTTTCAAGCTCAGCTTTTCAACCTTTCACTAGAATATCTGTCTTCACAATACAGAATAAAAAATCACTCTTGAGATTTTCATTAGCAAATGTCTTTTTCAGACCCGAGAAAAAATATTATAAAAGGCCATGATAAGCAATCCTATTTACTATTCGTCGATTCAACTCGTAGATTCACTAATGTATTTTAACTGTTTAAAAATAATATGTATCCCGAAAATACCTAGTGACTCTGAGATTTCATTCATTTTATATTCCTAATTTACTTATACATATTTATATTTCCAATGAAATTACTGACTACGTTGATATCTAACCCCGTGCTTACCCCTTTTTTAATTCTAAAACGAACCGTAAAATGATCTAAATAAATACTGTAAATAAATCCGGCAAGTGGAAATTGGACTCACATAGATAGGTAGGTAGGTACTAAATGTTCCGTACCATCAACCAACGCCAGGTGCAGAGCGGCTCGCGTATCGCGCATCGATTTTAGTTTTTGTCGTGATAGAGGGTATAGTAACTTGTAATATCTGAAAATGTTTAAATCTTTATATGATACACTGCCAAACGGAGGGACGGTTCGTAGTTTTCAACCGACTTCAAAAAAAGGTTCTCAATTCGTCGGAATCTTTTTTTTTATTATTCTTTTTTTAATGTATGTTCACCGATTACTCGAAGACGCCTAACCCGATTTCGAAAATTCTTTTTTTGTTTGAAAGGGTATACTTCACAGGTGGTTCCATAAAAATTTTATCGAAATCGATTCAGCGGTGTTTGAGAAAATCAACAAAAATATAGCAAAATTGGAGTTGTTGCGATTGAAGTCGGTTGTTTTTAACGTATTCAGCGTGGTCAATTATACAATAGGTAGCCCTATATTGTGTGTGCCACATACCACAAGAAACCAAAGTATCTCTTGCGAGCATCGCCTGATACATACCACAATTCTAAACATCACAAGTACCTAATATAAGAGAGAAAGAGTATAGTATACAGGGTTTTAAATAAAAAGTGCGTTTGTTTAAAGGGGTTACTCAGAATCAAGTACATATAGAATACAGGAAAAATATTTTAAAAAAAACTATCTACTATTTTGTTTCAGTTTCCCATACAAACTCTTGATTAACTACTTATTCAGATTTAATATAGGAAACTTTTAAAAAGCGGATTTTTCAATATATTTCCTGTATTCTTTACTTGATTCTGAATAACCCCTTAAAATTTCAAACGCACTTTTTAACACCCTGTATTTTACTAGATTTTGCCCACAGCTCTGTTCCATATTATTTTTTTTGACAGTCGCGCAGTGCACGGAAGTGAGACTTAATTATCTCCTTCCATTGAATCTTTGCTTTTTAATGAAATGGTTTGAGTATTTATAGTTTTAAATAGCGTTACTTCGTCTAGAACATTTTTAGGTTCCCGGTGTACTTCCCGAGGAAATCCGATATTTTTACAGGATCAAAGGCTTTTTTTGGTCTTTTGTGCTTCATGCCCACAAATACATACTGTCAATGTCAGCGTTGAGGAAAAATCAATTTAACCAAGGAGATTGATCGATGAAGTCAAAAGCGACTCGATTTGAAAACATTGTTTACAGGATAAATATACAGGGTGTCACAAAATGAGTGAATCACATTGTACTAGGAGGTAGCTGGGCCCATTTCCAACAAAAAAAAACAGCATAGGTTAAACAAAATAGAATAGAATAGAAATCTTTATTTGCTCTGAATTGGGTAACATTGAGGTAGAATTACATAAAGTTAGATCGCCAAATTCAGCCATAAAATATAGCATGCAAATATTAACTATTAAAATTATTATTCATTATCATATCTACTTAAAAACATTTCTTATAATTAACATATTTTGTGTATTACATTACATTATCTCAGTACCTATTTGTGTTCAAAAAACTCTTTTATCGAGTAAAAGTTGTACTGAGTTAGCCATCTACGTAGGTTATATACTATAAACTGAGACAACGGCAAGTCTAATATATGCTGGGAGTTTATTATAGATCAACTTGCACATCCAATAAAAAAAATTTGTACATCGCGTAGTTTTAGGAACCTCATCGTGTACTAGGCTTTCCGGGAATCTTCTACTTCTAGGAACTGTGTCCTTTGCCTGCGTGTAAAAACTAGACTGATGTTGTTTCACAAACTTTGCACATTCAAAAATATAGAGACAGGGGAGCGGTAGTATGTCTAGTGATTTGAGAAGCGGCTTGCATGACGTGTCAGGAGCAGCGTTGAAAATTGCTCAACGTAGGCGTAATATGCCGTTATGGCAGTGCGTTTAGTTGCTATTTGCGTCAATCTGTACAACGGGAAAATAGATCTATTAATTTTGTTACATATTTTCTAAATTTGTTCCTTCCAATTTAATTTTTGATCAATAACTATACCAAGAAATGTCGTAGATATTTCCATCGAAAGAGGTTCATTTTTATAATTTATAAATAGAACCTTATTATAATTATTAAAATTGATATATTTAGTCTTATTTATGTTCACTTTCAAATCATTATCATTTAACCAATTAATTACTGAATTCAATAAATTATTAAATTATATTAAATGTTGGATGGTTTTTGAGTTATTTCAATTTTAGAAAAATTAATGATTTTGCTTCCCGTCCCTAGTTTTGTGGCTTCTATTACTTTATTTTTTATTCTAGGAAATATATTTTTTTCAAAATTATTTGAGAATGACTACTTCATTATTTGGCTACCAATTTGTTTTTTAAGTAACATTAAATTGAAATGGCAGGACTTTTAATTTCAGATTTGGTGTAAACGCAAAAATAATCTTTAAATTTTGACATGCTGTGGTGAAAAAAAAGTATGGGAGGGAACCGCAAACTATTTTAAAAACTTGCTCATTTAATGTCGATTCTAAAAAGGTATGACATGAGACAGTTACCTTAAAGACAAGTCTAATTTTTGGTCTTGATTAGCTACAGGCCATAGATAAAGGCAAGTCTAATTTTTGGCCTTGATTAGCTACAGGCGCTAATCAAGGCCAAAAATTAGACTTGCCTTTAAGGTAACTATCTCATGTCATACCTTTTAAGAATCGTCATTAAATGGGCAAGTTTTTAAAATAGTTTGCGGTTCCCTCCCCATACCTTTTTTTCACCACAGCATGCCAAAGTTTAAAGATTATTTCGCGTTTACACCAAATCTGAAAATAAAAGTCCTGCCATTTCAATTTGATGTTACTTAAAAATAAATTGGTAGCCAAATAATGAATTAGTCATTCTCAAATAATTTAAAAAAATATATTTCCTACGATGAAAAATAAAGTAATGGCAGCCACAAAACTAGGGACGGGCAGCAAAATCATTTATTTTTCTAAAAAGTGAAATAACTCAAAAACCATCCAACTTTTGTTTAACCTACGTTGGTTTAAAATTGTCCAATTTGTTTGATACATATGTAGCCTAATTCACGTTGATACGGTGCTCTGTTGTTACGTGAAAGAGTTGACAAAGAAACAATTACACTTTCGCATTTATGTAAGTATTAGTAAGGTAATGCAATACGATCCACAACGGCAATCCGATCTTTTTCCCACAATATACATATCATCGTCAAGGATTGGTGAAAGTTGTTCAGTTTCATGATTAGACCCTTTTTTGATAATTTCAGCTGATAGATAAATTAGATAAATTAAATAACCAATCAAAGAGAGTGTAAAAGCACGAAAATCTAACACTTTTTATTGAATTGCCAACAGCAATCTTTTACAAGGTTTATATTATAAGAAACCTGGCTTTTACAGCAAATTCTTCTGAGCCGCATCGCGTTATGTGATACCTACAAATGTCGTCTAAAATTGAATTTATTTTTCACTATACATAATGCTTCCTATAGCGTTGGTAAGTAAAAATTGTTTTCGCTTCGTAAACCCTTTTTAGTAACCCTCGACACAAAGAGGGATAACTAGAGGGATATTACGAGTATAAGTTTGAAATTGAGATGTACGGTCTGTACGGTCTATGGTATGGTATCATATATAGCCCTCTCTAAAACGGGTGGGTGGAGCAATTTGAACGCGGCTTTTTTTCAGTAGAAATCAGGTTTTATAGAGGCACATAGAGGTAAATAAATAAGTTGCTCCTAAAATATCTGCTAGGGCATAAACAGAGGTTTCTATGTATAAATAAATTTGGAAAACTCTTCTCAAGGAACACATAAGCAAAAAAATTGGCCTCGATCAGCTTATCGGCCAGCTTGTATGAAGACTTCAATTCTTTTTTTGCGTATTTAATATATGTTCTTTCGAGAAAATGGTTCAGATTGCTGTGTAGAGACCCCAGTTTCAAATTTGAGCCCCAGCAAATATTTTATTAAGGTTAAGTGGATTTCGATTTATTCAACTGTTACTGTCAGGGAAATATTTTTTATTTTGTTAGTTATTGATCCTTACAGGCGACACGGAGTATAGTTACTGTTTCTATTTAGAGATGTGCAAGATACCAAAACATATAAAAAATCTTTGTGGCCAAAGATGAAATCGGATAGATTGTAATAGAATTTAAGATTTTATTTAAAAAATGTGTTGAAGCGAGTTTCTTTTGGGCTCGACGTTTCTTCTCGCTTCGCAAACACTTCCCGAAACGTTGAGTGTACAAGTCCCGCGTGGCAGGGACTTTGTACTGGGTAGAAAAAGATATTGACGATTTAAAAGCATGTGTAAAGCATCTACTTAAATAAAATACATTTTGAGTTTGAGTTTGATACACACACAGTCACACAGCCCGAAGATACGCAGTAAGGAACTAATTATTTAGATGAGATAGCTTTTATGGAACACAACTATTCTCGACTTCATATTGAAGCTAGGCTGCAGACAAAATGGAAGCATTTAGCCAAACAAGTTTAAAAATGTAACCTTGTCCATCAATCCGCATTGTTATTAAAATTACTAACCTAAAATTAACTATGGAGCTAGGTAGGTATGTGTTATTTAACAACCGATCAACAAATCATTAAACTGCTGGCAATCAAATTTTTTAAACACTCTGTCAATGCAAATCTTGGAGATTTGATGTATCAAATCTATCGTAAAATTATAAAAGAAAACTAGCTTAATCCGTGAAATTTAAATAAATTATAGTAAAGAAAAGGAGAAATGCAAAGGCTTAATTCATTAAAAGCAAGGCTTATTAAAAAAAATGATTTAAAGTTTACGCAGTAATCTCGATAAGTTTGGGTTTAGCGGTGTATTGGCATTATACGTTGCGTTGGAACAATGTTGGAATTTTGAACTGAAGGGCAAATCAAACGATTGTGTAAAACGTTCGTGTTTCTGTCAGTCTACACTACGCTAAGGTACCGACAATGTCAACCAACCAACTATAATAGGAGAATGTATAATGCATGTCGGCTGACCAAAATTGCAAGGCAGTCGTTTTGTTCTTATTGGGTTGCAATAGAGGTGATGGTGGAGCAGCTCGGTGGTAAACAGAGTGGTTTTCTGGTAAAGGCACGGCCATGCTGGCATACTCTGAGCTCTCGCGAGGCTCAGGTAAAGCTATCACGTTTCGTTCTAGCGAAAGGGAGGCACATAAAACACGCGAGCGCAAGTACAAAGAGCACTTAATATGCAAGCACGTATTTTGTATCCAGAATAAAATATTTCGCAATAGATAAATGGCGCTAAGTATAAGCAACAAATTATGACGCTTCATAGAATCTAACACAGATTTTACGAGCAACATTTTGCATGTAAAAACAACAATTTATTTTTATGTGAATCATGAAGTTTATAAACAACAATCAAGCAACGATTAATTTGTTTGCTATCAGTCACAACCACGAAGTCATTATTAATCGTAGTTCCAGTTTGTAGGGTACCCCTTCCCTTGGCCACGAAACGAAAACGGCAGCGCGGGCGCAAGCACGCCACGATGCTGTTGTAGTAAGCAGCGCGACGTTGCAACACCGTCACGTGCGAGAGAGACGGACTGTTGACACGTGCAGCCGCCAGAGGGAGAGGGGCGAACCGGTCGAGCAGGTAAAAGGGGGTTTGTATGCGCATGCGCACACGGGCCAGCACACCACAACAACGAAATCACGAAGCCAGATGCAGGCAACAGTATGTTCTTTGGTAGATAGATCAAAAGCTACGAGAAGAATAAACAACATTGTTGTAGTTGGCAGCCTTCTAATATATTTTTAACCTTACTTATACTTGATTCTGAGTAACCCCTTAAAATTTCAAACGCACTTGAAATTGAAAACTTACAAATAAGGTAAATGAATGCTAGTCAGCTGAGTTACTTTTGATCACAATCAAAAACCTAAAAGTTTCTCAATGTAGTCGTTTCCGTACTAATTATGAATAAAAAATTGACGTGTAATGAACATAAGTTAGATTTTCTACGATTTTAATGATCAATTTTTAATAATTTATAATATCTCTTGTTTCTGTTATTGTGTAACAATAACTGAAGAACAATAGTTGTTCAGTTTTATGGGTAGAGTCACCAGCCACTTAAAGTATATTAATTTCTTTGATTATTAATTTAAAATTACAGTTCCAGAGGCCATAATTAAGAAAAGTTTATTCTTAACAGCTGTCGATAGCTACCTATCTATCTAACGCGGCAATGCGGCCAGCGTCATGGGCACTTTTGGTCCGACACGTGCAGGGACGGGATTGACTAAGGTTCTATTTACAGGACCTTTTTAAGGCCATTAATACTTATATTAACTTATAGACAGCTAGCTTCGTAAACTGATAAAGTGACGTGTTTTAATTTTTAAATACTTATACTTAGTACAGGTTTCTCTGTTAGGCACGACAGGGCACAACATATCTAGTTGTGTTCCAATTTAATAAACATAATATTTTTATAACTAGATTTCTTCTGCTGTATAGTCAGTACGATTGACTCCGGTAACCAGACGCAAAAATGCATACAAAAGACATCAACGCGACATGTTCTACATTAACCATCGAGCTAATAAGTATACTACGCTTATACTACGAGAGTGTTATAGGTATATGTATATTTCATAATCCTCGCAAGATTCGTTTAAATACAATAGAATGGACACTGGGCAATATTACTTTACTATGTTACTGTGATGGAAACTGACAAACTAGGTATATACAAGATGAGATGACTGACTGGTAAATACTTCCAAAGCTCTTAACTTTTGTTTAAAAACTTTGCTGAAAACGGTAAAAAAGTGTTTGGACTTTTCACTGAAACTTAACTCACAAGTTGATAGTTTTATAACAAAACTACAAACTTTATTGCTACTCGTATTATACCAAAGCTGTAGAACAAAAGTTGTTATTTCATGAGTAAATATGCGATCGATCGTACGTACAGTTCTAATATTAAACTGTTAACTTTAAGAAAGAATACGTAGCAAACGAAAAATAATTGTTGGAATAATAATAATTTCCTAACCACAAGTGGTGTTGTTTGAATAATGTTATTAAAGCAAGCATAGTCATACATATCATACCAAGTTTACATGGGCAGCAACATTACCTGAAAAGAAAAAAAATAATCAGCTCATGTTTCTTGTGTATTAATAAAAATAAAACATTAATCACAGTTAAAATAGATAATCCCTCTAAGTAATATGAAGTGCCTAACTAAATAAATATACATATACTATTAATATTTTGACTTAGTAAACCTAATAAACAATGAAAGTTTTCATAGATTTCCGATAAAGGAAAAAGTTTTTTAAGAAACAGTAAAATCTCTCATTTCAAATAACACGTTTTCAGTCACAATAAACTTCACCTTGTTATACATGATTACGGGTATATTCTAGAGCCTCCGATCCGAACCCCAATTCTGTTCCTTTTGATGCCACCTTAACCTAACGAGCCGCCTCCCATATCTACTACTGTGGCAACTGGCGACCTCCATCGAAACCTAAAGTAACGGAATATCAAGTTGTAATAATTTATTCCGCCGCTGGGTATGTTTAAATCTCAATCTGTTCGATATTCACGCAGCGTCAACACAGAAATAAAACTACTTCGTAGCCTCAAAGAAAACAGCGGTGGTCCACACTGAACACCTGCCGCGGTTGGCCTTCTTTCCGCCACTTTCCGCTCCACCAAACTAGCTTGATACAAAGACTTTCACTGGGAAGTCGCTATCGGCGAATCCAATCAAGCAACTCATTAAACTTATTCATTTCATCGCTCACCACAAATCATTCGATATACCTACTATAGCATTACATCCGGACCATGCCTATATCAAACTAAAAATAGTATTTACTGAATAGAGTACATATACTAGTCATCTGAGTTACTTTTTCGAGTTATTTCAAACGAGTACGTTTATTTTAATAAGATAGGTACATATAACTTTTTTGACTCAGATATCCACCCCGTAGTAGACAGACGATACTATATTTTCATACCAGATATTTAAAATCTTTTGTGACGCCATGATTTTCAGCGTTCTTTATCCAAATTATAAGAAGCTGAAGGAAAAGGTGTGAAGGCCGTCGTCGTGCGAAAGCTTTTGACACATCTGTCTAATCTGTCAGAGGCGACTGACAGGAACTTATTGAGTCTATAATCGTTTATTAATTTCAGAAAAGTGACACATAAAGATATTTTCCAACTGTACAAACTACCACACCCCGGACACAAAAAACTTACCTACATACTTCCACTACATAAAAATATGACTTTTGTACATCCGTAAATTACTGTATTATTATTATAATTGTATAACGTGGCTTGCGCTAAGTAACCGTATCGGATCTCACCCGCAGGAGGTGAGGTCACCTTTTAAAAAAGGTCAGAGAGTGGCCATACTACGACATACTTATGTTATTCTTCTTCTGCTCTAATATCAGAGCTGGACTCTTGTCAGTGTAGTTCACACCATTCATTTCTATTCTATTCTATTTAAGGAAACCGTCTTTGTATGACATTCATTCATCTCTGTACGACATCACGTCAAACTTCTTAATTTGGTACATATAACTTATCCTCAGTCTTCCCTTTCCACGCTTCCCTTCAGTTTTTCCTTCCAAGATGTTTTAATGTTATTAGTAATAGATAAATACTTTACCACTATAAAATTCTACTACTACTAGTCTACTGTCTATGGGCGGCGGTAATCGCTTGGTGATCCGTCTGCTCGTTTGCCACCTATCACATAAAAATAAAAAGAAACTACTATAAAAGTGTGGTTTCGAATTTAGAAGTTAAAGTACAACTTAACGTTTATTTTTAGGTGTAATTGAACTTAGTGACGTAAGCGTTTGAATATTTACTCCTCTGTTATACAGAGTATTATAAGTATGTATAAGTAAGTACAAATAATACAAAAGCGAGCAAAGGGTTTTATTTACTCACAGGTCCAAAAAGTACCAACTTATCAAATTCACTCCACCTAGCATTTTTCCGCGGCGTGCGTGGGCCAGGGTTTACGAAAATTTTATTTCGAACTTTTCGGGTTTTATTAGAACCTCTTTTTTAACGCCTTATACGAGTAAAATCTATGTTTATGTATATCTATGTTTTGAGGCGTATCATTCAAACAAGTAAGAAGTCTGTATTTTAATAAGTAAAAATTGAAGTATTCTACAATTATCTATTTAAAACCTAGTCTGTGTCTCAATAAGAACAAATCTAACGATATATGTTATGAGGAGGAACGAAACTCAATGTGACTAGGAGAGTGTTGAATATGAAAGTGGATGGATTAGTGGGAAGAGGAAGGCCAAGGAAAAGATGGCTGGATTGTTTGAAGGATGATATGAGTATGAAAGGAGTGAGCACTGAGATGACAGCAAGAATATGTGAAACTTAAGCAAAGGCATTAAGTGAACCCGATCGTTGTTGAGGTGAACTTTATTAACTCATGAAACTAAACAACTTTAGATCTATGCTTTGCTGAAATAGAAAACACTACTCTCTCTCTATACAAGGTTTATGAGTCGTGTACCTATTGTGATTTATTTTTATAAGCAGTTCATTTTTTTTGTATTCATTAAAGTTGTTAATTTTATGAGTAATAGCCCACTTTGTGCACCTATATTTCCATAGATTTTCTTAACGAATTCCATGACCAAATTAATGTAGGTACCGCGAAAGGATATATTTAACAAACTTCCGCATAGAAATGTAATAATTTTCAGCTGTATAGGCGTGTCTGTTAGTTTAGCTGAATCTGTAGCATCAATATTTTCATGGATTTTGGCGTGAGAGTTATTGTTAGTTTAATGTAGATCCTCTGACTGTTATTAAATACACTGCTGTGTTTAAATTTTACCATTAACTAGTTTATTTATATTTATATATACAGTTACCTGGGTACTATGATCTCATGAACATTTGAGTAAAAAATAAAAATATTTACAAAAAAAAAACAGATATTTTAATGAATATAAAAATAAAAACTCAAAAGAAAGTATATGTAATTTTTCCCCTTTTCACGAATACGTAAATGACGCTCGCAAGAGCTATATCTCCAAAGCTCGAGGGAAAAATCTTTGAAAAGTTTCAGGAAAACAGCTGTTTTTGATGAAATTATTTTTATTAAAAAAAAATATTTAAAAGTTTTTACTTCGGACTGACTCTGTGGCTTAGTGGTTAGCGCTCCTGACTCCTGATCTGAGAGTCGTGAGTTCGATCCCCACCTAGGGCAAACATTTCTGTAATGAGCAGATTTGTTTGCTCTGTGTCTGGTTGCTTCTCTTTCGGACCTACATATGTAAAGTTGCGAAATGGCGAAAGCGTTTCACCCCCAGTATTTCTGTGATATCTTTGTTTCTATATAAGTTACAATATATTAACTTAACTTCTACCCATAAAACAACTTTCCCCAAGCAACCTATATGTATAGGCGAATCAGCTGACCAAGCTAAAGGTACTCTCATACCTGAAAAAAATTGCGTCCCAAAATTACCTACAATCTGGAACGCAACTTTATTTAGTATTTTTCATTTCAATTCTAAGTTCTCCATCACGCACAGTGTGGTGTTGCTAGGACACGTCTCCAGGCGGTTTCATTTAATATTCCGGTCTCACTGTGCATTGTTAAACAATTGTAAAGTAGCTACTTCAAGTGAACTACATTCTCGTACTGAGAACAAACGTTTGCGATCCAATGAAAATATACTTGCAAGGTTTAACTTACAGGCTGTCCCAAAATGAAAAAGGTGCGCCAAGAGTGATATTGTAGTGAGTTAGCTCACAAATTTAATAAAAGGAAATATAAATATGACCCAAGTAAAAAGGTTACAAGTTTTTGGGAAACTTCACTAAGGTAAAATTTATATTACAACATATCTGATAGTGCCACCAACCGTCTACCGACTCCCCATAACGAACGTGAAGTACTTATACATGTAGTTTTAGAACACATCTATGAAGTTTCGATGTGTAAAGACATCTTCGTAACATTAACGTAACGTTGTTGCATTTTTTTTTAATACCGGCCTACCATCGTCTTAATGTCTCCCTGTTCTATTAACAACCTATACCGCCACCACTGCTGGGGTACGACTCTTTTTCCAAACCTCGGGCAGGTTATGCCATACCCCACATACGGGTGCCAAGTCTGGATTGGTGGAGGCTGTGGGGCCAGTGGCCAATGTTAGTGTCAGAAGCCGCCCTATATAGATGTGGCTAAAAGACTGCCATCTAGTGATAGCAACTGGCACCAATGGCTTAACATACCTTCCGAAGCACGGAAACGGTCGAGACAAATGCCACTTAAGTCAAACCCATCCAGGTTAAAGCCGTGGCTGTAGTTATATATCCTACGTTATCGACGCGACTATGCAAACCGCACTTAGCCACGTCCACTTCGAAGTAATAATAATACCCGGGACGAATCACACACGGTCATCTGGCCCCAAACTAGGATTCCCTGTACTATGGAAACCGGAGACATATACATACACATATACATTTAAATACATACATACACAGGGTGTTAAAAAAGTGCGTTTGAAATTTTAAGGGGTTACTCAGAATCAAGTATAGAATCCAGGAAAAATATTGAAAAAATTCGCTCTTCAAATTTTTCAGGTTTTCATACAAATTCTTCATTCACTATTCAGATTTAGTATGAGAATCTGAAAAAAAAAATTGAAGAGCGGTTTTTTCAATATTTTTCCTGGGCTCTATACTTGATTCTGAGTATCCCCTTAAAATTTCAAACGCACTTTTTTAACAACCTGTATAGATATAATACACCCAGACACACAGCAAACAAATCTGCTCACCACAGAAATGTTTGCCTGGGTGGGGATCGAACCCACGACTCTCGGATCAGGAGTCAGGAGCGCTAACCACTAAGCCACGGAGTCAGTCAGAAGTAAAAACTTTTAAATAATTTCTTTTAATAAAAATAATTTCATCAAAAACATCTGTTTTCCTGAAACTTTTCAAAGATTTTTCCCTCGAGCCTTGGAGATATAGCTCTTACGAGCGTCTTTTACGTATTCGTGAAAAGGGGAAAAATTACATATACTTACTTTTGAGTTTTTATTTTTATATTCATTAAAATATCTGTTTATATTTTGTAAATATTTTTATTTTTTACTCAAATGTTTATGAGATCATAGTACCCAGGTAACTGTATATATAAATATAAATAATATATAAATAGTGTTTAATTCAGAATGAACGTCACTCGTCTCACAAAATATAGGGTGCATAAAAAAACATAATAATAATAACATAACATAATAATAAAATCTAAACAACTAATCTAAACATAATGATAACATAATGATCTTTCCAGGCACTTGAAATATTTACCGCCAAACTTTCCACACCTAATACGATAAGTTACGAAACGCTTACAAAAGTTACAATACTTACCTAGGTATTTCTATTTTTATCGATAATATACGCTTCCATTAAAGAATTTTTGCAGCATTGGAGGCAACCTCCGTCTATACCTTGTGGATAGAACGTTTAAATGTACCAACTGCCACACGATAAGAAGAAGCACTGGAGGCAAAAACTATTTCCTTTAAAAATATCTAATTAAATTAAATTAATTACCCTAAAATTCGAATAACTTAAAAACCACTCAACAGATTTTCATTGAACATAGCTAAGGACCACCCAATGATACCTCATTTCAAATTTAATATAAAAATACTTTATAATATTCGGATAACATAGACAGATACACGTAATCTTCAAACTTATAACAACCCTCCTTTTTTGGCCAGGGCTGTATACCTTCAAAGCTGAGGAGGTCGTGAATATACTGTAGTGAATATTGTATTTAAGGCAAACCTCTAACAGCCTTCTAGATATTTTTTCCTAGAATATTATGATTATGAAATAGTTAAAATGTAAAAATAAAGTGTCTACTCAGTAGTGGCTTTCCGAGACCTTAATTGAAGGCTGTGTATAACGTTCCTACAGTTATAAAAGCATCTTGTACTTTGTTCAAAATGAACATAAGTATAAAAAGTTAAGTACTGTGCAGTGTAATGGGAAACTATAGTGAGAAGAGAAACAACGGTGGGATCTTTCTTCCCGATAGTGTTTCAAAGAGTCGTGTTAGTATTGTTTTAGTGGTAGCGCATTTGATATCTGAGATCAAGTTGATCACTCAACAGCCTTACATTCAGAAGCAAAATGTTATTACATTGCATAACTGTAACTAAAATGACAAGTAGAAAGGCTACATTTAATTTTCTTAAAGGTGCACTAAACATCAAAAATGATTCAGAGTCTTGCGATATTTTTCAAATAATTAAAGCAAATTTTCTTGTAGCTATTAATCGATGGATTCAGATATCTAAGCGGATATCTAAGCTTATACAATAAGGTATAACAAACTCACCTGAAACTATTTAATTGAACTAATTTCTACTCATGAATCTGAACAACTTTCTCCAAGGAACCCATACTCAATTCGCGAAATTCCCCAAGAAGGATTCCCGGGAGATAGTCATTCATGGATAGAAGCTCCTGCGGTTAAATAGGTTTCGCTATAATTTTATTAATGCAAAATTTTATTACTTACATATACATATTACATGGAATCTTTCTTTAGGTATCACTGCTGAGTCACACACCAATAACACAATCGATAATAAAATGATTTTCTCGTTTGTCTGCGTCAACGACAGGCGAGGGACGCGGATAGGGCTAGGCCAGGAGATAGGGTGGTGATTTGCTATCGGGATGTCAAAAGTGACAGTCACCGTTCTTATAAATATAATCGATTTCATAATAGCCATTTCGTGATTCAGTACTTTGTACATAAGAGGGTGCTGTGCCTCATGTAACTACTAGGTACACCACAAAAATAACAGTGTTAGCAGTTTACGCCGTATAACTTGAGCGAGTGGACTCACCATAACTGTAACAGTGTGCAACTGTCGAATTTCAAGCAGTGAACTAAATGCGGACCGGTTCGATAATACAGCGAATACGATACGGCTTATTCTGGGAATCGTTCGAGCATTTTTCGAATTTCGCGTCGTATTTTCTTCATCAAAGGATATCTCTACAATTTATTTCAATTATATACATATTCGCTTTTCAATTTTTATTTCATTTACTTTTTATTTAATTCTTCGTATTTATTACCATAGTTCCAATGAAATATCTGAGCCTTATAATATAATATTAATACTATTCCAAGTAATGCCGAAAAATTTTGATAACCACTGTATAAACTTTAATGGGCTCGAGCTTTCGGCTACAAACTTTCCATCAAAAAAAAGTTTTCAAGAAAATCACGCATATAAAAACAAACATAATGACCGAAGACAGAATTAACTACTTTTTTTAAGTCGCTTTAAACTTTATAAGGGACCTAACTTTTCATTATACCCGAAATAAATTAAAAGATAGACCCGTTTGTAATGATACTAAAGTCTTATTCAAAATTCAAAATTCAAAATCATTTATTTATTTACGTAGGTACATTAAGCACTCTTATAAACGTCATATCATTTTGCTGGAGGAATATTCCAAATGTCATTATCATTAAAATAATCTATAGTCTTACAGTATCCTCTTGAACAAATACAGCGTTTTATATGTTTCTTAAATTTACATTCTGGTAGTTCACACACGTCAAAAAGCGTACACACTGCCCCACCAATGATTCGTATTTACTTAGGATCCGCCATATTTTCTTTTCAACGAGGTGTATGATGGATGTCTTCGTCCATTAAACACATTTTATTATAATTTTCTAAGCACTAAGAAAGATAGGTAGGTATGTAGATATTGTAATAAAGGAAAGTATAATAAAATAGATTTTGCGGCTTTCAATATCATATGATATGATGAATATCCGTCATTTGTAGGGTTCCGCAGTCAACAAGGAACGCTTATAGTTTCGCCATGTCCGTCTGTCTGTCTGTCTGTGTTTGTCTGTCCGCGGCTTAGCTCATAGACTATTAGTACTAGAGAGCTGTAATTTAGCACGGATATGCAAATTAATCACGCCGAAAAAGTGGCAAAATAAAATCTTGAAAAAAAAAAACACGGGAAATGGGGATGTTTTTTTTTCTGGTCTATCCCATGGTGTGGGGTGTCGTTAGATAGGTCTTTCAAAAATATAGTGGGTTTGCGAAAACCATTTTTCGAGTCAGGGATCCGTTTTGGAAATATTAAGCTTTAAAGTGAAAATTTTTGTAAAAGGCATGTGTCCCTCACCCTCTATGTTTCTAGAAATGTAAAAAAATTCACGGCAGTAGTATATATAACGAGGTTAAAAGAAAAACTATTACAGCTAAGAAGGCTTTACAAGTTAACGAGTAGTAGTCAATTTTGTAAGACGGAAGTTTTTTTTCCCCTTGAAGCAGTATCCGTCGAAGTACCCTACACTACGCGTGGCCCGACACGCACTTGACCGCTTTTTTCAGAGCTATTTCAAATGTCTGTGAGCTTAAAAAGACTACTATTTATTATTAAATCGATCGTCCCAATACTAGTGTTATTTTTTTGTCATATCCATAGTCCGGTATTTTTTTTTTAACTGTCGCTCGTTGATGTCTTTGGTATGAAGTCGCCAGCCGAAGCCGATTCCTTCACCTTTAATACTGTTCCTTTAACTGTTCTATTTATACTCGTAAACTAAATAACATTATTACCTAACGGAGGATGTTCAGTAGTCTGCGTTGTTTCGTATCTAGTTCTCCCGCTTGTAAGTCCGAGGAATACTGTGTTGTGCGTTTGATTAGAAATGTAGTTGGAAGTCCCATGACCATCTACAATCTTTCCAGATATTAATTAAAGTTATATTCAACTTTGGTTTTAACTATAAGGGGTCGTCCATTAATCACGTGAGGCTCAAAAGGGGGTGGGGGGGGGGTTCGGAAAAAAACACGAAATATCACTAGGGGGGAAGGGGGTGTAGTGAGATATCACGTGTATTTATTTTTTCGTTGAACGCGCAATTTCTAGAGTAATATCCAAACGTCGGACTGTTGTTGTTACGTTGTTTTTAACTTATCCCAAGGTTCGAAACGGCTTCCGGCAGTCAGAAATAACCTGCAACCTTAAGGTCTGTCTGGACATTTTTATCACGGGGGTAAAACTCCTAACTTACTAAGTTTAAAAAACTTAGATTATATTTCCAGCCAGAATTAATCAGGTTGTGATGGACCTTAATATAGGAGATATTTCCTCGGTGCCTAGCTACATCAATTTTGCGAATTTCAACTTAATTCATATACCAGTAGACGCGCAAGTTCATTCTCTATCAAACTGCATTCATAATTCGTTTTCGTAAAAAATGTAAGTTAGGAGTTGTTAGCACTTCTCCGTCGAAAAACTACCTTGCGCGTTTAGTAGCTTCTTTTATCTAATCTGAATATAGTCCATATTTCCGTTTTCGTTGGCTTTTTCATAAATATATTTTATAGCCAGCTAGTTATGTTAATAAAAATGTACACTAAGTGTAAGATTTTATAGACAACAAGATATTCAAATTCCTTTTCAAAAGGAACTTTTGAACTGATTTGATTTCGCAGAATTAGCACCACGAAGGATTGCTTTCGCTATTGAGCGCTACAGCCCCTTCTCTGGCATAATATTCACAACATCAATTATTATTTAAGCCTATAATAACGTACTTATTATAATATTGTTTACTCTGGAATTATGAGCTAACCATTAAACTGAATCGTTCGAGATTAGTATCATTACTTGTTTAGTACCAAGAACAGTTAAATCCACGTTTGATCATACTGACATGTAATATTATGGACATTTTAACATATACATCTACTGCAGTGTGTTTAGATAATGTGAGCAATATACAACAACACTGTAGTTGACGTGTAATTTTTTTTTTTTTTTTTTTTTTTTTATGTGATAGGTGGCAAACGAGCAGACGGATCACCTGATGTAATACACCGGTGTTCATAAAATATTGCAGTTTTAAAAATACTACATGACATGAACCTTGCGCATATATCACTCTACCTCCTACACTCTAGTATCAATAATCTTCGATCATATCTCAAAAACTTTGAACTTTCAAAACTAATTATCACAATAGATTCAATCAAATAAAAAATCGGATCGCTTAAAATATGACACTCGACAAATAAAAACGGATTTAACAATAACTTGCACTCCAAAATAAGTAAGCTGTTTAGGCTAGAGGTTCAGCCAAAAGACGTACAATACGTACACCTGAACAACATGACTATTGTTATATGCAGTCGAGTAAGAAGGAAAATATTTTTCTTTATAATTTTATAATTTTATTCGCCAACCATTCGCTTTCATCACGTCACGAATTCCAAAAGAGTTATAAACAGGGTGTAAAAATACCTCTCACGAAAACCTAAACGGTAGCTCCATACTGAACAATTTTCCTCAAGGAACCCATAAAGAATTCTCAAATATTTTTTGGACATTTCATATAAATAAGTGAACTTATTTTACATGGGTAGTCTGTTTTATTAGAATTTAGTATCGTTTCGAAAGTTACTCAGTCTAATCAGTAAAAACTCAATTTCAAACTTCGGGATGGGTTTTTGTATACCCAATAACATTATTTTATTCTGTGAATATACAGGTACGTAGATACCTACTTATGATGTTACATGCGTAGCGATAGCGTACGTAACATTATGTAAACTCAGCGCATTCACAAAGGTTGTTTACATACACAGCGTTATTGTGCCTGGGACACCTCAAGCTGACACCTAAAGACGGACAGACGTGACACGTTTGAGACCGACTGGTCAAAGTTAGACAGTAACCTATGTATATCTATGTAAGTCCTTAGATAAGTATAGTTAATCTAAACGACCTCAGGCTAACTATGTGATGTACACAAAAAGGTGTATCGTGAGTTAAAGTGTCCAACTTGACAGTCTTTTGGTCTAGGTACTGTTAGCTGAAATTGCAATAAAAATTGAAACTTTTCAATCAAATAAATCAGCTGATTGGCTCATCTCCTATGGAAAGTCTAAAAACCATTTTGCAATTTAGACAAAATTGTAGATCAAATTTTTTCAGTATGGATTATGAGTAAGAATGAAAGCCCATGTAATACATTTACATTGCTAGACCTTTATGTTACAACGTGTATGCGAACCTTGTATGCATTGAATTTGAATCCGTAGGTACACATTCCTGTACCTTTTGAACTCTTTTATCCTTAAATTAAAGTAATAAGAACAAGAATTTTATGGATTTTAATTTAATCCAATATAGCTAAACAACATCGCGGCGAAGGGCTGTCTTTTGTGGATTTTCACCAAATTTAGCTTAACACCACCGCTGTAAAACCTGATTACAAGCGTAAAAAATCTGACTGAAATCGGTTCACATGTTTCTGAGCAACGATGCCAGTTGCCACAGACAGACACGCAAGAGGTTTAAACTTCGAAATAGCGGAGGGTCAAAAAAGTAAAAATGTTATATTGTGATGAAGTACTTTTGTAATGTAGTTAGTGCCTCAGGTTTAGAAGTATATTTCATTACAGATAAACAGAAATAATAGTAGTGTATATGTCCAGTGAGTGCATGTTGCTGTTAGTGCACGCGATTTGCCGATTCAGTAGCAAGCAAGCAACACTTCCTAGAATATACCGTTTTTACAATTAATGTATAACGTATTTCCTAAAAACTTGTTATTTTTTAGGGTTCCGTAGCCAAATGGCAAAAAACGGACCCTTATGGATTCGTCATGTCTGTCTGTCCGTATGTCACAGCCACTTTTTTTCTGAAACTATAAGAACTATACTGTGGAAACTTGGTAAGTAGATGTATTTTGTGAACCGCATTAAGATTTTCACACAAAAATAGAAAAAAAACAATAAATTTTGGGGGCTCCCCATACTTAGAACTGAAACTCAAAATTTTTTTTCATCAGACCCATACGTGTGGGGTATCTATGGATAGGTCTTCAAAAATGATATTGAGGTTTCTAATATCATTTTCTTCTAAACTGAATAGTTTGCGCGAGAGACACTTCCAAAGTTGTAAAATGTGTAACTTCCACTTCCCCGTAACTTCCACTGAAAATTGGTTTGAACGATATCTAGAAAGTAGTTTTTATTAATACGTCATAAATCGTAAACCGCAATTTACCTTTCATTCAAGTTACAACGAACTACAAAAACTTTTATATTATGTTACTTGCTGCTACGGAACCCTTCATGGGCGAGTCCGACTCGCACTTGGCCGCTTTTTTATTTGACATGTACTATTATAAGAACAATTATTGTTACAGAATAGCTAACGTAGAATGAAATCGTGATGAATAATTGAAAGCAAAATATACTCATTTGCGTTCAATCAAACCTTAAATCCGTTAGTTAATTTAATTAAGGTCAGATACAGACAACAAACAGCATACTTTCAAGGCGGGCGGCACGTCCTCAGATGCATTGCTGCGTGCGTTTCAATGCATTCAGAAAAATCTGTTCCAAAGTACGACTCCGTAAAACCAGGTAGATGATTAAAAGCTCGAGACTAGTTGTTTGCGCTGACAATATCGAGACGCCTGTAGAAACAGGTCGCTGTTTAAAATAAACAGCACTAAAATATATCTTAATTTTAATTAAGTATGTCTTGATTATAAGAATAATATTTTAACAACGAATATTTTAACTATCCTTGGGGAAGGCCTTCCAGCAGTGGACGTATTTCGGCTGATAGATAGATAGATTTTAGCGAAAGCTTTTTCAGTTGTTTTAAAAACACTCACTAAATATGTAGCACAATATGATATTCAATAAAAATCAATAAATTGCTACGCATATGTGTGCTACCACTTGTATGTGTATTCTTATACTGAATGAACAAATTAAAAGTTTAAGCTCATATAAAAATAAAATAAAGTATTGAATGCAATCAGGTGATTTTATCGCTGAAAAGCTGCCTGTTCTCTTCCCCATTTCAGCATACCTATGTAGCTAAAAATCTTTATATTTTTTTCAGTTTGACAGCAATGAGCCGCAAGATATGATTAATATCTTTATTTTTCCCATAAACTTGATATCTTTTATCCTTACTCTTCGTTATTTTGTCATTGGAGGAAACCATGGTAGCAACTAGCAACCACCCTTTTTTAGAGTACCCAGTTACTCGTAGGTGTATATTATGTCTGTGACAGCTTTTATTATAAACTTTTTTATGGTTTCTTAAGCCATCTGTAACGATTAAAAATAACTTATATTTAAAAGCAAAGAAATAAGCTTTGCCCCTGTCTATCTGCGCCTAAGGTTTTATACGGAAGAAAGTGTCATTCACATATTTGTATACGTTTTTTTCTATATTCATTGATATATCAATGCAGGTACTCCACCTGGATACCTATACAAATATGAGCATTTATAAAAAATATAGTGTATACATAATAATACGTAAATATACGTATATAGGCTCCTTCTGAAATAAATAAAAATGATTCTATTCCTCATGAAACTAAATAACTTTTGCCTAAGAAAACGGAAAGCCAATTTTCAAACAAAATAGAGGCTCATTCTGAAATATAATCTGAAAAATGAAAATAAATAGGTAGGCACAATGACAAGTGTAACTATTATATCATCTGTGACGAGGATTTATTAAGGTGACCTAGCCTAGCAGGTAAACAAGTCAGACACACTAAATCCCGGCTTAGGTTCGCCCTATAGTGAAAATAAAGAAAGAAATGAAATAGTTATTATATTAGCTTTATTTCGTACTTTGTTTAATTGATGCTTTTCGTGGAATACAACAGCTTAAGTAGGATTAACGCCCTTGTTGCTATTTAAATCGGTGCTTATATCGGTCATATCATAACTAACGAAGCTTAATAGTAATTGTCTAATATAAACCCACCGATAATGGAGGTAAGAAAACCCATGAACATTTTTTAAAATAAAAATATAAAATTTAAAAACATAAAATAAAACGCTTTGGTAAAAAAAAATGTACGCTCGTCATTATCAGATATTTTTTATTGTTTAGTGTTTATATTAGACACTTTTTAAAACTTTCTTTCTCTATGGCTTTGTTGAAAAGATCGGCTTTGCGATAACATTTAAATTACTCGATCCCCTCAACATCTAATTTGTGATTGAAAAAAAAAAACAAATTAATGACCACAAAGACATTTATCTCGCGACCTGGCCTTAGAAAAGAGTTGTTTTAAATTTTCTCACACATTATTAATCTACTAAGGTGATATACTTTTCGGAACAGTCACGGTATAGATATAGATTCATCACGCTAACTAAATAGGCTTCCACTTTATTTTTCAGCGCCCCATTGGCCCAGTCCTTGCGAAGTAACATTTAAGTGCTTTAATCCAATTCGATGGTCGTTAAAGAGGCTAAAAAAGACGAAATATGTGTGGATAGCTGGTAGAGCGGCTACAAGATGGCTCTGGCGGTCTGCGCTAGCGCACCTGCATCCAAACTGGTTTTTGAACACGATTTCACTCTCCGAACGAGCGCCAAAACCTTCTTGTGAACCTTTCGGTAAAGAATTGTGTTTATTAACTGTTAAGATTTACAGGTTAGATTCAGTTGTATTACCTATACGTATGATGCTTTTTACGATATAACTAAATACTTTAATGTGTTTTATTGTCGAGTTCGTCCTCATTTCGAGGTAAGTTAATTGTTTCTTGATTCCTCAGGCGTTTTATATTTATAACAAAATCACTTGAAAACATTTAACAAGTTAAGATGAATGGCACAATGCATATAGGTATCTTATCTAAACTTAATAAAAAAGATATCTTTAATTTTTTTAGCCTGTATTATGGTTTTTAATCTCCCTTTTTGAATCCCTTTCTCTTTACGGTACCTACTTTATTTTTCAATATAAAAGGTGACGTGGTATTTAAAAACCATTGAATATGATTGCAGGAATAACTAAGGGATTAGTAAAGTTTTTGGGGTGTACGCGTGTATGTAAGTATGTCCGCTTCATTGTTAATTCGTAAAGCCTAAACGGTTTAATTCATCTGTATTCCCAGATATTCGTACGATGCATTTTATGTAGTCGAATGTTAATATCGTACATCGTATTTACATACATTATGCTTTATTAAATTTGTTGAGTTAGGTTATTTTCTACCATAAAGTCGGTATAGGACCTAACTTAAACCATAAATAACCTTGTTGAAAGGACCGAAAATGTATACTTTCTTTTTCCACTCATACTTTCACTGATCATATTTTGATCAATTTATACGAAAAGTTCTATTTCTTCTGTGACCTGACAATAGATTATTTATAGTTCCAGTTGTCCAAGGACTTGAGTGTGAGTCACCCTATTAGAATCTTGAGTGAGTGAGATGAGAACGTCCACTTCAACAATATTGAAATACAGGCAACAGTAATACAAGTGTTGCGTCTAAAGGTAATAGGTAACGACTGCCGCTACACCTGGACCACGTAACATACCATTATGCCACTAAATAGGTAGGTACCTGTGGCTCTGCTTGCATAGTTTTATAATTGCTTCATCAAAGGCTAATTAGGTAAGGTACTTACTTAGGTTATTACTTCTTTAACATTTTTTATAAGTTAGGTAAATTAACCTAACCAATTCAATTAAACGAATTAAACATTATTTTAAATATATGTATAAGTATTTACATTCCATGACAATCGAGGCGACACATTTCAAAATCTATCCTGCAGTTTGGGCTGAAGAAGGGAACAATAAAATGGATATACATACAATTATTCTCCTTAATAAAACTGAATAAAATTATTTTTCAAATCAGTATTAGAGGAATAGATAACAAACTTAAACTTAAAAATAATTAAGAAATCTTTACACTGGGATGTTCTTTTTTTTTGTAATTTAAGTAGGTATCAGTGTGGTTCTGTGTGGTAGGCACTGTGTGCTAGCATAGAAAAGAAAGGTCTCGTTTCACACTTCACTTCACTTCAAAAATACAATACATTATCCTGCTGACGACAGGGTAAAAATTACTCTCACAAAAGCGTTCTGGAACGCTTTCAAAAAAAAGTGATAAACCTAGTACATAGTAGGTAGAAAAAATGAGGATTTATAAGATAGGTAGGTACCCATTTAGAGCATATACTTCAACTTCTATTTATGTTTTCACTTATTTGTAAAATATTTTCTGAGTGTCATGTTATTTGGATTATGTTTAATTTAATTACCTATCCGTATAATATACTGATTTCCTTATGAAGGCTTGAGTGTGAACGGCAGGTACGTAGATATCTTCAATAATAACTCTCACCAGAACGCTTCCTCGTGTCGATGTCGTGATAGAAGCAGGTAAAGGGCATTCCACACGGTGAATGTGCTATAATATTTTATCTTACGATACTTGCAAATGAAATATTATATCTAGTATCGTAAGGTATCACATACGGCAAAGTTACAATAATATTTTTTTTATTTTTTATTTGGAAGATTAACAGATAAACAAATTGTTGTTTGTCTGTTAATCTTCCAAATAAAATAAATAAAAATAAACCTACCTAAATATTGATTTAGGTAAATACAAAATGGATCAAACAATGCTAATTATAAATATTCAATATTATTATTTTATTTCGCTATTGGCGAGCGATATTTTGTCTTACGATAAAATTGTTTATTACCTATATCTTTATCCACAGTATGTGACGCGCTTAAAAGGCACTTAACGAGTAATGTAATTACAATTAACCAATTTGTAATTATTGACTAAGTCAAAATCTTTATCAATGTCAACTAATTGTCACTGAGCACATACCTAGGTAATATTTAATTAATAATAATTAATATTCCTAAATTGTTGCATTTGTTAATTATGGTTTACTAGCAGAGATGCCCAGTAAACCATAATTAAAACAAAGTCTTGAAAAATTGCTAAGTTAGAAATTATAAGATTTACCATTATTTATATTTTATATTTACCTACCTATATTTAAATTTTTCTTTTTAGCTGACAAATTGGTAATAATGGTTGGAGTGCACTATGTATAAGGCAGCTCCTTTAAGTGCACCCCAACCGAAATTTTTTTTTAAAACTAAACATTTCCACTTGATGTATATCCGTCCATTATAATGACTTTATTGTTGTTAAAATCAAGTTAACCACTAATGAGTAACGCAAGAGGACCCCTGCCCGACACTTAAGTTTCATAACGATTTTATTATTCATACTTGTATAACTTTACCACGCTTCGGTAATTTTGAGTCATTCTTAATTCTATTAGCAATACGGCATTTTATTTAACTGAAAGAAGTGGCCTTAAGTTATATTGACACGACCGCCAGCTAGCGACCGTTCGTTTTAGCGAGCGTGCGGTAAAGCAGCGGCGGCGGTGGCGGCGGCGGCGGCGGCGATGAGGTGGCGTGGCGATTGTCAGTGACTCAGAAAGTAAGTAGGCCTGCTTACCTGCACAGATCAACAGCAGCAAAGTAAACGGTGAAAGCTGCCAGTAGCACCCCATGGCAACGTTGCACACTTTCTACACTATTTTCTCACAATAATCCTACGCTCCCATATCGTCGGCACAAACAAATTCTTAACTAACCGACGACGCAATGCTAACATCAACTTAACTGTCGTAAATATTTAAACACTTAAAACTAGGCGTTAAACTATTCGATGACGCTTTAGCTTTGTTTAGTCACTTAACAATCACTTATGGCACTAAAACGCACTGTTTTGAAACTTTTTATCTCATTTTCAGATCCTCAGTGTTAGAGTTAAGCGCGAAATCGTGGAGCAAAAGTGACGTAGACGTCACTCGCGAGTAACGGTCGACCCGAAGCTAAAGGAGCGTCGGCGGCAGCGAGCGAACGCACACCGGTCCGACGAGCTGAGCGAGACAGCTGCTGAAATGAAAGAGAAAACAACAGCCACTACACTAAAGAAGTTTTCTTTGTCTCCTTAACTAGCTGATGCATGATGGCATGCACCGTCGTCGTAAACACAGCCCAGTGCAGCAGATCGGGACTCGGGACTCGCGACCGGCGACTAGGCATAGTTGAGCTCAGCACCACTTAAATACCTATAAACCATTCACACATACCTACAACAGCACCCGGACGCAAAGGTATCTTAGTAGATATGGGCTGACTGTTGATTTTGCCGAGTCGTCAGTTCTAAAATTGCCGATTAGTCTACAGTGGTGTCGATTCGGTGTTTACGAGTACCGATGTATTATTTCATTGCCTATCATTTCGTTTCTTTTGTCGGTGCGAATTTTAGTGTTTTGTTTTGTAATAATAAACATTGTTTACAGATATTCGTTTTTTTATTTCCGAGTTCCGACCAAACATTTGGTTTGGGCTCCAGCCCTCGATCATCTTAGCCAAAAAACACGTTAGTCTTCGTCCAAATTACACTTGGTATCGACTTAGCCGAAGCTGAAGTTAAGGTTTTATCATACACCAACAAAGTCAAGTCAGTGATAACATTCTTACTTATTGGCTGGGTTTTATGGTTAATTCTAGAGGTATACCAACTATTGGTTTTACCGTCTAATTAATTCTTAAATTGCCGACTATTTGGCAGTGCCGATCATTACTTTTCACCTATCATTTAGCTTCGTTTATCCATGCGAAAAAATGTCACATAAAAAAATCGCGTTTTTTTTAGTTTGTTTAGATCAGTGTTTTTTTAACCTCAAGGGGGTAGCAAAGCCTTTCTCAAGGAGTTAAGGGTAAAGCAAAAAGGCAAGTGTTTGTAGGTTCTACATTGCAATAAAAATACGTTTTCAGTGAGAAGGCTGAGCCTATTTACTTTTAACAATTTGTCAAAACGTGGTTGAAGACGGTAATAACTAAATCATTTTCTAATTGAAGAAAATTATAAACTTAGTCTTTCAAATCACTAATCTTTTGTATGTTTATGGCCTTAGGGGGGCGCAAGAGTTTTTTAAATTGTAACGGGGTCGGGTATTAAAAAGGGTTGAAAAACACTGGTTTAGAGACTGTATAGATTCCTATGGAAAACATTTCCTGTAGAAAATATTGTAACTGTGCAAAATTTCTTAGAAAAGCACACTTTTAAAATAGTTATTATGTAGGTATACTGATTTATAACTTTGGAGAGATATAAGAGTTATTGTTTAAATTATTATTTGCTTTGTGTTTTTAATTTAATCGAATGTCGACTTAAGACGCCGACACGTTAAGTCGATACGGCTTTAGTTCAGTGTTACTTACGACAGATAGAATTATAATAGGTAATAATAAAAATACTTAGTGTAAATTATTTATGTATTGTGTGAGTTATACACATAAGTGCTGTCCAGTCCTTCATTCGGTCGTTCAAAAACGTTGATTAAAACTACAAATACACGGAAAAAAAGAGTTTATTATTTTGAAGATTCAGTACACGAATAATGTATTACTGCTGCAGGTAATACACTTAAAGCATAAAAGAATTTTGTTCTTCAATGCGAAAAATAAATTTTAGGTGGGATTTTCAGTAAGAGGAAAACCAAATTTTTACAAAGGTTATACAAGAGCCGAACAAAGGCATTGACTTTGACCAAACATCTTAGGTCCTTTGGTCGGATACTATGATCTATCTACACCTTCCTAATCTATCTTTGAGTTCCTGTCTACTTTAGATAGGTACATAACACTTATTTTTATTGCCCTGCGACTTCTTTAGCTCATGATAGCGGCTCGCCCCGGCTCGGCTTCGCACGGGTGGACATTTATTTTTTAATCATTTTTCTTTTTTTTTCTAGTATAACCTTTGTTACTCAGAGGGCAATGTAGCATTCTAATGGTGAAAGAATTTTTGAAATCGGTCCAGTAGTTTTTGAGTTTATTCGTTACAAACATACAAAAATACAAATCTTTCCTCTTTATAATATTAATATACATAATAATTAATAATATAATATATATTAGTGTAGATGTAGACAAGTCACTAACTAAAATTTATCTACGAATATACGACGAAACTAAAGTTATTCCAGCAGAACTCCAGTAAGTTAAATTTTTACTTTTTAAACAGAACCTCTCCAAACCCCAAATTGCTAAAGCATCTCTTGTACCCTGACAGCTTGGCTGTATGTAAATATCTACTCACTGGCAAGCATAGAAAACCTGGAGATCTCTTCTGGAAGATGTGTAGTCCATGCGCTATATTGCTTTTTTTAATTTTTTTATTACAAGACTGAACTCATCATACAGACGACCTCGACGATCTCCTTTGATCAGTTTCTACAGAGTGTAAAAAGTTTCGGAAAATCAAACGGTTTTTCACTCACCGTACTGAAAATTTTATTTGCTCACGCTAGAGACAATATATATATATGTATTATAAAAAGATATGGTAAATAAAAGAATTGTCGATTCAGAGGGTATTTGACAGGTTTTAGGAAAATATCTCAAATTGTTCATTAAACTATATAAAACATTTGCAATTGGTTAATTCTTTGTGAATTTCTCTATTTTCTATGAAAATCGCCGAATAAAAAAGCTGCCAACACACTGAAGACGACATACATGCAGGTCACGTATGTCATAACCTGCATCACCTACTTTAAGCGAACTTTTAGCTGTCAAATCGTAATACGTATACTTCGACTGACATTTACAGTAATCAAGCAGAGATTCAGCCACTCCCGTGCGTTTTCAATCACGTGGTCAAACATAAAAATTTCATTACTTCATTAATGTTTTTTTTTTTAATCTTACATACTTTTAAAATAACGTGTTGCCTAAATTGGTTTATAAAAATGTTTACTGTTAAGCTAACAACAATTTGATATATACATATTTTTATTGTAGTCAAATACCCTATTTCAGCAAAGTCATAAAGGTGGTGCAGGTCCACTATTAAACTATTGTCGCAACATTTTGTTACACTCTGTGTTCCACGCTCTACCAAAATTACTTTTTTGAGACGATTCGTTTCATGTTCCATTGTCGTTATTCAAGTGAACTCCAGACTTCGGTCAAATGCTCTCCACTCCAGAAATCCTTGTTGGTGGCAAAGGGAATATTGCATTATTTGTGCAGACGTCCCGCGGCCATCACAATCACAATTTCATAAAAATCTCAAAGCCGCTGGTTGACTTTGTGTATTTTCTGTTACTAACATAAGTTACTCTTCTTATTTATATATTTTTTTCGTTAGTAGCGTCACAAAACGAGAGTGCGTAATATAAGTAGGTGTTTTATATTATAAAAAAGTTCTCAACCATTTCGGTTCCAAGCAGTATTATATGAAGTAAATAGGTAAAAACTTTATTGCCTTATCATATAACATACACACAAGAAGGAAAAAAGGCAAATTTAAATTGATCGTTGAGCTTCTGCAATCCAGAGATTGTTTTGAGCGCTGATTTTCAGCCACTGCCTCCTCAACAATGCTAGGCGGGGAAAAGGAGGGCTAATAAGAATATTTTACAAATAATAATCAACAAATAGGTTTAAATTATGTACTAAATTATGTTCATCTTCAGCCATCTCAGTAATAACTTCTCTTTTACCTTTATATCCTCCACACGAATCATCCAATATATTCTTTAGCTGTCCTTGTAAAGCAAATCAATCCACCTGTATTATATGACGATCACTCTTCTAGTTTCACGGTTCTCATCCCTCCTTATACCATGCCCACACCACGAAACTTTAATAAAATGAGTAAAGCCATGACGTCATCATGGCATTAATAGTTTCTTAAATGACTGTGAATCCAAAATAGACAAATTATTCAGCGAAATCATACGAACGTATATGAGTACATTTGTAGGGTGATTAAATAAGAACAATTACAGATTCATTTAATTACAATACGATAGTTCAATACATTTATACAGAAGTTTTAGGGATAACCATAAATGTGCCAAACAAAAAGATTCTCTTTAGATTAGTGGCATCTCCCTCACAACTCTTCTGTCACTGCCACAGTAGCACTAGACTTCCTCTCATTCAGACTAAAGAGTATTTATTCTTCTCATAATTATGCTAATTGACAACATTTCAAATGTTTGGCCTTCCAATTTTATTAGTGTTTTATGTAGATACAATACGCAAAATAAAACTCAATTTTTTAAAATTACGATAGATATTTCTCGAGATAATTACTACATATTTCTTTGTTAGGCTGTTCATACATACCTTTTCGTTAGGTCGATTTAACAGCTTCTTTTAAATAAGTATGACCTCATTATTCAATACAGTAGTTTGCATACTAATTACGACATTTTATTTCCCATACAATTTCTTGATTTACTTTTCAGATTTAGTATGAGAAACTGAAAAAAAGGAAATCGGATTTTTTTCAATATTTTTCCTGTACGCAATGCTCCTTTATTCTGAGAAACCCCTTAAATTTCAAACGCACTTTTTTAACACTGTATAATTGATTTTTATAGACTGTGGCGAAAAGAGCCCAGATCAACAAAAAAATCGACGTCTCATAATAACCTATCAGCTGATTCGTGAGCTTAAATGGGATAACTGACCAATTTTTATAGGATTGAGTATAGGTTTCTTAAGAAAAGTGGCCCAGTTTCATGAGTAGAAACCACGTTACCTACGATATTTGTAGAATGACCCTATACACATGCATATTTTTAAGCAGTTTTTGTTTATAAATAAAAAAATAATTAAAAACTCTAAAAGATATATGCACTTCCGTATTCACCCGATAAATATGTTTTTATGTTGATATTAGGGTGTTAAAAAGTGCGTTTGAAATTTTAAGTGGTTACTCAGAATCAAGTATAGAATCCAGGTAAAATATTAAAAAAATCCGCTCTTCAAATTTTTTTCAGTTTTCCATACAAATTCTTGATTCACTATTCGATTGCTGAGACTCATGGTGGAAAGTTAGGTACCAGATTTTCATGCAAAGATGTAAGTCGAGCCATCAGAAAAATGTCAAGAGGTAAATCTCCTGAACACGATGGTCTCAGTATCGAGCACCTTCATCATGCCGGGCCACACCTGCCTAGAGTACTGGCCATGCTTTTTAGGGTTCTGTAGCCAAATGGCAAAAAACGGAACCCTTATGGATTCGTCATGTCTGTCTGTCTGTCTGTCCGTATGTCACAGCCACTTTTTTTCTGAAACTATAAGAACTATACTGTTGAAACTTGGTAAGTAGATGTATTTTGTGAACCGCATTAAGATTTTCACACAAAATTAGAAAAAAAAAACAATAAATTTTGGGGGCTCCCCATACTTAGAACTGAAACTCAAAAATTTTTTTTTCATCAAACCCATACGTGTGGGGTATCTATGGATAGGTCTTCAAAAATGATATTGAGGTTTCTAATATCATTTTCTTCTAAACTGAATAGTTTGCGCGAGAGACACTTCCAAAGTTGTAAAATGTGTCACCCCCCCCCCCCCGTAACTTCTAAAATAAGAGAATGATAAAACTAAAAAAAATATATGATGTACATTACCATGCAAACTTCCACTGAAAATTGGTTTGAACGATATCTAGTAAGTAGTTTTTTTTTAATACGTCATAAATCGTAAACCGCAATTTACCTTTCATTCAAGTTACAACGAACTACAAAAACTTTTATATTATGTTACTTGCTGCTACGGAACCCTTCATGGGCGAGTCCGACTCGCACTTGGCCGCTTTTTTATTACTCTTTGCGTTGGGCATTCTTATATACCTGCCGACATGATGAAAACTGTGGTGGTGCCAGTGGCTAAAAACAAGACTGGAGACAGCCGATAAAAATAACTATCGACCTATGTCGTTAGCGAAGATTTAACGTAAGTGCTCCCTGGTTGAAAAAATCCGTTAGATGGCGTTAATCTGACTATAACTTGGTTTTTCGATTTAAAAATAGTATAAATAACCCTAAACCATATTACGTAAAACAGCGAGCAGTTACAAGATCAATGTACGCTAATAAACCATAATAATGTTAATTAAATAAGGATTTCGATATATTTGTCCCCTTACAATTATAGTTTTACGTTTATCTCGTATGAATAAGGGCTCAAATTACGCACACATACATAATTTGTTTACGTTTATGATGCTTATTTTTGACTTACCTCTATAAGTAGTCCATAACCCAGAGGTGCAAGCAGCAAATTTTGTACGAACTTTTTACGTTATTGCTTTTAAGGTCCGGGTTCGTATCCTACGAGACTATATTGTTTTTGTCTTTTTATTTTTTTATTTAGTATGAACATAAGTAAATATGTAAATAACAAGACCCAAGAGCGATAAAAGAAAAGATTTTAAAAAAAAATCATTTATTGAATAACAATGTCGCATAGCAATCATTCATAGCATTGGCCTTCAAGGAGATATGTATCACGTCTCCCCCGCGAAGGTGATGGATCCACAGGAGTCCCCCATCGGTTATGACTTCATAATGTATTCCACCCAGACGTCGGGTTATTGTGCCGAATTCAAACTTCTGGGCAAGAGAGGAGTAACTCCTGGCCACCTTGTCTCCAGGAGAGAAATGCCTCCTTGTCCTCTGACTACTTGGCTCCGGTCTAGGTATGGGACTAGCATGGCATGTAGCTTCGTTCTAAACTCTTTTCCAAACATCAGTAGGTAGGGAGTCCCTCTTGGAGTTTCTGTCTGCCTCAAGCGGACTGAGGTTTCCCCTTGAGTGGTGAAGTAATACTTAGTTTTCGTAATGTAGTTTTCAGTGCTATACACAAGTCCTCAAACTCGAATCTGTAGAAGGTTTCTTCCTCAAGATGTTCATCTACGGTTTCTAGTTCTACTACTATTAAAAAAAAAAAAAAAAAAAAAAAAAAAAAATGGCGGTTTCTGTTGTTCTGTATTTCGTAAAATTTCTTTATTGTTTTGTCGAGTAACTCCAAGCGGGGCTATATACTTACTTGGGTCTTGAGTGTCGAGCACATGTTCTGTGCGCGTTAATAAACTGTACTGAGCTTCTTGTGCGTTTTAATTTCTTTAAATCCATTGAATTGGCCTCGTCGCCAATATTAAAAACATAAAATATCTGTTCAGTCACATAACATTTATTGAATAACAACGTTGCCTAGCAATAGCCTGCAAGGAGATACGTATCATGCAAGGAGATACGAAGTGATGTCGAAAATTTGTGGAGGCACGGCCTTGCAAGCCTTTGCAAGCCAAGTCTTACGCTATTTGGAGTCACGGTAGTGCCTCCGCAAGCTAAGGAGAGTATCAAACTTAGGAATCATAGATTACCATAACTTTTATGTATATGTCATAGGGAATGGCCCCCTTTTTACTTCCGTGAAGTGGCAGCATGAAATTCGTTTTCATTGTCGAGAAAAATAGATTCATTTTTTTATTAATTTTTTCAATTTATTTTATCCATACAGATAAAAGTTTTTCAATAGATAAAATTGATTAAGAAAATTTGATGTTTTGTTAATTAAAATAACGTAATTATCAGTATAATCATTTAAAGAATAATAAATTACTCCAATATACATTTAAATTCAGTCACTCACTCTCACGGTCTCATCAGATTGATTAATAATAACACATTCGCTGGGATGATAACCATCATAGTTACTTAGTTAACAACCCAATATCGTCCCAGTGACTGAATTTAAATGGGTATTATAATTTTAAAATAATTCATTCTAATATAAATAATGATACTGATAATTTTCTTATTATATTGAACTAGCTGGGAGACCGAGCGTCGCTCGTTCAATCGGAGTTTTTATAAACTAAGATAACTTGTTTAGTAGTACATATAAGATATATTTTCTATAAACATTATGCAGGGTGTTGTTTTAGTCGGTAGTGGCCTTCTAAGGGACGAAAGGACAAGCAATATTTGTTCTGAAAATATCTATAATATAATTTATAATTTGATTCTATTAAAAAAAACCCTCCAATTCATCCTTTTTTTTGATAAAAAAAATAGAAAAATATTCAATGATACGTAATATTTGAAAGTTGTTCATCATTTATAAGTCAGTAATATCAATCATTTTTGGCGACTCTTTAGAGATTTTCTTATTTCAAATGTTATCAGCGCCATCTGGTTGAGTTTATTGTTGTTGATAAAACTAGAAAAATTATATGATGTACATTACCATGCAAACTTCCACCGAAAATTGGTTTGAACGAGATTTAGTAAGTAGTTTTTTAATACGTCATAAATCGTAAACCGAAAATTACCTTTCATTCAATCAAGTCAAATATAAAAAATATAGAGTTCAAGACATGTGTGATTATGAATTTATACGGAACCCTCGGTACGCGAGTCCGACTCGCATTTGGCCGGTTTTTTTTGTTGTACTGATGATAAAAAATGTGTTTTTCAAATTCTCGCTGTGCCACACTTTTTTGTGGCCTATTTGACCTATTATCTTAAACTTGGTATCGTTTTCGAATAAACCGAGAATAGAGCTTTCATTTTTTTGTATTACTTTTGTTCAATCTATTACTCTTATTGTGAAAAAATCTAATAAAATAAAAATAAAAAAAAACCAACAAGATGATATAGTTTAAAAAATGTGCACTAATGGCATAAACAAAAAAATTTGGTAGAAAACCAAAACATATAAAAAATATAAAAACATAAACACTAACGGCATTTACTAAATAAAAAGCTTCAGAAATAAATTTTGAACGTTGCACGGCGCAAGGCATTCGTGAGCGTTTTAATCTGCCGCGCTTCAGTTAACTATTATATTGGGCAATAATTTTGAATTTGGTGTAGTTTTCGGATGAACCGAGGACGCAGCCTTCAGTTTTGGATTGATTTTGTACCATGTCAGACAAAAAAATTAAAATTAACAAAAATCGAACCTGCTATTTTTGATAGCGATAAGACCGCCTTTGCATATCAATGTTTAAATATTTTATGTGTTTTCGTTGTTATTTGTACTATTTTGGTGTGCAATAAAGTATATTTATCTTATCTTATCTTAACTATATTTGTTTTAAAAAAATATTACTGTCCATTTCCTGTTCTCTCTTAAAATATTTAGCACCGAATCCTAAAGGGCGGGCGATCCCTTTGTCCAGAATCCAGATGTGTAAGTACCTCACTTGCACAACAACTAGTTGGGAATAGGGAAGCTTATATTTTACTAGGCCAGAAACCCCATGACTAATGAATAACGAGTATACATTTGTTCTAGCTGAGTGCTCATTCCTCCGACATTTGAAAATGTGAACTGCAAAGGCATAATTCGGGGCATTTCATTTGTTTTTTTTTTGACAGTTACATCTAAAGCCACAATGTGATTTGAACTGCATTTGCACCGAATTAGCTCTAAACAAGCGGTAGCAGCCACAGCAGTAGTCCATGTCGGTATCTACTGATTATTTGTGGCTATTTCCCACCTTCACTAAGCCGGACGTGAGAGATTTTGAATGGGTACTAATGTCTGATCCCATACGTGGACACCCTGGTATAGTGCTCTCAGAAGATGTTGTTGAAAACTTTCGTGCGTTCATGGAATATTCTCTATTTGTCGGTCTCTTTTAGAGAATAATTCTCGCCTGCAATCGGTTAAGCTGGTGCACTAGCTGGATCTTAAACATATTTAAAACAAATCAATTTAAAATAATTTTATACCACAAACAGAGAAATCTATGTACAATACAATTTATTCAAACTGTCTTGTCATAGGTACATGGTTATGATAAATTTTTCGAAAGCTTTTTTGGCGCTTGCAATGTCTCCACAAGCCAGCATTTTGAAACCGAGAGTTGCTGGAGAACAAACAGTCCAGGTTTCGAACGTGGTTTTCTTTCCTCCTCCATTAGAGGCTGGAACGGTGTTACAGCCTGTTAGAGCATAGAATAAGAACTACATTATTCCTTTTTTGGTCTTGTAATAGAATTAAATCATGAGTTTCGTATTTACAAAATGTATCTAAAAATAAAATTTTCGTATAGGTAAGTAATTTAAAATAAAACCTTAACATGCTGCGATTTTGTCACAATTTCAAGAACATAAAAAGCAACAATGCTGCCCATACTTCATGCTCTGATAGAGAGTGATACTGTTTTTTAGCCTTTAATTGAAGAGAAAAGAAAACTGCGTTCGAAGTCTGGAATGCCTGTCTTGTGGAGATATTGAAAGCGCCAAAATACTTTGGAAAAATGTATCATAACCATGTTTGACAAGTGAGTTTGAATAAAACGAGGTTTTTGTACATAGACGACTACGTTTAGGAATATATTTTGGTGACAAAAATATTGTGTAAGTGAATAACTGTTTATCTTTTTTTGAGAAATAAATTATTCTATAACCTGAAACTTGGTGCTACATGGCGGGAATTCATTACTTTTTACAGTCGAGTCTATAAATATTGACGTGTAAGACTTTTTCTTGATATGTGAATGTTTTTGTCGGGATTTTACTTTCCGTGTATACTTCATTCCAATCAAAAAAAAGCAAAAGGTAAACAAACATAGTATGCAGATGACATTGACATGTGTCAGATCCATAGTAAGTTTGTTTACGTTTTGCTTTTTTTTGATTGGAATGAACCATATGAAAATCTACATATCTAAGGTTCGGGTTGTATCACGTGGTTACTGGTAACTACTTATTTTTTGTCAAACGAGACAATAATAATACTCCCGGAAACCCGCCTCCGTTGTCTAGTCGCTCGCTTCACATCAGAAGGTTGCGGGTTCGATTCCCGGCGGAGTCTAACTATAAAATGTAAGATTCCGATTCGGTGGTAGAGCATTCTCGGAGCCTGCCTGGTTAGCTATCATCTTTTTTTTTTACCCTCAATTGGTAAGCCCTTGGCATCATCTCACCTGATGGTAAGTGACGATGATGCCGAATACGAAAGCGGGCTTACCAAGATTCCCCAACGCAGTGGGGAACTGGTTATCTTACCTTCATGCCGGAACACATCAATGCTGTTAACGGTGATGTTTGGCGGCAAGACTTAGATAAGATGGTGGCATATGCCAGGCGGGCTCAGAAAATGTCCTACTACCAACCAAACCGAATCCAGAAAGTTACATCCCGCCGGGAATCGAACCCGCGACCTCCTGATGTGAAGCCGGTTAAAATTTTAAATGGGGCATGGTATGAGTCTAAAAATTTTTGAATGCACCTTATACAGGGTGTAACTTCCGGAAACTTTAACAGGCTGTTCTATTTATGAAACCGTAAAGCTTATCTTAAGGAACCCATACAAAATTCGCATAAAAATGAAGTTTTCATATAATATGGTCACCTAACCGGCCATTTTTGTATGGTGTATCCAAAAATTGTCTGGTATTCAGCATTACCAGACAATTCAGCATTCTTAAGGTTCATTCGGAAAAGTTGTTCAGTTTCATTAGTGGATCCCATAATAAAAAATTCCAGGAGTGATCTTTTTACACATCCTGTATAAGTTGTATAAGTAAAAATATCAGCCTGTGTATCACAAATATCGAGCTGAAACTCACAACTAGACCTTGTTGGGTAAACAATATTTTCGTCTGTCAGATACCCTGACGTGAGAATGACAGCACCTTTTTTTTCTGAATATAAAAAAGTTTGCCAGCATAAATTACTCAGACTAAAAAGTCTTTAGAATAAATTTGCTACTTTGGTAATGCTCAAGTAAAATGCAAGATGGCGCTAAAAACGAAATCCTCAGCTAAACAAAGCTTATCAGACTAGTTGAGATTGTAGTTACTGTCATTTCAGAAAGGTGGTGCTGAATTATACACCACTACATGCGTAAAATTTATGGTATTTTACGGCAGTTTTTAATGATATTACAGAAATAAATAATATAATTATATACATTTGGCGAAAATAAAACGTTGTAAAGTTTACGTTGGACAGATAAAATCAAAAATATTGTGTGTATTTGTATAGTTTTGACCAATGTAAATTTGTATGAAATAGGGTGACTGACGTTTAACCTTAACTCACAATTGGATAAATATCTACATCTTCACGATAACCAGTTTGGTTTTCGGCAAGGACTTTCAACGGAAAGCGCGATCTTGTGTTTAAAGCAGACTGTCAGGTACTATACTGATAGGAAGACTCCTGTATATGCCTGCTTCCTCGACCTTTCGAAGGCATTTGACCTGGTTAATTATGACATCTTATGGCAAAAATTAAAAGGCATAAATATGCCTCCTGAGTTGCTAGCTGTATTTTAATATTGGTATCAGAACCAGGTCAATGTCGTTCGATGGGCGGGTACATACTTACGTACTGCAGTGCGGGCCGCCTCACCTCACCTAAACTTTTTAATTTATATATGGATGCCCTAATAGAGGGGCTTAACAGCACCCATGTCGGATGCCCCGTTGACGGTATAAGTGTTAACAATATCAGTTATGCAGACGACATGGTGCTGCTGAGTGCCTCTGTTTGCGGTTTAAGAAGACTCCTAACTATGTGTGAGAGGTATGCTGCGAGCCACGGGTTAGTATATAATGTAACCAAAAGCGAATGCATGGTGTTTAGGGCTGGAACCAAATGCCCCTCTGATGTACCACCTATTAAATTAAATGGAGTTCCTATGACACTCACAAAACAGTTCAAGTATCTAGGGCATTTGTTAACTCCTGACCTTAAGGACAATGCGGATATAGAGAGGGAACGTAGGGCATTGGCCGTCAGGGCAAATATGATAGCTCGCAGGTTTGCTCGTTGCTCCGATCAAGTAAAAATATCTCTTTTCAGAGCTTATTGCACATCTTTTTACACGAGTAGCCTGTGGGTTGATTATACCCAAAGACAATACAATGCCCTACGGGTCCAGTTTAATAACGCCTTCAGGGCGCTGTTGGGGCTGCCCCGTTACTGCAGCGCATCAGGGATGTTCGCGGAGGCTCGCGTAGACTGCTTCTTCGCCACCATGCGCAAACGAAGCGCATCCCTGGTGCGGCGGGTGCGGGCCAGCTCCAACAGCGTCCTGGCTGTGTTCGCCAGCAGGGTCCACTGTGCAATTGTGAACCATTGCTGCATGGTCCACGTTGCAAATAACAGTCGACACATAATAGACAAATTAAATTTAATAAAATAATCCGCCACATATGTTTTGCTCACACTAACACTAGTCTTTAAGTTTAGATTTAAGTTACTAACACTATTGTGATCCAAAGTTGGTCGAAAATAAATTTTATTATTATTATTATTCAGATTTAGTATGAGAATGTGAAAAAAAGATTTGAAGAGCGGATTTTTTCAATATTTTTTCTGGATTCTATACTTGAGTCTGAGTAACTCTTTAAAATTTCAAACGCACTTTTTTTAACATTCTGTATATGTTTGCGATTTTTTCGGAAAGTACTGAAGGGAATAGAGTGAAACTTTTGAGTTAGAAAACATTCGTAGTCATTTAGATTAGCCTTAGGCTCTCAAAGTTTACCTAATAAAATTTATAAAAAGTTAAAATCACCAGAGCAATGCAGCACTCGCTGATGTCGTTTGTATGGCCGCAACGTTTTACTACATTAATCATATTAATATGCTGCGAACAGAGTAACGGATATAAACAATTAAGCAAAAATTTAAAATCGACTTCAGATTATTAAGCCAAGGTCATAACAACTTTACCCTAAAAATTTGAAGTTATTTATCAATTTATTTCGAAGTTTTTAGTTCGTTCGTTGTACATAAAACAGATGGCCTAAAAAGTTATTGATTGGTACCCCAGATACAGGAAAAGAAGCAGGGGGTAAAATAACATAGGAAGATATTATGGCTGCAACAAGATGTTAGGAATTAAATGGAACAGGATTGCAAAAATGAAAGAAGAATGTAGGGCCTGCAATAAGCCTTCGCCAAAAGGGCGGACTGAATATTGTATGTATAAGATTAACAATTTTTTTTATTTTTTTATTAAAATGATTTTCATTCAAGAATTTCAGAAATAAAAGGATATTTTACTTTATTTAATATTTACCTTCGCTGTGGAAATCCTTGGGGGAGGCCTTTGTTCATCAGTGGACGTCGGTCAGCCGATATGATGATGATGACTAGTGATCGGAAATTCGGATGCAGTTATACCTAAAATTGGGGAGCTAGCATAATATGGACATACCGTTTTGAATAGAATTGGAAACTGTTGATCATACATATGGGGTGCGTCTCATTTTATATAAAAACGGGAGATATATTTTCATTTCAATAACGCTCAAATGCTATAATTAAATAAAATAAAAAAATAAATAAAATAAAATTGTTTTATTTTCAGGCACAGGACCCATAGCAAACATTACATTACATTACATTAAATCAATCCAAGTAATAATAATAATAATAATATAATAGTCGGTTTACAACAATTTACAACAATCCAAAATTAATGCAAGACCAAACTTTACTTAATAAAGTTATGTCAGAGCTAAAAAATAATAATAATATAATACGATACGACACGATATACCATCTATCCTATATACCATCCATCCGATATACCATCCATCGATATACCAACACATGATATAATTTTGTTAAATATAACAATTATAAGCTCTAACGATTACATTATATAAAATCGTTTGATATAACATTTATAATACATATCACTATTATCATATTACATTCTCGAGATATAATGTTCATAAGATATAATAACTTTAGATATAATGTTCCGAGTGAGCAGAGAAATTACCAGGGTTTTATTTTCTACTGGCTTTTTTATGAAAATTCTACTATTCACAATACATACAAAATTCTCACGGATTCTAAATAGGATGTGGGAGCGAGCGAAGCGAGCTCGGGAATTCGGAGCACCCCGACTCGGATAATTTAGGTTCGGAGACTGTGATGTGGAGGCGAGCTTGCTCGCCTCCCCTCACAGTCGCCGTGTTAGGTTTGATTGATAAAATAACCACAGATCGACTGCTTGCTTGCATGTTTGCTTGCCTGCCTTCATGCTTGCTTGCTTTCATGCTTGCATGCTTGCTTACTTGCATGCATGCTTGCTTGCATGCTTGCTTGCATGCTTGCTTACGTGCTTGCTTGCATCTGGTGCTTTTACACTTGACAAATAAAATTCAATTAATTTAGTATACAAAATATATTTTATAAAGAGTTTACATTAGTTATGTAATATTAACAAGAAAACATTTTACACATCCCGTAACGCTGAGTGTACAAGTCCCGCGTGGTAGGGACTTGTACTAGGTAGAAAAAAATGACGATTTAAAAGCATGTGTTAAGCTTAAAATAAAATAAAAAATTTAGTTTGAGTTTTAACATTTAATTAAATTTAAATTAATTATTTTTCAAACTCAAGTTAGAGGCCTAAGCTCTTAAAAACTCGCATTCTGTATATTCCGACTTACGATTCAATATTTTGTCAATTCAGTTTTGTCATCTCCACTGTTATATCTTTTAAATTTATATCTAAGATATGTTTATATGTTATCAATAGTAGGTTAAATGAGTCTTATATCATATGATTGTTATATTGTATGTTCATTATATACAGCGTTTATTATACCTTATGAAATTATTCTTTTTAAAATTATATCTAGAGTTTATTATATCTGACAATCGTTATATTTAAGAAAATTATATGTTTGGTTTGTATATCTTCTAAATGATATATCTTTTGTATTTATAGATTCTATTACTTACCCATACATATGTAGTGTTAATTGTTTCACATTTTAGCCCCCCTATCACCTCCTACAAGGATTACCGGTAACCCTATGTAAATAAAAAAAGTTACCTATATAAACACATAACAGCATACATAATTTTTTTAATAATATCAACATTCACTACAATCAGATCATTACAATTAAGAATCCCAACGCTTTTTACGATCCCGATATCCCGGGAATTTTTTCTATGAAAATCTATAAATTTGTTGGGAAAGGCATATCCATACTATTCTTTCTAAAAACGAAATTGCATCCGAATTTCCGATCACTAATGATGACGGTTAGTGATATAAGGCGCAATAGAGAGTGAAGTAATACCACGTCACACCCCGGACACTATTCAGTCAGAGTCAGTTGGAGTTTTTACCATCCTTTCTAACACGTAGAAGGGAGCGAAATAACCGAGTGACGACTGTATGGACCGTCACCCGATCGTACAGTATGGACATTGGACAATCCCTACTGTCGCTCTCTGAAGGCTACCTTACCCCCCTGTGTGACCGATCTGTGACCATTTGTCAAGAGATTGGCACAGTTCCAAAACGATTCCAAAGCACAGTATTATAAGCAAAGACAATTTTATTTTTTAAGGAAAGAGCTAAAGCCTTCTAAGGCTATACAGCCTTTACTTTATTTGTAAAAGTCTAGCTTATAATAATAATAATAATAATAATAATAATAATAATAATAATAATAATAATATCCGGGACAAATCACACACGGTCATCTGGCCCCAAACTAGGATTCCCTGTATCTTGGGAACCAGAGACTGATATACATACACATATAATTTAAATACATACATATATAGATATAATACACCCAGACTCAGAGCAAACAATTCTGCTCATCACAGAAAAGTTTGCCCTGTGTGGGGATCGAACCCACGACTCTCGGATCAGAGGTCAGGATCGCTAACCACTTAGCCACCGAGTCAGTTATAATAAAGAACAATGAGGGCTAATTGAAGATCGATTCATCCCTATTACATCACGCACACATTTACATGTGTACAAACATGAATGTCTTTGTAGTAAACTGTGGCGCGAAATTTGTATGAAGTGACCGGGGTGAGCACAGGAAGTATCGCCTTCAGAGAGCGGCAAGGATTGTCCATAATGCATAATTATGTGTTAACAACCCATATCGTCCCCACTGCAGGGGCACGGGTCTCTTCCCATACCTCGGGAAGATTAGGTCATACTCCACACACGGGGTCACGGATTGGTGGATGTTGTGAAGCTAACTCTACCACACTGCATGTAATCTATTTAATATACTGTAGCCATTTAGAGTTATTATATTATATTTTTTTATTAAGACTACAAAAAATATTTTTTTCAAGTAGCTTTGTGTCTCTTGTCTGTTTGTGATTGGCCCTATGGGGCCGTCCATTAATCACGTGATGTTTTTAGCAACTTTTTAGACCCCCCCTCCCCCCTGGTGATACGTGGTGAGGTTTTAGACTACCCCCCACCCCCTACCCAAAATCACGTGTATTTTTTTGGTACAAAACATTATCTTTAAATACAGGTATAATGTAATTTAATTCTGGAAAATTAAGCACCGTGATAAAAATTTCCACACAGACATTAAGGTTGCAGGTTGTTTCTGACTGCCTGAAGCCATTTCGAACCTTGGGAAGTTAAAAACAACATAACAACAACAGTCCGACGTTTGGAAATTACTCTAGAAATCGCGCGTTCAACCAAAAAATAAATACACGTGATATCTCAGTACACCCCCCCTCCCCCCTTGTGATATTTCGTGTTTTTTTTATCCCTCTCCCCCCCTTTTGAGCCTCACGTGATTAATGGATGACCCCTATAGCTTCCTCCTCCTATTGCCTCCTCCAACTTTAACCATTCATTTCGGTTTTGTGCTTGTGTCTTGTCCAAGTCGACTTATTTTATACAGTTTATAATAAATCTTACTTATCATAAATAAAAGAACAACAATAATTCTTTTTTGCTCCATTAAACACGACCCAGATGTACTTTTGAAAGTAAGAATAAATCAAGTAATAATATTTGCCCATTCTTTGGGTATTTTTTCCTTGCAAAACATGGAGTATTCATTTATTAAATCTTTTTTTTAAGTATGAGGTCCTCGTGAAATATCAAAATTTTCGGCTTCGAGAAAAGGTTAGCCGATATCTTTAAATTTTTAATGTAAATAACTAAAACTAATAACTTTTAAATATTTAATTTTATTATCATATTCAACATACCTAAATACACAAAGATGTATTATATAATTTAACGAACAAATATAAAAGTTTTAAATTAAGATGATTTTGATATTGTTTAGTTAACTTAGGAAAATAACGATTCTTACAAAAATTGCTGAAAAACATGAATTTACTTCTCATTAAAACTGAAAAAGTTTATCCAAGCAACTGATCCGCCAATTTTGTATGAGAAGAGATGTTTGACTCTCATCCATATTTTTTTTTGCGATTTGAGTATAGGTTTCTTGGGAAAACTTTTTTGATGTATTTAAGGACACAAATAAGGAAGTATCTATTTGTAAAAAAAAAAAACAAATACAGATGATAAATATTTTCAAATAATTTTCTGTTTCTTAGTAACTTAAATTAAATGTAGTGTTATAAAGTTGAACGATCTATTTAGGATTTATATCTATTTAATACATCTAACTTATTAACGTTGCTTTACTTGATTAATCTTTTTTGTAATAATAATATTATGTTTAACCAACAGGATATCAGTATTATCAAGGCGACAATCGTCAGTCGCTTAGGATTAATAATAATTGTACCACGCGATAAGAGGTATTATAGGTTAGATCACAGATATATAAACTAAACCTTTAGTTTATATAAGGTGCTACTTTATTAGTGCCCGATATTTTAGTCAGTGCTTCTACTCCTGATTCTGATCATCTTTCCCCAAGGAACCCATAGTCAAATCGCAAAAAAATTTTTGGGCTCTTCATACTAATTTGGCCGCTCGGCTGATCGGTTTGTATAAAGCACTAATAAAGTAGCACCTTATATATCTGTGGGTAAGATAGTGTTAGAGCCGTCCAGCATCATAATAAATAACTGAATAGATTCGAGATGCTGTTTTTTAAGTAAATTAAAGTAACTAATATAGCTCAAAGAATCGCTAAACTGAAGCGGCAGTGGACGGGGCACATAGCTCGTAGAACAGATGGCCGTTGGGGCGTTAAAGTTCTCGAGTGTGGTGGAGCGATGACCTGGTAAAGGTTGCGAGAAGCCACTGGATGCGGGTAGCGCAGAACCAGTCGGTGTGGAAATCTTTAGCGGAGGCTTTGTCCAGCAATAGACGTCGTTAGGCTGATGATGACGGTGATTATGATGATGATGATGCTGTTTTTTACGCACTACAGCCTGAAAACAATCTATCTGTACGGGTCTTGGCAAACATATGTGGACCACTACAGAAGCGGGGCAGACCCAACAACCAACAGTATTCTGAAGGCGTTTGTTGTCCCTAGTATTCTTTTGATGTACTCAGTATGGATCTAGACTTCCATGATACAGGCACTGGATATTGAGGGGCCAATGTAAATATTTTGTAAGGTACTGGTAATGTTTTCTGTTATAAAGTTTTTTAATAACCCGAGACTCATTCCTGAGTGGGGTTCTCAACGATTGTTTTTTAATAGTTATAGTAAATCAACATCCATAAACAAAAAACATCACGTTCATGTTTCCCCAAAAAAAGATTCCTTCCCTGTATTATGGAAACCAAAGATTGATACACATACACATTATACGTTTAAAACATACATATTTATAGATATATATAGATATAGATAGAAACTGAGGATATTTTAATCACCCAAACTTGAGTTTTTGAAAATTGCAGTTTTAAGCAAAAATTTTTTTTGTCCCATACTTATTAGTAACTTTAACAGGAAAGAAATTACATCCCCCTTGTGGTAATTTTACTACCTAAACCGATCCCAAGACCCAGTCGTAGGGCAAGGGACTTGATGACTTGACTTGAACTCCATCAGAATTTCAGTTTCTAGACACATACACACTCACTCCCAAAACACACACACACCCACACAAACACACTCACCCACACACAAAAACCATATATGAATGTATTCATTCTAAATCTGGTTAGAATGCTAATTATTTGTATTTATAGTGTATTCTAAAATGAATCCTCTTCTTTGTTACCTAAAATCATAGCAATGTGTACTAAGCTAACAGAAATAGAGCATTTGTTTAACAAAATATTTGTTGTAATTGCCCCTCAGGCTTAACATTGTAAATTAATTATTCGGAGCAGTATGTCTTGAAACACAAGATATTAATATATCTTTTTCAAGACCATGCCCACAAAGATGTGCATTAGCCTTCATGTATCACATTAACATAAGTAAAATATTTTAAGCTAAGATAAGCTGTAATTTAGGCTTAAGTAAGTTTAAATAAAGTTTTATTATTTATTTATTTATTTTTATTATTATTATATTTATAGATATAATAATGCCCCCAGACGCAGAGCAAGCAAATCTGCTCCACACAAAAAGTTTTGCCCTGGATAGGAATCCAAGTCAGGAGCACTAACCACTGATCCAATGAGTCAGTACATTGGAATTAAATAGAATATTTTTATCAGATTTTGCCTCTTTCGGGGAAATGTACCGTATATGCGCTCATATGCTGTCTTTATCAGCCATGAAGAATAGCAATCGATAAAATATACTTTGAAAGGAAAACAGGGAAAACCAACCCCTCCAATACTTTCAAAGTAATTTCGATCAAAGGCAAAATTCTTTTTTACCTGACTACCCTAGAAGGAGGAGAAGGATAACGTTTTTGGCTTTTGTTTCTTCGGTTAAAGAACTTGTATTCTTAAGAGCTTGCTACTAAATACATATTACAAATGCAGAACATAGATACAATATGAATGACTGTTTATTGATGGCTTTATTTTCAAATGCTATCATTTTATGGCTAATCTTGGCAATACATAATGTTCAAAGGCAAATAAATACATTGTAATTCTGATTTTTGGCGGATTTTGAAGTGCGAAATGTCATTAAATATTGCCAGTCGATATGCAAATTAGTCGGTTTCAAAATTTGAGGATAAGTCTGCCAACTGTTCGGCAATGTCAATCATAAAGTTTCCATCTAGTATTCATTAATTTACGCGTTTCATATTGTAATAAATAATAATTACATAATATATTTGGTTTTAATTAAAAATATAAAAGGAAAACTTTGATTATCTTATTAATTTGTGAATATTCCGGCAATTAATTTGTAATACTACTGCAACTGTTAAAATAAAAAAGCCAGTTCTGGGACTTTTCACATAGACTGACTGAAGTAGGACTCGATTTGGTTGGTGGTAGGGCATTGAGCCCGCCTGGCTAGCTACCACCATCTTATCTAAGTCTTGCCGCCAAACATCAATGTTACAAGCATTGATGTGTTCCGGTATGAAGATAAGATAGCCAGTTCCCGATTGCGTTGGATCTTGGTAAGCCCGCTTCCATCTTCGGCATCATCATCACTTACCATCAGATGAGATGATGCCAAGGGCTTACCAATTGAGGGAAAAAAAGTTGTGTGATGAGATGAAATAACTTTGGTAAGAAAACGCCAGTGTCGTGATGATTTTTTGTAGATTTTTTGTAAAAAACACAACTCCGCTAAATCATACATCTGTCATTTCTATAATTATTAAAATACAATTTAAAATCTGCTTGCAAACTTCATCTCCTTTTCTAATCCTTTACACCAGTAATAATGAATATCCTTTGCTTTTACCGCGATTATCTGAGAGATAATCATCCCAGCTGACTGGCCATTGCGCTGAAGCGGTAACTCATCTAGGGGAATGTAATTAAATTATAAGCATCCCTTCGGCGGCTGGTGATCACCCTTTGGTGGGCTTAATAAAAGCGTAATAGTTATCTTTGGGGAGGGGTCGGCTGTATAGTTACGCATTTGGGGGCGGGCAGGCGTAAGGAAAAGTGCCGCGGGCACGTTTGGAATCACTTATACAATGGCACTTCATTGTTTCTGGTGCATTCTATAATAGCATGGGGGATTCTTCGTAATAACACTTCACTGTTTCAAATAATTATAATAACTTTTGCATATGACTTCGTGGGCATGAACAACGATTTTTGACTGTCTTTGAGACTCGCGAACGTGGAATGATGTATACCTACCTTATGCCATCAACTTCTAAAATAATGTCAACAAACAAGCGTCAGGTACTATATCATACGGAATATTGTAGTTTTAAATCCACCTTTTTAAAACTATCAAATGTGTACTACATCGTTTTTATAAGTGTAGCAAAGAGTTTCTTTTTAAGAATTTAATGTTAAAATTTAATGGAAAACGTATAAACACGACATTTTGAGGTTTGTTTATATTATTTTCAAAGATGGGAACGTACTTTAATTTCTATGTTCTCCGCCCTTTACCAAAATTCGCTCAATAGCGAAACCGGATGAGTAGTTTCAGCATGAAAAAGCATTACTTTGTTAAATTACATCATTATTTCCAAGGTGATATTTTTATTGAATAGAGTGGGTAACATTGGGTATTGTCATTTGCAGCCCGTCAAATATCGTGAAAGAATGATTATCAAATACACAGTCAAACACAATATTGCATAGGTAAAATATTGTATTTATTTATCAAACTTGATGGTGAGTGAATATGAATTTATTATGCCAATGATAGAGGCGGGCTTACCAAGATTCCCAAACGCAAATGGGAACTGGCTATCTTGGAGAAGTTTGACACCGTTTGAAAACAACCACTTGATCTAATAAAATAAAATTAGATATCTAATACAATACAAATTTTAGTCCATCGATTTTAGATCTCAAATGCTCAAAAATATTAATATAGTGTTTAAAGGGTGTTGGACTGTTTGGAATAATTGCTTAAAGCGATAAGGCCGCATCGACTGTTTCAATTTTTTTTAACCGACTGCCGAAAAGGAGGAGTTCTCAATTCGACTGTATGTTTATTTTTGTATATTTGTTTATTGTTATGCGATTATTTCGCAAATTATTAATTGATTTTGTTGGTATTTCTTTTTTTTGGTAGGTCAAATTTCAGAGATGGCCCCATATAAATTTTATCGAAATTGATTCAGCGCTTTTTGACAAAACAAAAATAAGTACATAGCAAAATTGTAATTTTTACGACTGAAATCGGTTGTTTTTAACGTGTTCAGCATTGTCATTATTTGTGTTTGTAATTTTTATTTAAGTGTAAGTCCAATAAAGTATGTTGAATTGTTGAGTTCAGTTACCCTTTCGTCTATAATAAAAATAACATAAGCGTGTATGAAATTTCTGCGAACTGATAATAGCGTCTAGGAACAGATAAGTCTTAGTTGTAAGTTATTGGCCTCGCTCGCCTGTGAGAAGTCGTTATGCCACCTAGGGCGCTATATGCAGGCACGGCACCCACGGCATCACGGCACCCATGGGAGCGATAGCAATTGTCTGTTTCCCGGAAAACTTGCTCAAGTTGTCCCAACAAAAGGAAGTCTTGTTGATAATTGGCTAGATGACTGCATCAAAAATAAATGATTACGTTAGCTATTGTTTACTAAATTGCTCTCCTGCTGAATTTACAAATAATCTTATTTATTTTGTTCTCAATAGTGTTTTAATTTTTTTATTAATAAAAAGCACAAAATTAGTTCATTAATAAAAAACTATGATACCACTTATTGGTATTTCAAACTTTTTTTGGAACGAAATGTCGTTTTTGATGTTTATCTGTCTCTCTCTATCTAATGATAAAAGGTATCTTAAATGTTTTTGTTATATTTACAATATCGGTGTGAACAGCAACAAGTCCTGACGGCAAACGTAACGATAGTTACTTACTGGAAACTATAAGTTTGTTATTTACCGCGATAAAAAAATGAGGGTTCATCAATGTTATAAAAATCTGTGTGCCTAACATACATTCATTCAGCCGTTTTGCGTGATTAAGTGACAAGCATCCAAACTTTCACATTTATAAGATGTAATTGTAATAAATTTAAAACAACTAAACAGAAAGTAGTACTATTATCTAATCTGTGACAGAAGTTACGTACGTACATAGAAGCACGAAGTACTTGCTAATTAACTGACTACAGACATGGTCATAATCCGGATGGGTTTGACGTTATTAACATTTATCTCGACCTTTTCCGTGCTTCGCAAGCCACTTTAAGCCGTTTGGCATACCCGGCATCACTAAATGGCAGTCGTTACGTTAAGCCATGTCAGAAGCCTCATAGGCTGCCTGGAAATTTGCGACACTGTGGTCCGCCACTAGTCCCACAGCTTCTAAAAAACCGGACTTGGTCCCCGTGTGTAGAGTATGACCTAACCTTCCCGATTCCCATACTATTCTAGACTTAGACTAGACTATTCAGACATTTCAGACCCCTGCCCCAGCAGCGGAAGAAAAAAGAAGACAAACAGTTTGATTAGGTATACAACGATTAACCAAAATTATTTGAATGTTGTTCGAATAAGTAACTCGGACCACTACAGACTTCTATAACTCGGTTCAAATAGCTATAGCAAATATCTATACAGGATGCTAAAAAAGTGCATTTCAGATTTTAAGGGGTTACTCAGAATCAAGTATAGAATATAGGAAAAATATCCGATGTACAACTTTTTTTCAGTTTTCCATAGAAGTAAATCAAGAATTTGTATGGGAAACTGAAAAAAATTGTAGATCGGGGTTTATTTATATTTTTCCTGTATTCTGTACTTGATTCTGAGTAACCCCTTAAAATCTGAAATGCACTTTTTTAGCATCCTGTATAGATATTTGCTATAGCTATTTGAACCGAGTTATAGAAGTCTGTAGTGGTCCGAGTTACTTATTCGAACAACATTCAAATAATTTTGGTTAATCGTTGTATACCTAATCAAACTGTTTGTCTTCTTTTTTCTTCCGCTGCTGGGGCAGGGGTCTGAAATGTCTGAATAGTCTAGTCTAAGTCTAGAATAGTATGGGAATCGGGAAGGTTAGGTCATACTCTACACACGGGGACCAAGTCCGGTTTTTTAGAAGCTGTGGGACTAGTGGCGGACCACAGTGTCGCAAATTTCCAGGCAGCCTATGAGGCTTCTGACATGGCTTAACGTAACGACTAATCTTTTTTAACGCTCTGTTTAACTATATAAAATGAAATGCAAAGGGTTTTATTTTCAACAATTCTATGACAATTGAAATACCTAACTCGTTAGAGCGATAAAAAACCCTCAGCAAATAGAAACCTTCGTCATTCTGACGCCAATATCGTTATCAATCACCCTGTATACAAATAATGTATCGTTGCTAAAGATCCCCTAAGCATAAGCTCCTCTCGAGCAGCGGCAAATTGACTAAATTTATGCAGCACAGCAACCCCCAGCGCCCTCGTTGCGTCTGCCACATCAAATGTCGTAATTGTATGGGGTTCCTGCATTTGAATAATAGATTAAAGTGCACAAAATACATATTTCACGATACACTTATAATTTGGTGCGTCACTTAGGGTGGATATCGATTTTATTTTCATTATGTAATAGATGATTTTCTTTAACATTGTAACTAATATATTTTCGTTTATTCCCGTCCAGTAACACCCCTTACTGTCACACTGTTACTGGTTGGGAAAAATATTCGTCATCGAGTAACAGTGTTGCTGGTTGGGATAAATAATTCCCATCGGGTAACACTGTTACTCGATGAAACATTTTATTACCATCCAGAAACACTAGCTCGTTGTATGTAATATAGGTATCTGTGTTACTGGTTGGGATGAAATAAGATATAATATAGAAACTACCTTTGCCATTTATCTCTAAGTCTGAAGTGATCAATTTTCATTCAATTTATTTTTTTTACTTTCCCATATAAATTTTCATGATTCACTATTAAGATTTGGTATGGCAAAGTGAAAAAAAAATTTGAACGGATTTTAACCCCTTAAAATTTCACTTTTTATTAACACTCTGTATATTAACATTCAGACATGAATAAATAATTTATGAATTCAAATTTAATCTAGCCCTAGTAATCTATTTAGTTCCTTAGTTTCGTATATTTGGAGAAAATATGGTATTACCTGTTATCCCCATGCATATTATTGAATACATAGTAAGTCATAAATTGTAATTTAATCTATCCCTAAAAAACTATTTGAAGTTCCCTAGTTACTTACTTCAGAGGGAAAATATGGCATTACCTGTTATCCCCATACAAGCACACAGAGACAAATAGAACAACATGACGCGAATGTAAGGCAAAGCCGTCACGTGACTATCACACGGTTGTTACACACACAAGCTTAAAAAAAAGGCCTGTTTTGTCGCAGTGATTACAGGGTGACGCTCTATCTAGACAGTAAATAATCAAAGATCTTATCACTCATAACGGAATTTTGTTCAAATTGAAACAGAAACGTTTTCTTATATGCCACAGTGGCTGCAATCACATTTTGAATGAAATTTAATTATTTTGGAAATTTATCACGGTAAAATTACTGTTATTTTGGTCGTTAATATCGACAAGGACCGAAGTTAGTCGACATTTACGACAAAAATAACAGTAATTGTACCGTGATTAATTTTCAAGATGTGTGACACATCTTTCACTGAAATTTAATTATCATTTCTCTTATCAATTATCTTATTTCATACCAACCAGTAACGGTAGACAAAATTAAGTATTACCTATATTACATACAACGAGCTAGTGTTTCTGGATGGTAATAAAATGTTTCATCGAGTAACAGTGTTACCCGGTGGGAATTATTTATCCCAACCAGCAACACTGTTACTCGATGACGAATATTTTTCCCAAACAGTAACAGTGTGACAGTAAGGGGTGTTACTGGACGGGAATAAACGTATATTTTTCTATCGAGCCAAATCTTTGAGCTATTTTTGTGGAATTTTCATAACATTGGTTCAAAGTTCTTACTCTCTAGGAAGTCTTGAGTAATAACCGCACGCTATAACTAACAAAGTACAATATGTATATATCAAAGTTTCAAAAAACAAAGTTCTATCTGTCTACTCCTATTTAATTGTCTCTGTTTTATTACAAAACGTAGCATAATAGTTTGATAACACTCCTAGTAGCGAAACGACTAAAGTATCCCCAAAAGGAATGTTAGTATTAAAGTTGAGTAAAAGAGTCTGATTTCATTAAATAACACTTCTTGCAACCAAGATTATTAATTGGCATAATATAAAACACAAATTAAGGTAACATATTACCTTATGTTTAAATCACTTTATTAGTTTATTTTAGTTATTTTTAACTTGTTACATAAAATAAATATGATAAAATTACAGAGGATAATCATAACAAAAATACGTACTATATAATAATCTGCTGCTGTTTAGTTAGTAAAGCAATCACTAAGCCTAAAGTTTCGTCGACCCGAGAGCGAGGTGCAAGTCTGTGATTGATTAAGCCACAATACTAACAACGTACGAGTATAAAGAAAAGTCATATGGGAAGCGAATGGAACAACATGCATATTTCATGCATAGCGTAGCTAGAAGTTGTAGCGCGCGTAGCACAGTACTGTAGACATCAACGAGAGCCATCGACGAAACACTGGAGTGGGTAAATACAAGTCATTTTTAATTGCGTGACAACTTTTTTGTCCCACTTTTTAAATAAATTACAAAGAACCTTTAACTCTCCATACAAATCGACTTTCTTATTGACAACATAGTAAATCTTCTTCTCCCTATTTTGGATTACGCCGATAGTTGTTACTTAGATGCAACAGAAGAGCTACTAAACAAACTCGAGCGTCTTCAAAATCTCTGTTTACGCTTTATCTTTGGTCTCCGCAAGTTTGACCATGTCTCCCAATATCGTCAACAGCTTAAGTGGCTTCCAATTCGCCTTCGCAGGAACACTCATATCCTCTGTCTCCTTTTCAAAATACTCCACAATCCTTCCTCTCCATCTTATCTGAAGGAGCGTTTCCACTTGCAGCGTCCTCCTGACCATCAATCTCGTGCTCACCTTAAATCTCTTCTTTCCTATCCTCCACATTCCACTGACTTCTACTCCTATTCCTTTTCCGTGCATGCCGTCAGACTGTGGAACTCGCTTCCGCATGACATTCGCGATAGCCAGAGTCTGCACTCATTTAAAAATAAATTGAAAGATCATTTCCTTTCTCTCTCCCCTTAAGTCAGCCATGTAAACTATTTATGTATAATATAGATATTATATTGTTTTTTATATATTATTTAATATTTTATTTATATAATATAGTGTTATGTAGGTATTATAATATATTATATATATTTGTTATTTAATGTATGTTTATGTATTATTTTAAGAATTAGGTATATAAGTTTGTATTCTTTATCACTATTTTATAATTGTTGTATCTTTGTTCTGTACACGTCTTTTCTGCCTTTTTCTTCAACTTTCACTGTCCAAGGTCTGCTGGAAGAAATTTCTTATAGAAATAAGCTGCACCTTTTGTATGTTCTTTCCTTCTTAATGTATATCTTTGTGTTTTCTGTGTACAATAAATTGTAAATAAATAAATAATAAATAAATGATCTCTGTATAGTAAAATTATTTTTCGTCGTAACTTAGGGTCTGAATGTACTGATTTGGTTTGAATTTTATTTCTGAGGTTGATAGTGGGTACAAATCGACCATGGAGAGTCAACGTGATTCAGTCTTGGAGACACAGTGTTGTCTGCGTTTATTCTTTATGAGATTAATACCAAATGGCACAGAACGATTTTGCGAATCATGGCACTTAAAACAAAAGACTGGCGTACCGTAAGGACTTTGCAATTTTTACTAAGTTCATAGTGGGATAACGAAACGGTTTATAGGTCATTACTTTCAATATGGCTTTTTGTGGACATTCCACTCGTAATAAATGAGTCTTACTAGAACCACCCCAAGCCACAATGCAGTAAGTGATTACAGAGTGGGCAAGAGCAAAAATAATGTCTTTAATGTAGCAAGAACTGCACTAGATCTCAATTTCTTAAAAACAAAGATTAATTTTAGAAGTCATATAATCTATATGAGGTTTCCATAATAGATCACTATTATGGAAAAAATTAACACATATGAACTGAATTAAAAAAAATACATTAAAATATCACCTTGTATAGGGATGTCTCTAGTCCTATTTACGAGTACTACTATCCCTTTTACCCAAATAATATTTTTTTATAAACAATCTCTGAATCCCTTAATTTGGGACCTAACTGATGGATGACGGTGTGCGTAATTTTTCGCTGGCTAGATATTCCATCTGTTTAGTCACGAAACTAAACAAACAGTTTCGCCAAATAACTTAGATTAGATGAAAAATGGAATTTCGTTACTAACAATGTTTGCAAATCGACTGCTCAGTGATTATAAGTTATTGACAATTAATACCTGCGGTAAATGTCTCTTTTTGCTTCGATTGTTTATTTTGCTTAAGGGAAAAGTGTTCCAGAATCTAAAATTTTCCGTTTTTCATTGACTAAAATATCTACCATATTTTCAGGATATTTTATATTTTCATATTTGATTTACTTATTTCAAATTTGTATACGTTTTATACCAACGCGTGTGTACATGTGATCATTGAGATGACTGCACGCACATGTCTTTACCGAAAAAGTAAGATTAAAAAGAATTTTTATTGACACTTCTGTGCCAAATGATAAATTAAAAAAAGTTTTTAAAGTTCATGCCATTTTCCAACAAAAGCACGAAGCCAAACTTCATCCAAAGGACGATACAACCATTATCACAAATATTAACAAAATTAAAACAGGCTTACAAACTGACTAATCGAGCACGCGTTTTACAGAAACGACAAAGTAATTGTAATTCCTTTTTAATATGTATTTTGTGTATGATAATTTTTTTTTTTTTTCTAATGACTATGTTTTGTTTTTTAATTCATCACTATATGATAATTTGTTTTTAACATTTTATGTATTTTTCATTTTCGCAGTCATTAGACCTATAATATTCATTCTAATAAAATAATGTTATGCAAAATTCATATTTAATGATTTCTGACTCTGAATTAACATTTAGATATTAAATTAAGTATGAATGTTTTAATACTACCTAATATTTCCATATCTTTTTTTGGTTTAGTAGCCAGTTGGCATAATAATCTATTTTTCCTTCTTTAATATTATTTTGACATATTAGGAATTCATGGATTAAATATTCCATTTAACTTCATTATATTCTTAAAAGTCAGGTCATATCCAGGTATACAGGGTGTAACAGAAGTGTGTGACAATACTTCAAGGTTGGCTTTTACCCATCAAACTGAACAACTTTTGTTCTACAGCTTTGTTGAAATCGCAAAAAATTTTTTGGACTTTTCATACAAATCGATCAGCTGGCGAACCAAGTTTGTATGAATAGTCCAACAATTTTTTGCGATTTCAACAAAGTTGTAGAACAAAAGTTGTTCAGTTTGATGGGTAAAAGCCAACCTTGAAGTATTGTTACACACTTCTGTTACAGGAAAAGTCGTACTGAATATTAAAGGACGTTATTATTCAGGTCATTTCTGATGGATTTGATTCATGATATGGTGTCCGAAACTTAACCGTTATAGAGATATTGAACTTTAAAGATTTTTTTAAAAATCCTTAATTTTTTGGCTTTTTTATCGATTTTTTTGGGATTAGTGCTTCTAGGGTCCATTTTTTTGATGTAACTAGTTAGAAGGCATGTCAATTAATAAAAATGATTAACCAAAACTGAACCTACTACTGACAGCTTAAAAAGACTGCTTGACAACGGTTAGAATTAAATAATTTTCGTTAAACGTTTTTAAATTTGAAGCTCTCTGTTTAAAAAAAAATGTATGAAACTTATTCTGCAAATAGTTTCAAAAACTTCTACGTCTCTTTAGCTATTCAAAAAGGTATAACACTTACTATTAAATAGGCAAAATATTGACCAAATAACAGTTAAGTTAGCAGAGGGTACATTTTTTTGACAACTCTTTAGTCAAATTCAGCTCCAAACGAAGAGTAGTTTTCTTCTCAAAACTTTGTTTAAGGCCTTAATTCTTGTTAATCGACTCTTTAGTTTACAGATTCTCATCGATTAATAAGACTAAAGGCCTTAGGGTGCATTTCCACTGATGCGGAGCGGGGCTGAGCAGGGCGGAAAAGATCAGAGAATAGTAGCAAGTGTTTCCACTGAAGCGGGGTGGAGCAGAGTAGAGCAGAGTGGAGCGAAGTAGGATGGAGCGGAGCGGGGCAGAGCTGAGCGGCACGGAGCGAAGCGAAGCTAAGCTGAGTGGTCTGGAGCTGCATGTGACCATTTTGTAGGTCTGCTCTGCTCCGCTCCACTCCATTCCGCCCTAATTCGCTGATTCGCGTTAATCACGCGTTAATCATTTTTATTAATTGACATGACTTCTAACTAGTTACATCAAAAAAACGTACCCCAGAAGCACTTATCCCAAAAAAATCGACAAAAAAGCCAAAAAATTGAGGATTTTAAAAAAAATCTTTAAAGTTCAATATCTCCATAACGGTTAAGTTTCGGACACCATATCATAGAATCAAATCCATCAGAAATCACCTGAATAATAACGTGTTTTAATATTCAGTACGACTTTTCCTGTAACCGTGTATATATACCGTAGCAATTTATATTTTAAAAAGGGTGTAACATTCAAGGTGTGCAATATTTACGGAGGTGATTAAGGCTGCTTTTATTAGATAGCAGTCGTTAAGCCATGTCGGAGGCCTTATAACAGAACAGTTGTGACACTGGGGTTGGCCCCACAATCTGCACCGATCCGGACTTGGCCCCCGTGAGTAAAGTATGGCCTATCCTTCCCGAGGTACGAAAAACAACTCGTGCCCCTGTAGTGGGGACGATATGGGTTGTTAACGACTGATCTTCTATCAGCCGAACGATGTCAACGGTTGTGTTGAACAAATGCTTCCTCCCAAGAGATTCACTTCACTTAGCTTGGTTCTGAACCAGATGCACTCGGCAGTCAGCAGCTTCCCGAAAGTCTTACTAGATCACCCCTCTCCCTTCTACCTACATCTGTATCAGCATCGGACATCTAACACTATGCCGGAGTTTATTGGCCCTCTCTATAAATACTTACCGTATAAAGAATTTTATTCACTGATACTTTTAAAATTAAGTGACACATAATATATAGTTATATATTTTTTGTAACTCTGACAATGTGACATTTTTATTCGTTATTCCTAATTTCAATGTTATTACATACTTTTCTTTATTTGGTTTTTATTTTAACCATAATATTATACGATATTTACTCTGATATTTTTAATATATCAGATAAAACAACTTAACATTAAAGATATAGAAAAAAAATCTAACGATAACAAAAAAAACTTACATAAATAGAAGAATAAAGTACCAAATGTTGAGCCCTATGGAATTTGATTGCTCATCCGACTGTTTGCAGTCTCACCCTAATGTTTTTCAAGAGTAAAGTGCTAGGGAGCGCGGAGGGATTGAAACTCGGACGAAGTTTACTTTGCCGCATGCCGCTCCGTTTTCCAAACTGATGGGTATAAAAATAAAACGCATTACGGTCAGCCTACACTAATCTAGTGAGATAAATAAAAAAAAATGTTTAAGGCGCTAAGTATAATCAAATCGCAATATTCAATTCAAATTCTTGAAATTATGCTTAAAGCTATCACCATGAAAAAAATATATAACATACTTGAAATAATACAAAACAAATTGTCTTGAACAGAATCATAAAAATCACAAAAACTTTGATGAAAAAAAAACCTGTAAATCCTTTATTTTGTATTAATTGCAAATTCTCTCGGAAACAAAATATTTGTTTATGTTGAACCCAACACACAAAAATCGGCCATTTTAATACCTCTAGTTTAACTTGAACGGATTTTTTTTAACTTATTTGAAAGCCAAGAAAAGTAATAAAAACATCGAAATCTCGAGAATTTTGCGTTCGGCCTTGGCGTAACCGCCGCGATGATACTGATCTGAACTTAAAATGAGTGGCGTTATGGTCGATATTATATTATCATGCATCAACCTCCTCAGATTGAGTGTACGTCGCGCCTTAAAACATTTGAAGACTTCTGAATCCCTGCAAAGTTGCCCAATCTTGGTCCGTTTTATGAAAAGTACAATTTTCTCTTTGATTTCGGCAAAATTAGAGAACAAATTTTGTAGAATCCCCCAAATATTTGTCTGTTTTTCTATTACAAGTCTAATAGAAAAGCTGAAACGCTTTCCACAAGTCTCAGCTCCTTTTGAAGGGTCTAATTTTGCCACAATCTGTATAGTTGTTGTTTTAGTGTTCTAACTGCAGAGAAAACTAATTTTCTGTTGTAGTAAAACCTGTTTATGGTTTCATTTATTTATTTTTAAATGAACAAAACTATAAAAAGGTGGGTGCGGTCCTAAATTCTAACTTAGCATTTAATTTTACATCCTAAAAATATACGAATATTCAGCAAATAATATTAGGAGTAATAATCCTTCTACGATAATATCTCTACAGACATATTTTTGTCTAATGCTTAAGGTAGCTATGAGAAGATACGAATAGAAAAATGTTATGTTAGTTCTGTGTTATATGTTTTAGTTTATACAGTACGCAGCGTTGATAAAATGCTGCAGAATATTCTTCTACTTTTAGTACACGTTGTTTCAACAAAGATGGTACACTTAAGTGTCGGGGGAAGCTTTACGACTTGTTAAGTGACTGTCATAAATTATGCCAAATATACCGGGCTGTTTTATCAGCACAGAAACTTTATTCTACGTATAGTCCATTAAATATTTGTACTAAATTAAATATTATATAAGTATGTATAATATTATATAAGTATGTATTGTATGGGAAAATCATATACCTTATCCTGTATCTAAGTAATATATAAACCGCAAATTAGTTACGCCCCGACATTACACACGTTGTTTAATAAAGTAAGTTATAATAGGTACACTAATATGAATATCCAGGGTGTAACAAAATTGGTGTAGGACCCGTTAACTGGGGATTCTACTCATCGCACTGAACAACTTTTGGTCAACGACTTTTCTCAAATCACAAAAAAAAATTGCCCATTTCATACAAATTGATCATCTGTTTTACCATTTTTGTATGGAGAGTCCAAAAATTTTTTTGGCGATTTGAGCAAAGTCATAGAACAAAAGCTGTTCAGTACGATGAGTAGAATCCCCAGTTAACGGGTCCTACACCAATTTTGTTACACCCTGTGTAGGGGTCGTCTGAAATTCCTGAAAAAAATATTTAATTGTAACTCCTACTACTACTCCTACTCTAGCAACTAACCTACATTTCACAACACATCTGTGGTACTCAGCTCAAGTGGAAAAAAGTGATTCTCATACTAATTGACTTCATGAATCAACTGAACTTGAATTGGGTCAGGGAACTCAACTGACGTAAAGGTTCTTCAGAATCATAGGTAAAAGCCACGGTAAAAAGAAAAAAAGTTATGGAAGGATTTCTGTAACACAATTCTGGGTTCACAGGAAGCAGGTTCACCTACACGTTTGTTTTCGTAATTATCAATTAAAATTATTAATTTCGGCATCTAGCTGTCACAACCTAAACCCTTGTAAAATGATGATTATGGAAGCTACTCCTATGAAAGGGCCTTCATACTTAGATAGATTTAATATTTTAATAATTTAATATTGTTTATTAATTATAATCTACGTTAACGAGCTTTCTTGTTGGATCAAATTTAATGACTGTCAGATCAAAGCATTTAATACCTGTTGGGTCGCATCAAGATTCTCTCACAGTGGGTCTAAAATAAATTATTTGTGTTATCAAGAGTCAATTTGTGCCGAAATCAATGGTGCACAGTATCGTTTTCATCTCCCACGAAGCGAAGACAATATATGGCATTATCATAGGCCCCAGGGGAGGGCTATGTGCTCCACTCCTCCATCTAAAACACCGCAATGTCTAAATTGCCTCAAGCGACGCGTAAAAAGCAATGAAAGCATTTTCACATGACCAGTTCTCATTTCAACGGCGCCCCTTCGATCCCTGAGGAATTCCAAATAACTATCTGCTCTGCAATCCCTAATAGGGCGGAGGATAGGCCGCCCTGCGGTGCATTTTCCCCTTTTCAAAAGATAAAGTGTTTTTTATTTATTCTGGTGGTCGGGAAATCTAATATTGCAAATTTTATAGAATAAAAAACTTTAATGCTCGTCGAAAGAATTTTGTGGTGCCCTAAGCACGTCTATTTTCTTTTTAAATTGCGTTCATCCCTTTTGTATCTTCAATATACAAATACATACATATCGGAAGTAGATATATATATATGTCGTGGCCAGATCATAGAATTGATCATTTCATGATGTGGCCGACCATTTCATGAAATGGTCGTATTTCATGAAATGGCCAGCTAAAACTGACCATATCGTTTAAACGTCAACGTTTAATGATATGTCCATCCACGTTTGGCCATATCATTAATGTAGGGGTTCCATTATATAAAAGGTTTAATAAAAATTTAAAATACGTTGAAAAGTTACTGGCATCTTCATGCCATGACATCTGGCAAAAAATCTTGGTTAACAGAGAAATTATACATTCTTAATACTTACCTTTTAAGATTGATATCTACTAAACCTATGAAACACTTTCCGAACTTCAAGGTTTTTACGGTGCGCTCGTTTTTTGATTGACTTTCGAAAAATGTAGTTTAGTATCGCAATGACATTAAACTTCTATTTTATTTTCAATTAGTGCATTATTAATAGCCTTTTTATTATTAACTGTACTCCGCCATGATACATCACAAAAACAAAAAGATATCAGCGCCTCTAACGGTGGATACTGTAACTATTTTACGATATGATCACTAATGCTTGACCATTTCATGAAATAGCCGTGCGTTTAGCTGTATATCGTGAAACGTTGATGGTATTCATTGATCTGGCCAGACCATATCATGATGTGATAAGCAGATATTTTCCATTTCATGAAATGCGACCATTTCATGAAATGGTTGGCCGCATCATGAAGTGATCAATTCTATGATCTGGCCACGACATATATACAGGGTTACAGGAAAAGTCGTACTGAATATTAAAGGACGTTATTATTGAGGTCATTTCTGATGGATTTAATTCTATGATATGGTGTCCGAAACTTAACCGTTATGGAGATATTGAACTTTAAAGATTTTTTAAAAAATCCTCAATTTTTTTGCTTTTTTGTCGATTTTTTTGGGATTAGTGCTGCTGGGGTACGTTTTTTTGATGTAACTAGTTAGAAAGCATGTCAATTAATAAAAATGATTAACCAAAACTGAACCTACTACTAACAGCTTAAAAATACTGCTTGACAACGGTTAGAATAGAATAATTTTCAATAAGAGTTTTAAATTTGAAGCTCTCTGTTTTAAAAAAAATTTATGGAACTTATTCTGCAAATTATTTTAAAAACTTCTACGTCTCTTTAACTATGCAAAAAGGTATAACACTTACTATTAAATAGGCAAAATATTGACCAAATAACAGTTAAGTTAGCAGAGGGTACATTTTTTTGACAACTCTTTAGTCCTTTTCAGCTCCAAACGAATAGCAGTTTTCTTCTCAAAACTTTGTTTAAGGCCTTAATTCTTGTTAATCGATTCTTCAATTTACAGATTCTCATCGATTAATAAGACTAAAGGCCTTAGGGTGCATTCCCACTGATGCGGAGCGGGGCTGAGCAGGGCGGAGAAGATCAGCGAATAGTAGCAAGTGTTTCCACTAAAGCGGAACGGAGCATAGTAGAGCAGATTGAAGCGAAGTAAGGCAGAGTGGAGCGAAGTAGGGCGGAGCGGAGCGGGGCGGAGCTGAGCGGGACGGATCGAAGCGAAGCGAAGCTGAGTGGTCTGGAGCTGAATGTGACCATTTTCTAGGTCTGCTCTGCTCCGCTCCACTCCATTCCGCCCTAATTCGCTCCACTCTGCTCTTCTCTGATCCGCCCTACTTCGCTCCACTCTGCTCTACCCTGCTCCGCCCCGCTTCAGTGGAAACACTTGCTACTATTCTCTGATCTTCTCCGCCCTGCTCAGCCCCGCTCCGCATCAGTGGAAATGCACCCTAAGGCCTTTAGTCTTATTAATCGATGAGAATCTGTAAATTAAAGAGTCGATTAACAAGAATTAAGGCCTTAAACAAAGTTTTGAGAAGAAAACTGCTCTTCGTTTGGAGCTGAAAAGGACTAAAGAGTTGTCAAAAAAATGTATCCTCTGCTAACTTAACTGTTATTTGGTCAATATTTTGCCTATTTAATAGTAAGTGTTATACCGTTCAATATCTCCATAACGGTTAAGTTTCGGACACCATATCATAGAATCAAATCCATCAGAAATGACCTCAATAATAACGTCCTTTAATATTCAGTACGACTTTTCCTGTAACCCTGTATATCATGAATCAAGTTTTCGTTTTCAAAATGTTGGGCGAACATTGCAAAACAAATAGAAATTATTCGGCAGAGTTACTTTGGAACCTAAAAATGCCATGACTATGATAGAAAAGGTACTAAAGTATTCTTCTTTTACTCCAAAAAAACTATAATTGTAATAACGGAAGCATGCATCCTCAGATAGTTTTGACATTATTGGTCTCGACGTTCATATTGATTTTGCCTTATGCCTATGTCGATGATAGTTGTAATGTATCTATAATCCATAAATCGGAGGACATTAAACCACAATTTTGTTAAGTTGTCTCTGAATAATTTAGCAGCACAGCCTTGCATCTCGTAAAGCGAAATAAAACTTTTTCTTTGGCTGCTTTCAGAGAGTGACGCTAACCGCGATCCCCAGGGTAGGATCAACCATATTGGGGCGAACGGACCCCAGCCCTGCCTAGTCGACACCCCTCATCATACTCTTGTTGCAGTTTATGTTATGCATCCAATTTGTCTAGATACGACGTGGCGAAAAGGTTGTTTATGGATATACGGTGTTTGACCAGGTTTATTATAACTGACAAAATAAAAAATATACCACCCCCGACAATAAAAATCAAATTAATCGTAGGTAGATACGAGTAGGTGCCTACATATGAAAAATATATTTTTGTTCCAAGACGACAGAAATTTTAATGAATTCGCAATCCTGCCGTACTTACGATAAGAGCAGTAAGTCTGTGAAACACACTTTCGACTTTTCGTCACATTTTTGCATTTTCCGAATTGTTTCCTTAGATTATTTTAAATTCAATTTTTGAAATGTGTAGCTCAGATTCTGTATTTTTATACTGCGTTATCATTTATCTGTCTTATTTATTAGTTCTTACATAATTAAATGACGAAATGGGTGAAGTTACTGCTTTTTAAAAATATACTGTCATTCGGGTCAAGTGTGCGCACTTTGGTAAATAATGGCTCACCACGCATAAAATAAAATACTTAGATATATGAAAAAATACTCTTGAGATAAACCATACAGTAGCCTCTATACTGAAATAAAAATAAGAATAAAAATCTTAGTAGTTTTATTTCTATAAGCATTTTATTACATAAAATCGAAATGCGCTCATTTGACCCACGTTTAGGGTAACTGTGCGCAACGGTACGGGGTAAGTATACGCATATGAGGTAAGTAAGACATTGTGTCTATGCAAAAAAAACCACAACAACAACTTACCGTTGTGAATTCAATAACGTTGATGCCTTACTGTTTTCCATTAGACATAAATCTACAGATTGAAATACCAAATACAGTTTTTTATGAAAAAAAATATATTCGTCAACCGCACGCTATTGTGACAGGTCGCTACTAGTTGGGCAGTCTAGCACCGCTCTCCCGCCCAAACAAACAACCGCTCCCCTGGCTCTCCTTCAGGAGATACTCGCACTGCGCTCACTTACCCACTGCGCTCAGTTACCCCGAATGACTCTATAGTCGGGGATTTAGTGCAAGGAACCGTTTTATTTTGTATCCGGCGCTCAAACTTGACATAGTTGTTCCCTAGGCCGTCCTGAGTGGATAAAGCCCGGGAGCCATCGGGAGCCATCCGCCGTTTGGCAGGGGGAGGGGGGAAAAGTTTTCTTCTGCCGCGCTCCATTTGTGGGCTTATATCTCCAAAACTATTGGTACTAGAGCAAGTGACATATCATTTTCGTATGATTAAAGGTTGAAGAATTCATTTCTGTAACAATAAAAATGACTTTCTATACATAAAAAAAGAAATATTTGATAAAACGTATAAAACATGACTACCTTTTCTCCGCATATGTGTCGATTATTTTTTAATGGTCTAAGATAATAGCATGAAAAAAATATATTCTGAAAGCCACACTTTCTGGAATTATAAAAATATAAATTTTATTAGAATAGCATAATAAATACTTAGTGAAAAAAATATAATTCAATGCGTAGCAGTGTAGCATAAAACGCGCGGTCCGCGCGGTTTTAACTTTCAGAAGTTATATTTCTTTCTTTTTTTCTACGAAAAGTATGTTTTTTTGTTGCAGAAATGAATTTTTCATCCTTGAAATATCTGAAAATGATATCGGATTTGCGCTTATACCTATAGTTATGGAGATATAAGCCCCAAAAAAAAGCGACTCAACAAGTAGATAATGAAGTGTGGGTAGTTTTTTCCACATATGCATCGATTAACTTTTAATGGTCTAAGATATTAGCATGAAAAAAATATATTCTGAAAGCCACATTTCCTAGGATTATAAAAATATAAATTTCATTAGAATAGCATAATAAATACTCAGTGAAAAATATATCATTTAATGCTCGGCAGAGTAGCATAAAACGCGCGTAAATAAAATGAATTATCTAGCGCCCAAAAATGATTGTTAAGTAACATAATATAAATAGGTACATAATATTCTTATTTTTTAGTTCTTTTGATTTATGTTTTGTTGCTGAAAAATCTTTTTTTCTTTCTTTCTTTCTTTCTTAAATATTTATCGCACGCACAAAATATTTGTCACGTAGAACAAAAAATATTTTCCTTAAAAAATCATAATATGTATAAGAAAATCCGAAAAATGTGACTATTTCTCATACGAATAATGGTGGTTTACTATCTATCGGTCTGTCTATCTATCAGCCGAAAGACGTCCACTGCTGGACAAAGGCTTTCCCCAAGGATTTCCACACCGACCGGTCCTATGCGGCTCGCATCCAGCGGCTTCCCGCAACCTTCACCAGGTCGTCGGTCCACCGAGCCGGATGCCTGCCCACACTGCGTCTTCCGGTGCGCGGCCGCCACTCGAGAACCTTACTGCCCCAACCGCCATCTGTTCGACGAGCTGTGCCCTGCCCGCTGCCACTTAAGTCTAGCGATTATGAGAGCTATGTCGGTAACTTTAGTTCTCCTACGTATCTTCTCATTTCTGATTCGATCACGTAGGGAAACACGAAGCATAGCACGCTCCATCGCCCTTTGGGTGACCTTGAGCTTTCTTATGAGGCCCATAGTAAGCGACCATGTGTCGGATCCATAATAATATGTCATCGCTGGAAACACCCTGGTTAAAGACTTTAGTCTTGAGACACTGCGGTATTTTGGACGTGAACATATTGCGGAGCTGTCCAGCTGAGTTGGATTCGACTATTGATCTCTTTCTCAAAGTTGGGCCTACCTGACGGGACTGTTTGTCCGAGGTATACATATTCTTCAACAACTTCGAGTGTAGAATCTCCAACCTTCAGAGGAGTGTATGTAACACTGACGTTTGACATGATTTTCATCTTATCCACGTTCATTTTAAGATCCACTTGTTAGGAGACTACTGAGTCTATGGAGCATTGCGCCTAGGTCCTCCAAGGTCTCAGCCATGATCACAATATCGTCAGCAGATCGAAGGTGAGTGATGTACTCGCCATTGATGTTGATGCCGAGTCTTCTCCAGTCCAAAAGCTTGAAAACGTCTTCCAGTCTCACCCCACGCTACAGCCGAATAGGTTTTGAATTCTGATCCTGGAGGTGGACCGACATGGTGGCGTTTTCATACAAACAATTCAACACTTCAATGTATCGATAGTCATTTTGGCACCGTTGGGGAGACTGTTACACAGCCCAGGTCTCGATCGAATTAAGATGCTTTCTCATAGTCCACAAAAGCCATTATACTCTTCGATCTTCTGTGTGATCTGCCGCATCGTATGTAGGTATGTGGTCTACGGCACTGAAGTATTTTCGTAAACCGGCTTGTTCGGGAGGCTCAAAGTTTTTGACCTGCGTTCCAGACGATTCGTAATGACTCTCGAAAACAGCTTGTCTTATCTTATCACCCTTCTTCTTCTTGAAGAAAAGCACCACCACACTTCTGTGCCATGCTGTAGGCGTTCGTTCCTCGAGCATGACGGAATTAAATAGCTTCTGAAGAGATATAACTACCGGTTCTCCACCTGCTTTCAGAAGCTAAGCCGTAATTCCATCATCACTCAGTGCCTTGTTGTTCTTAAGCTGTTTGTGAGCCATTCTAATTTCACACAGGCTGAAATCTAGGGTATCTTCGGTATAGTGTCGGATCAATCCGGCTCTCGGATCTTCAGCCAGATTACTGACGACAGGTAAGCATGTAGTCGTGTATAACTGTCCGTAGAACTTCTCAACCTCTTCCAACAGCTCGGGCTTGTATGACATGACTCTACCATCCTCGGTCTTCAGCTTTGTCAGTTGGCTTTGACCAGCAGACAGATCCCTTGCGAATACTTTTGACCTTTTATTGCGCTCGATAGCCTCTTTAATACGATTGGTATTAAATTGACGTACATCGCGGATCAAGGACTTGGAGATCTGTCTGTTTAGTCGGCTATATTGAAAAGCATCTTCAGAGGATTTCAGAATCAGGCTCTGTCTGTTCTCCATGAGCTCGCTGGTCCGAGATCCGAGATGTTCTTTTTGAACGTCTGATTTTGAGACTTTATTCTCAGTCGTTTTGACAATATCCACAAACCTTCCGCATTCGAAGCGGTTGTGCAACTCGAGCTGAAAGCTTTCGAGGTTTTAGAGTTGAATAGGCACTGGTCCGAGCGTGGACTGCATCAGTTGTTAAGAAAATAATTTGACGTGGCTTGCGGAGCACGTAAACGGTTACAAGATTAATGCGCCAATAAGAGTCAACTCATTATGGTTATGTATGTATGACCTTATAATAAATAATAATAAATATACTTTATTGCACACCAATATCAAAAATACATTTTAAACTTAAGGGCTAATTAAATAACAAAATGTGCAAAGGCGGCCTTATCTGAAGTCAGTTAACCTGGGTGATCAAGGCCACCACGCAAGATAGATAGTAGACCACTATAATTCGTATGAGAAATAGTTACGTACGTTTTTATAAGGAATTTTTTTTTTTTTTTACGTGACAAATATTTTGTGCGTGCGAGAAATATTTAAATAATAATATTATGTACCTATTTATATTATGTTATTTAACAGTCATTTTTGGGTGCTAGATGATTCATTTTATTTACTTACGAACAACAGATACTAAAACCGCGCGTTTTATGCTACTCTGCCGAGCATTAAATGATATATTTTTTTACTAAGTATTTATTACGCTATTCTAATGAAATTTATAATTTTATATTTCTAGGAAATGTGGATTTCAGAATATATTTTTTTTCATGCTCATATCTTAGACCACTAAAAATTAATCGACATATATGCGGAAAAAAGGTAGTCATGTTTTATACGTTTTATCAAATATTTCTTTTTTTATGTATGGAAAGTTTTTTTTTTTGTTACAGAAATGAATTCTTCATCCTTTAATCATACGAAAATGATATCTCACTTGCCCTAGTGCCAATAGTTTTGGAGATATAAGCCCATAAATGGAGCGCGGCAGAAATATACTTCCCCCCCCCCCTGCCAAACGGGGGATGGTTCCCGATTGCTTCCGGGCTTAATCCACTCAGAACGGCCTAGGGAACAACTATGCCAAGTTTGAGCGCCGGATCCAAAATAAAACGTTTCCCATACTAGGCGTTGCACTAAATTCCCTACTACTACTGCTCTTATCGTAAGCACGGCAGAATCTGTGTATGTACATTTCTGCCGTGCTTACGATAAGAGGAGTAAGTATGTATAGGGAGTCTCCATACAAATCGAGCAACTGACCGGCTTAATTAGTATGAAGAGTCCAAAAATTTTTTTGCGATTTGACTATGGGTTTCTTAGGGAAAGTTGTTTGTTATCATGAGCACATGCATACCCTTTCGTATCAAGAACTAATTTAAAGTCACCCTGTATATACAAGCAGTAACTTCATCCAATTCGTCATTTAATAATGTAAGATCTAATAAATAAGACAATTAAATGATAACACAGTATAAAAATACTGAATCTGAGCTATACATTTAAAAAATCGTGGGTATTTAAATAATCTAAGGAAACAATTCGGAAAATGCAAAAATGTGACTAAAACTCGAAAGTGTGTTTCACAGACTTACTGCTCTTATCGTAAGCACGGCAGATTTGGTAAATAAATACTTAAAGCAAAGTTGCAGAACGAAAGTTGTAAAGCTGCATGAGAATAATAGGTCACCGTCACTCTGTATGTATGTTTAGTTGTTAGCGTGTGAAGCCAAAATTATTTGATGGAATTTGGAGTGGGTGGTGTCGATAGATTCCTCTTGACCCCACGATTGACACAAGAATACATTTTATGTAGTTTTTTTTTATTTCATTAGGTCTTTTTGTTAACATTTTCACATGATATCTCTAATGTTGAATGTACAAGTTCCGCGGTAGGGACTTTATAACTAGACATTAAAAAAATGTGTAAAAAATCTCCTTTTGATTTTAATTTGAATGTGTCAAACCTGGGACAAACAGTCCAGTTAGGTAGGTCCAACTTCGAGAAAGAGATCAATCGTCGAATCCAACTCGGCTGGGCAGCGTTCGGGAAGCTTCGCAATACCTTTACGTCCAAAATACCGCAGTCCCTCAAGACTAAAGTCTTTGACCAGTGTGTGTTGCCAGTGATGACATATGGATCCGAGACATGGTCGCTTACTATGGGCCTTATAAGAAGGCTCAAAGTCACCCAAAGGGCGATAGAGCGTGCTATGCTTGGTGTTTCCCTACGTGATCGAATCAGAAATGAGGAGATACGTAGGAGAACTAAAGTTACCGACATAGCTCTCAGAATCGCTAGACTTAAGTGGCAGTGGGCAGGGCACATAGCTCGTAGAACAGATGGCCGTTGGGGCAGTAAAGTTCTCGAATGGCGACCGCGCACCGGAAGGCGCAGTGTGGGCAGGCCCCCGACTCGGTGGACCGACGACCTGGTAAAGGTTGCAGGAAGACGCTGGATGCGAGCCGCACAGGACCGGTCGGTGTGGAAATCCTTGGGGGAGGCCTTTGTCCAGCAGTGGACGTCTTTCGGCTGATAGATAGATTGAATGTGTGTAAATTTCCGTCGGATGTAACTTACGTATATTTGCAAGAACTATTTATAAGAACATGAATAACATCTATTAGAACACACATACAAAGCAGATTTATTTTTTTATCGAAGAAGAAAAATATATTCCAATTTAGCGAGGCAGATAATCATTCAATAAAAATACATCAATTCGCTAAAAGTAGTCACCCTTCGAATTATTTTCCTGTAAGACATAAGTGTACCAAAATATCATGAAAATGACAGGAAAAATACAACTTGATTATATTATCGTTCTAATTAATTATTTTTAATATCTGCTAATATATGGTCTAAAAATTCAGTAGGCTGTGAAATTTTCTTCGTACCTGACCCAGGCAAGATAATCAATAACGCTAATTATACGGGCACAACTGTTTAATGAATAAATCAATCTTAGAAAGTATTGTCGGTAAACATCTGTTCCCCACTGCACTGGGGAATCTCGCTAAGCTCGCTTCCATCTTTCGGCACCATCATCATCACTTACCATCAGGTGAGATAAAGCCAAGGGAGGGTTTAACTTTGTAGGACTCTGTTTTGTTGGAGGTAGGGCATTTTGTGAATGGTAGAATTTTCTAAAGTTGGACTTTGAAGCGGTCGTGACTGAGTGCGGCTTGTGTGGTCGCGTCGATCACGCAGTTTAACTGACTATGACTACAGACACGGTCATAACCTGGATGGGTTTGAATGTTAGTGGCAGTTATCTCGACCGTTTCTGTGTTACGCAAGGCACGTCAAGCCGTTGGTGCCGGCTGCTATCGCTAGATGGCAGTCGTTAAGCCATGTCGGACGCCTTATAGGCATCTTAAAAACTTCTGACACTAGCCCCACAACCTCCACCAATCCGGATTTGGCCCCCGTGTGTGGAGTATGGCCTAACCTTCCCAAGTTATGAGAAGAAACTCGTGCTCTTTCAGTGGGGACGTAATGGGTTGTTAACAACAGAGCATTTTTTGAGCCCGCCTGGCCAGTGGCCAAGTGCCACCATCTTATCTAAGTCTTGTCGAAAATGTTAATGTTATGAAGCCGCTAACGTTACGGGTGTTTCTGTATAGGTACTTTAACAGCCCCATAGCTCTGATTCCCCATTGATTTGGGGACTGCGACTTCAGTAGGGTTTATAAGTTCATTCCAAGGAATCTATTGGCATACAGTTTATTCGTATCGATTACTGGGTCATTTTTGACACCATCACTGCCCAAGTGTTGGTAGTGTTTTTGAGAAATGAAGATGTGTTATTTAGGGAGTTATTAAATATGAGAGAACGCAATTTTATTATACCTTGTATACCCGTAATAGATAGGAATGCATCTCACGTGGACACAATAAAAGATAAATGCACAAAGTTTAAATACTTATAAATGCGAAATTACCGATTAGCGCTTAGATACAAATCTGTAAAGTTAAATACGGGTATTTGACAATACCTACCTTATGTTAGGGAGAGAGAGGCTATTGGTGACTGCGCCAGGTAAATCAGATTCAATTCTACAAACGAAAAGAACATCGGCCCCTTTTGCCTTTGCAGTTTCGGCAAAATCTTATAACTAACGTTGTTTTGTATGAGCTCTAGATATAATAATTTCGATGCAATCACCTATTTTGCTACAATTTGAAAATAAAAAAAACGTTATTCATTATAGGTACTTAATTTAGATAGAGTCTAATTCTAAATCATCAGTTGTATATTTTTTTTTTTCTGTCATCGCACTTAGTAGATATGGCCAAAAAGAGAATTATAGGTACGAACCGTTTGTTATTATTATTATACATAGGTATTTGGTATAGTTACTTTACTCTTTGGTACTGACTGTGTCGTCGTTACTAACCTACTAATCTGCGCGCTACATGCAGACTTTATACAGGCGTAATCAGCAACTCTCGTACCGGCCTTCCCTCACCAGATTAATGACTAAATAAACACTCTAGGTAAGCAGATAAATGGTAAAATTACTTCACTTATAATGAGAATTCATATCGCGGCGTTAGGTCTTTGTGAGACAGCTGCAAAGTTTAGTGATTTTGCAATATGAATTTTTGTAGCCGTTTTTGTAAGAGTTACGAAGAAAATGAAGAAAAATAAATTACGTAAGTTTTTATCTTTATTATCTGTTGCTATCCTTTGGGCATGTATCCCTTGAAACGGTCGGTTGGACTAATAGTGGCAAAAACCTCGACCGTTTTCGTGCTTCTCGGTGGGCGTTGAACAACTTAAAAACCCTCGACAATGGGGATCTCCACTACGTATCCCTACAAACTCCACCAAATTTAGATTTGTTTCACGTATGCAGATTCGGCAGCAACTCGATAACTTTCCTTCCCCAGAAGCCACCGCAAGACGTAGCGTAAGCATGCCTCCTACTTGCTGGATTAATGACCTGGTAAAGTTCGCGCGAAGTCGCTGGATCTGGGCAGGGCAAGACCGGTCGTCGTGGAAATCTTTGGCAGAGGCCTTTGTTCAGGAGTGGACGTCTTTTGGCTGATGATGATGATGCAGTTAGCCTCGCTCTTCAGAGATATGGGATGAAAGCAGTACCGCTGCAGTGGGGGCGCTATGGTTATGTAATGAGTATCATAAGTATTAAGTAAGATAAAAATTCCATTGGAACAGTTTTATATTCACCATTATTTACAGTACAGGTGTGATTCTGCATGCACTATTTATTGTTTTGTCGTATGTATGTCGAAACAAGTGTAGGTGCAGACAAGAAAGCAAACAGTGAAATGATGACACGTGAATTATATAAGGCTCTATTGTGCTTTATTGCTTATCACGTGTTGTTTTCAAATAGAAATATACTTTATGTCAATAATTTACGTTTAATTACCTATTTAAAGATCAGACAAATAGGGGAACGTTTTATTATGGAATAGTAGAAGAATATTTCGGCTTACGTGGGGCACCATCTAGCGTACGACTCGTCAATCACTTGCAACCTGGCTCTAGTAGCTTGGTTCGAAAGTTCGCGTGTACAATAGTCACCAGAGCTATTTTTTATCAACTGTCAAAAACGATTTTAATAAGATAGTAAGTTTTCCGGCAATTTCAATAAAATATCTATTTAGTGAACAGTATTTCATAATTTTTTGGTGCAGTCAAATTCCAGATTACAATATACGACTTTACGTGTCGACTTGCAAGCGTAACTAGGTAAAACGACACGACCGAAAGGTAACTTGGTCACGCAAACATTGATTTACTTCCGCGCATGCACTGACTAACGCTGCACGCTTCATAACATAACCTACGGACAGACACTATTGTACGTAGTAATGACGAAATTGTTACGAAAACTTTACTGATTCACTGCCAATTTAGCGTAGGCTATTTATAATCGAGTAAGAAAAAGTTCCTAATATGAATAGCTTAAAACCGCTGCTCACAGATTAGTAATAATTTATGTATGATTATTTCAGTGTCAGTGTCAATATGCCGCCGCCTCCGGTGGTTGAGACGGAGCAGGGCACAGTCCGTGGTGTTGTTATAGAGAATGGAGGATCCAAGTACGAAGCATTCAAGGGCATCCCATACGCAAAACCACCTCTTGGCGAATTAAGATTCAAGGTGAGACTAAACTCTTTATATTATTCATAATAGATATCGGTGCATTTTCATATCTTCGATTCAATTTTAGCTTACGATACAAGCACTCTGAACCAAACTTGGCCAAATTTTTGCGATCAAAACGCGATTTGTTTAGTCTGATTAATGTTAAATAAGTTAAAGATCAAAATAAAGTTTCTCATATAGATGAAAACTGTAAACAGTAAGTCAAATAAATTCGTCTTGTTGCGTGGAGCGAAGATTTACTCAGAGGTGCTGGTGTTTATACAAGTTGCGTGCGTGAGGACATACCCATCAATAAGTCTTAAGAATATGGAAGAAAAAATATGATTTAACACAGTAATTAATGGTAATTAAACACAGATATAATTTGGCAGGCGCCGGAGCCCCCGCAGGCATGGCAGGGGGTGCGCGACGCGACGCAGCACGGGCCCGTGTGCCCGCAGTACAACGAACGCATGGCCCGCATCGAGGCAGGCAGCGAGGACTGCCTGTATCTCAACGTGTACCGCCCCTCACGGCCCGCCGCCGCGTCCCCGCTGCCAGTCATGATCTGGATCCACGGTGGCGCATTCTACACCGGCTCCGGAGACTCCGACTTTTACGGCCCAGAGTTCTTCATGGCACAAGATATCATATTGGTCACTTTCAACTACAGGTTGGAGGTCCTCGGCTTCCTGTGCCTCGACAACGAGGAAGTGCCTGGCAATGCTGGCCTGAAGGACCAAGTGGCCGCCTTGAAATGGGTTAGAAAGAACATAGCAGCCTTCGGTGGGGACGCGAAAAATGTCACTATCTTCGGCTGTAGTGCCGGCGCCGCCTCTACGTCGTACCACTTGCTATCGGACATGAGCAGAGGGCTGTTCCACAAAGCCATATGTCAGAGTGGGATTTGCCTGAGCGAGTGGAGCTACAACCTTCATGCGCGTCAACGTGCTTTCCAACTGGGAAAGTTACTGGGCAAGGACACGGACGACCCGCAAGAGCTACTAGAATTTCTGCTTGATGTTCCTACCCGTTCTCTAGTCAATGTTCAACTTCCGTCCTTAGAAACTGAGTTTCCAGATATAGCTGATAGTATATTATTCGGACCTGTGATAGAAAAACCTAATTTAAAAATAGAAAAGTTTGTGACAGAGAAACCGCCAAAACTCGTGCGAGAAGGAAAAATGGTGAATATACCTTTAATTTTAGGATACACATCGGCAGAAGGAATAGAAATAGCTAGAAAATTGCCGCATATTCTTGGATTTATGAAAACTGTTGGCGCAGTAGTGCCCAGAGAAATAAAATTGAAGTTGTCGCCAGAAAAACTTAAGGATGTGGATGAGAAAATACGAAAACATTACTTCGGTGACAAAGAAATTTCAATGGATATTGTAAAGGAGGTAGCAGAATTTGAAACAGACTGTTTATTTTCGTACAATATAGAAAGGTTTGCACGTTACCATGTTTTACATAACACCGAACCGGTATATCTGTACAAGTTTACTGCTGAAACTGAAAGGAACTACACAAAGAAACAGTACGGAATGGAAAACATAGAAGGGGTTTGTCATTCCGAAGACCTGTTTTACTTATTTAACGTCACGTGTCTCGACGTGCCACTCACAGAAGAAACTAAAAGCGTAATTAATAATATTGTTCACCTTTGGACTAATTTCGCCACCACAGGGTACGTAAACGGATTTAATTAAATGTTTCTAGCCGTAAAATAATATAATCGTAAAACCTTACTTTTGTTTTACCCGAACTAACTTATTTATTTGCAGAAACCCCACGAGTTCAGTCGACATCGAACAATGGAAGCCTTTCGAGGAAACGGAACGAAGTTATTACACGATCGGAAAGAGCTTTAGATGTAGCACAAATAGGAACGAGAAAAACATGAAGTTCTGGGAAGAAATATACAATGAAACTTCGATTGGGCCAAGGAATAAGATATAACAGAAATAAACAATAAAAATATATTTCTTGAGCTACATTAATCAATTTTAGGTAATTGTAATTTAGAATAAACCGAACATTGTGACGCGGTCGTTACGGCAGCTTCCACACAGTTCATTACCAAGCACAAGACAAGATGGATCTTATTGGATTTTGTATACCTACCGCATATTCGTAGTACCGGTCGATACTGTTTGTGAAAACACAAAATCAGTCAAATATAAACACTACAACTTATTCAATTGAGTTAGTTCTCTCTCTCTCTCTCTCTCTCTCTCTCTCTCTCATACACTCTATCTTTCAAGAGACTCCAATGCTCATTCAAAATTTTCTTTGTTTTATCGAAAATATATCATATTATAATAATAATATCCGGGACAAATCACACACGGTCAAGGTCATCTGGCCCCAAACTAGGATTCCCTATACTATGGGAACCGGACACTCTGCTCATCACAGAAATGTTTGCCCTGGGTGGGGATCGAACCCACGACTCTCGGATCAGTAGTCAGTAGCGCTAACCACTGAGCCATGATTTTTTGAAAAGAATAGTTATTTGTTCAACTAGTAAGCAAAGTTATTTTTTGCTACGAGTGCCGACTTTAAATCACGAACTAGCTAAGCAGTCTAGAATTGAATCACGAGCGTAGCGAGTGATTCTAATATAGACTACTGAGCACAGTGAGTGATTTAAAGGCACGTGATATTAAAATAACTTGCTAAATAACTCTCGTGTTAAACATACAACTTTTCACCTCGACCAGCGAGAAAAGTTAAAACGTAGTTGATTAAATTCTCTTTGGAGACAATATAGTTTTTTATTATAATGTTTTTTATTTGGAGGTTGCGTTCGGAAACTGCGCTGCTTGTCATTTTTATGAAAACCTAAGATGAAAACCAAACATGATATTTTTAAGTAAGCGATATTCATGTTTACTAGTACATATTTATTTTAAATATTACATCTTAAAAAATGCAATAATAAATTTATAAACTTAAATTTATTAAATAAAAGACAACATTTTGTGCCTATGAGTTAAATCGCTAGGCCAAAATGAGTTTCTGAAGGAACTATCGCCCATATTTTTTTCAGCGCCACGCAAAAGATGGTGTTCGAAATTCGAATCAGTTTTCTCACGCTTACAGCAAAAACCGTTTTTGCTTTGAGTTTTTAAGCACCAAAGGCACCCTTTTCGTGCTGGAGAGGATGAAACAAACATGAACGGGTAGTTTGTATGAGTACCGACGTATCCACTGTTTACGCATTATGGTCCTCGCCGTAAGTAGGTAAGCAAATTAAAAAGTACGTAATACAGTAAAGACATGTGACAATACGATTTCGTACGATTTCGTCGTAAAAATATACATACAAGAATCGGCCAGATAATTTCTTAAAAATCGTGACTTAGTTTGTATGCACTAACTTCCTTTGTGCTATACTATTATATTAGTCATAAATCATTATCTATTAAGTACTACTACGAGTACAAAATCAAGTCCAATAAAATCCATCCTAAGCAATGAGAATTATGAGATAAAATAAATTGACGTTGAATAACAGAATTATATGTATTATCCGCGAATGGCGACTACAGAAAAAATATCCATTTTTAAATACATAATACAAAAAAATTAAGAAAATTTGTTATTAGACTGAGGGGTTAAATGTAATAAAAAAAGACGATTAAGGAATGCATGCTTATAATTATTCTGAATCCTTAATTTTGCTTACAAAATACTAAAATTGAACTGAAATACTGCAATGTCAGTGTATATTTATAAAACTATACTCGAACGAAATAGTATACCTACCTATAAAATTGTCCAAGTCATACCTTGGATGAAGGTAACAATGCAGTATTGCAGTATTTTAAACAGACACCTAAACTTTGCATATGACTAAACAGTAATAGTTTACAGAATTAATTTTCACGCTACAAGAAAGTAACGCAATGAATGTGGGTCCTAAACCGTGCTGGACGTATTCGATGGTTCCATAGTAGTATATTTTACACCGCACAATCTATAATGATACTATTTAGTCATATGCTACATTAACAGGAAGGTCATTACAAGAACAGGGGTTTGTTTATTTAGACCTGCACAAACCATTTCTGTTTATAAAAAGTTGTTCCAGTTACAGTAAATTGAAAATTTAAGATTATTTTTAAAACAAATTTTGACGGGCCTGCAGAAGTTCTACTAAAACACCATATGGCCGATGCTTTAAAAAAGTGCTAAAGTGGCACACAGTGTATGTGCACAGTGTATCGAAAGTAAAAATAATGAATGTGCTGGCCTCAAATCCCTGTTATGTATGCCCCTTGCTGTATGTTGTATGTAGATGTTGCTGTTGGCGTTACATGAATCTCCATACTCATTTGTGATGCAACAGGATCATCAAACCTCCTACTAACCGCGGCCCGGTGATAGAAATATATAACAGACTGTCGGTATCCAAGTCTCTTTATTAGAAGGAAAAAAAAAACAGATATACTCACGTCTGTATGTATACCTCTTTTCTATTTGGCTGTCCAAATAAATATTACAGACCAGTCATTATCAAGTAAAGATATGGCTCTGCATGGTTTGCTCCTTTATGGAAGTTTATGAAAGCTGTCCAGACAATTAGTTAACAAAATGCTTATATTATCTGCTCAGTACAAAGGTGTCGCAAAAATTACTGACGCCTCTTCTCTGAATCTTGATCTATTTTCTTGAGCTATTTCTGATCTGATCATCACAATACTAATTTGAAAAACATGTTCTTATCACAGGATCGACGGGGCCGCGGCCCTATGGAGATTAATAACCATGTTACTTTATTTGGAGATTATTGTCGCGCGGTGGTAGCGGTCAGTAGCGGCCGGAGCGGGAGTTGCGCGGCGGCTCGCGGCGGCGCTCGCGCGAGCGGGAGCGGCGCCGGCGCTCGCGCGACCGCGAGCGCGAGCGGCCGCGCCCTCCTCCCCCCGCCTTGCGCCGCGAGTACAAGTACCTGCAATGACGACACGGGATTACAGTAGTACACAAAAAAATAGGCGCGTCGGTTATCTTCGTTCGCGCAGACAAGAACAAACTATCGACGGAAACACCCGAAGCAATTAACACAGTGACAGTTAACGATTTAATCAGACGCGAAATCAATCAACCAATAGCGGCAGAGATTTAGGAACGTGTAAGGGCGCTTTTATTGTCATGCGTGTTTCGACATTTCCAAAGCGACCCGCGTGCGTGTGCCACGCATGACAATAAAAGGGCCCTAAAAACATATAATGAAACGAGCGTGCAGAAACACGCATGACAATAAAAGCGCCCTACTGGCGGGTAACAATGTAGCTACTTGATTGGTCCATCAGTTTCCCGCGTAATTAAAATTTTGTCTACTGCGCAGGTACATCCGTAAGCCTTATCAAATATGTATTGCTGTACTGATGTGCTATCACTGGAATATTCCCGTAAGATATGTATAGCGCTCTATATCAAGTATAGCGCCGTCCTTTGTGAATATACCCAATATTACTAAGATACGGCGCTATATGTGGTATAGAGCGCTGTCTCTGTCTACGGGAATATTCCCGGGAATGGCACATCAGCACACAGGATTAGGAAAGATCTACTTCTTATAGAGGGCTTATCTTTCATCTAAGATGTCGCATTATAGCCGCAACAGACACACGGACTTGACCAAACGGATGTCAGATGGAGGTCAGTAATCTTGGTCAGATATTTTTTTATAGGCTTTTTCTTCTTGTTCTCTGTCCATGTCCATGTCTGTTGTGCGATTTGCTGTGCTGTGCAATACTGCAGTTACTTTATAATAAACTACGGATCCCTAGCAGAAGGGATGTTATGGTGGTTTGATAAGGATGTATGCACTCTTATTCAGTTCAGTGCAAGCCCTCCATCTAGCCAGCATTACTGCAGCAAGGATGAGGAGGCAGAACAGGAGTATAGGGCGACACGGTCACTATTAGGAGAGATGGAGAATAACTGTTATTGACTTTTAATTCAACTATAATAGGTACATGTATTCTTTAAGTTTTGGACCAATCAGTACCTAAATTTCAAGAACACAAAGTGCGAAAAATTCTTGTTTCTCTTTATTTGATGGGTCTAATGAGATTACAGTCTGACAACAATAACAGTCCTGATTGTGATTTTACCTCCTCAGTTCCCTTGAGATAGGCTTCAGATGCATGAAGTTGCAAAAGCCGCTACGCGTGCACTCGCCCATCTCGTACTGGCGGCAGCACGCTTCGCGGAAGTCCGTCACCGGCGACAGCTCAGCGTACACAGGACGGCCTCCAAACCAACGGTTGTTCAGATCGTTCACAGCTTTCTCAGCATCCTCTTCACGACGAAACTGAAAAATGTTAATGATATAATCATTAAATTGATAACTGTATTTTATTTTTATCTTACTCAGTGGTCTATTAGCTATTAGCACTCTTGACTACCAATCCAAGGTTTGTGGGTTCAACTCCCAAATATTTCTGCCATGAGCAATTTCTTTACTGTGTCTGAGTGTATTGTATGTACATTCTACGATAGCAAATAAAGACATTCTATTCTGTTGTGTATGTATTAAAAAAACAAATATTTTGCGTAACATAGAAAAACTTAAGTTTGAAGCCAAATAACTTTATAATTTGTCCCTGGATCACAAGATTTGTTTTATTTTTATATGGTTTTATATGGTTACCTAGCTAGACAACAAGTTTAAGATAAATCTGACAAATATCATAACATTAAAATAATATTTATTCAAAGTAGGTATCACTGTACACTTTTCAATGGTAATATTTTTTTCTGCCTAATAAGAAGCTCCTTATACGGAGTATTGGATATATGGAGGTGCCCAGTGTGTTTAGAACTGTCACACATGTTCTAGGCAATTACAAATAACAAAAGAAAGGGAGCTATTTACGACTTAAGGTGTCTTTCTTTTTGCTACGTAATAGAGAATGGCTGTTGTACTATAAACTGTGAATTAATATATGGGTTTTAAGGTAAACCAATCAAATTGAACCTACCTTGATGTAGACATTTCCGACTAAGTGATCCCCAAGATTGTCGCAGACATTCATCTCTTCAATCTCTCCATACTTATCTTCACACTCGACAAACACATCTTCAAAGAAGTTGTCGTAGTGTTCTTGCATCTCTTCGTCGGACACATTGGCTACAACCACTGAAAAGTGTGACATACATCTTAATAATTTTGTATCAAGAATTAAAATTTTGACAGAATTAGAGAAGGAAGGAGAAAGAGGTTTTCTTTGCTGATTGGGAGCATGACTTAATTTTTTTTTTGTGAAATTGCTATTTTATAAAATAACACAGCATATAAAGATGTGACATGCAGTTGGAGTTATATCTATCTGTTCTATAAAACATACAGCTCTATAAGTTTGGTTCTAGTCATACATACCCGTCTCTTCTAAATAATATTATACTAAGAGACTGCTTAGTGATATCTACTTGAATGTTCTTCATCAATCAAGAATGAAAAAAATATATATATTTAGGTAAATATACAAAGTGACCATTATTATCCAACTGATAATGAAAACTTCATCAAGTACAAACATGGTCAAACTTAAAAAAATTCAAAATTCAAAAACCTTTATTTGATAATCAATAATTAATGATATAAAACTTCATCAAGTACAAACATGGTCAAACTTAAAAAAAATTCAAAATTCAAAAACCTTTATTTGATAATCAATAATTAATGATATAATAAATCAATTGAATTAACTGAACATAAGAGTAGAGATACTGAAATTATTTCTGCCTGACGATATTCAATAAACCAATAAGTTCAGGCTCGCCATATAGCTAGAAAGCGACAGAGACAAAAAGGAAATTTTATTATCACATTTATATCCAGCTCAATGTGACAGCATGCAATGTGACCAATCAACAAGGCTTTACTTAAACCAATATACACACTTACTGCAAGCACTTTGATAGTCTTGCAACCCTCATAAATGTACTGATAACCAAACATAAAAAAATCACTTACAGTGGCTTCCGTCAGCAGATTTAGCTGAGTTCTGTGGGTTGACATAAAGGTTCTGCAGTAATACCGTCTGTGAGAAGGTCGGCTTGTTGTGGATACGTGAACACCTATCGCCGTGACGGCACGCTCCTATCTTGAAGTAAAACGAGCAATTTACTCTGAAACAACACAAAACCTGGTCACCGAAAATAACCTCTACACTCAGTTCTAAATATACACAAAAGGTTTTAAATAATACATAGTACGGCATCAAAATTGCATAGAGCATAAATATTACTTACTTGTCTTTCTCTGTACCAAATATAGCGGCTAAATACTCTGCCATCGTCAAAAACCGATGATGACAACTTTGATCAAAAAATGCTAGGATGATTACTGTGTGAAATTACTTTGTTACTGTTGCTACACTAGGTTAAACAATATTTGTGATAGATGGAACATTCAACCAACGAAGGTCTTTAACCATGCGCTGGATAATTCACAGCTTCCTCGATTTCTTCGTTTACACATAGGTGTTTGCTACGCGCCGCCATGACATAAATGAATGAAAAGAAAAGACGTTCTTCGAATGAATGAAAGAGCGCGCAACAACAAGCTCTTCTCCATTCGTGGAGGAATGAGAACTGGAGTAGGCATTGGAGACTGCACACTATGGGGCCAAAGCGTGCATACCTTCTCAAAAATGTATTTTGTATAAGTATGATTTTTACGATATTTTAAAGAGATATGCATAAAATAATATTTAAGATACTAGAGAATAGAAACAATATGTATAAATACGCATTATTTACATTCAAAACTTGCACTTAAAGTTGTAGATCGAATTTATGTCAACTAAGTGACGTAGAGAACCACGAAATTTCGATGTCCATTGTAATTAGGTTTTAGGATAAATATATATGTGTTGTATGTATCCTATCCTACGAGTTAAGTGTCCCGACGATTTCGAAAACAGCTTGAAACCATTTGACTAAAATCTAGGATTAGGGGTTAAAAATCACCAGAAATCGATCTATTTATTTATTTTACTTTATTGCACACTTGAAGAAGAAACACACACATGATTACACATGAGAAATTATGAGGCAATTATCTTCGAAAAATCTCATTTAAGGGAGATATGAGCGAAATTACACAAAAGGAGAACGCATATGATGCTTATTTTTAAACATTGCTTGTAAGTACTTTGGTGGACTAGCGGTTTTGGTGTTTTTATAGGTCCGGTCTATTTACGTTTTGCTGCTTTTATAGGTCCGGATTCGAATCCCATCCATGAGACTTTATAGTTTTTATGTATTTTTGTTTTGTGTGAATTTATGTAAATATTGTGTAAATAAATAAAAAGACTTAAGAGTGATAAAAAAAATATATTTTAACCACTTTGTATTTTAGAGACAAATAGCGCCATCTTTCGCCATATAAGTGAATTACATACCTGATGATTGTGCCACCTTGCCCCGTGTTTGACAATGGGAAATTTTCCACGGCTTTCTCTAAGCTCAACTAGATGGCGCAGATAACATTTGCAATAAGAAAATCTCTAAAAAGTCGCTAAAATCGATTGATATTACTGACTAATATCATAATAAATGATGAGCAACTTTCTAATATTACGTATGATTGAATATTTTTCTGTTTTTTTATCAAAAAAAAAAAGGATAATTTGCATGTATTTTTTTTTCAATAGAATCAAATTATAAAAAAAAATATTATAGATATTTTCAGAACAAATATTGCTTGTCCTTTCGTCCCTTAGAAGGCCACTACCGACTAAACAACACCCTGCAAAATGTTTCATAGGAAATATATCTTATATATACTACTAAACAAGTTAACTTAGTTTATAAAAACTCCGATTGAATGAGCGACGCTCGGTCTGCCAGCTAGTATTTTTAAAAATGCCTTACCTTTTACTCTTTAAATAAATTATAAACAGTCCAAAAGTAGTTTTATAATGAATTATAAAAATATATTCTCCGCACTCGAAAATTTTCTGTTTTTGAAACTTTGAATAGACTTTTGACAGTTACTTAAGTTTGCCTATGTTGAGATTTTACTTTCATTAAATTACTACTTTTATATACAACATGAGGCAAAAGAAAAATTCTGCTCCAATCTGGGGCAGATTGGAGAAACACGTTTAAACATTACATGGTAAAAATGGCGAATTAAAAAATAAGCGTTATGGGTTTTTTGAGAAATTTGAGCTGAAATATATTACAGCATAGCATTTATTTACTGTAAACAAATTTTAAATACCTAGCCAAGTACCTACATCTACCTAAGTTACATCTAAGTACCTACTTAAGTACCTGTATTTGTGGATAGAAAAATGTGGTACTCTTATGATAACCGATGTTATGTTTGTTATAAACGCTGACCAGGTCCATAGAAAAGTGGGAAGTGATGAAAAGTTGAAATATCATGAGTAATCAAGTAATCATCAAGTAATAAATAAGTAAGCCACACTTATAGGTTATATTCATAATAGTTTTGCACACATCGTCGCTTGTATGGGATTACTACAAATGGCTTGAAGTTTTGTCGTACCTTATAGTTTTCAATAAACCGTCAATTGCTTTCAAAATCATCATCATATGGGTGAATTTATTGTTACTCAACGTGAACTAAGTAATTTTCAATAACTAGGGAAATACATCTGAAGAAGTTCAAAGATATTTAGTGGAAATAGATAACCATAATTTATCATCTTCCAGAAGCCAACAGGAAGTAAAAAGTACAAAAATTATCTCCTTTTCTCAATTTCTAGAACCGTTGGGCAGAAAATAATAGAACAATAAATAACAATTCTATAGAAAAAAATCATCGCGCTAAGACTATGAATTTAAAGTAATATTCGATGAAGAAGGTCTTAGAATTTATCTTCAATACCAACTGGAAATCGTGTTCGACCATCCTTAGCCTTTGAAGATTCCAAAAAATTTAATAATGCGGAGTAATTTCTGAAATATGGATATGTTATATTTTTTATTTGTTAATGCAAAAAGGTTTGGGGAATATATAAGAAATACTGCTCAGTTATATGTGGAATAATATATGTGGTGTCTTACGCCGGCTTCAGTTCATTAGACCTTAATACGTGGAGAAAATATTTATAATAAGACACTATGCATGTAGTTTTGCCTATTGGACATTTGTATGCATGCATGCATAGGATTCGCGTCATTCGCGTTACAGAGACTACATTTTTTTTATTAAGCCACGCAGAAAGTGTTCCAAGTCAAAGAAGACGTTTTTCACGATATTTTCCATACATCTGATCCGAATATACCTAGCTTAAGGATGCCATCTGAAATTATTTCTAAAGAGATATTCGAAAAAGTTAAGAATAATTTCAATATAAATTCACAACATATCCTTGACAATATTAACATGAGGGGGGTAGGTTAGGGGTAGGGGGTAGTTCGGGGTTATTTTGATCAATAAATGTCTTGTTTTTTAAATGTCAAGTAAATACAAATCAGAATTTACAACTTTGCATCATTAACGCATATTTTTAAAACTTAATATTTTTTATTCATTAGTAATAAAATATATTTATGATACTACTGTTTTATTTTATAGTGTATACACGGTGACTTTTTTATCGTTCCAGAAATTTTCAGGTGTGATTCGATGCACTATTTAAAATAAATATCTAAAATTAAAAAAAACATTATTTGCAATATAGGCAGCAGGACCTACAAATCCCGCCTATTTATGTGCAACTTTTAGCGTCCATTGATGGTTCTTATCAATGACGGCAGTGCGGCAACGTCGCGTCGCATCGATTATCAGCGTATATTCTATCTATGAATTTCGCGCCACGTCACAGGTTACGTACTGATTTACCTACTATGTAATTAATGTCACTCTCGTGATATCAATCTTCCCTTCCACTTCTGCGGGCTTAGGACCGACAAAACAACTTACCTAATAAGTAAAATTCGTAAGGTAAGTACTAGTAGTCGATGTAAGTAAACAACAACAGCAAGTGTAAACAATATCCTTATTAGGTACGTTGTTATGGCGTAATTAAAAGATTAGAATCAACGATATTTACATTAATTAATAATCAATACTTAACTTACGATTTAAAGTTATTGGGAGTACTTCAATAATTGTTCGAAGTGACTTCCCCCTCGGCGGATACACAATCGCACACGTTTAAATCCATTTTGTTTCAAAGACCACAACACTTTAGTTTCACGTTTAAGGTCCTCGAAGGCGTTAGTGCGCATCCTCTAAATCGAATGCACTGGTTGGTTCATCCACGTAAACTCTTTATCTCACTCCACAAATAAAAGTCCACTGGTGTGAGGTCGGGTGAGCGCGCTGGCCACGCCACCGGGCCACCGCGGCCGATCCATCGGGAGCCGAACTCCTCGTTCAAGTAGGCGCGCACTTCTCTGTGGTAATGAGTAGGGGCGTCATCGTGCTGCAAGTATAGTCCAGGCACAGATAATATGTCCAGGCAACCAGGCCAACGGCACCTCCTCCAGCAGATCGGGCAACACCGTCCTTAAAATTTCTAAGTACGATGCTCCTGTTAATCGGTCACGAATGAAATAAGGTCCGACTAAGTAGTCGTTTACAATACCAGCCTACACATTAACACTAAATCGGTTTTGGAACATAGCGCGTTCGAGCGTGGGCACACTGGGAAGGTCAAATACGGACTGGTGGTTGCGGGTGGGTGGTAGCAGTTTCTTTGAAGCGACGCGTGCGCTATCTTTGTCTTTCATTTGCCGCCGCCACCGCCGCCGATCGCTCTTATTACGAACGTAATAAGACTTGTTTTTACTTAAGTGCGAAATGCGTTGTTGCCGTATTACATTGTTTTTGTTGGCGTAGTTTATTTCATTGAAGTAAATTGTGTAAAAAGTAGTGAATTACACTCGTGTGTCTGTTTTTTATGGTTTCGTGGGAAACATCAATTTAAAAAAAATGAAAAATATAACACACGTTTTTTATACTGATTTTTAAAGTATATCGTATACTGAACCACACCTAAAATTTTCCGGAACGATAAAAAAGTCACCGTGTATACTAAAGATAATCTGGAAAAAAGTCATTGCTGTATTCCAAGTAATAAAAAAGTTACAGATTTTTGAAACGGTACGCACGATTTGGCCCCATAGTGCAATTCCGGCTGGGCTGGGTTGTCGCGTGGGGTGTCGTCCGTCTCGTTGGGTGGCGTGTTAATAATATGGTTCTACCCTCACGGTCATACCTCTTGTCATACCTTGCACTACGTCATGACATGACATTTAATAGTCATTCGTTCGTTCGTTCATTTCATTTTCTCGAGTGTGCGTCTGAAGCTCGTATGGTCGCGGTTAACGGTGAATGTGATTTTTTTGATAAAGTTTTCGGTAATATAGCTGTGATATAAACAATCTATCTTCGCCATGTGATCTCTACACGTATGAGAATTCAATATTTTTCAGTGCCGAAAAACTATAATAAACCAGTTGTTTTTTTTTTTTTGAGAACGGCAGGCAACGGTAGAAGTCACGCTGAAATACTATTTAAATATAAAAAATATAAATTTTAACACATGGAAACTACAGCGTTATTTTTATAATAGAGGTTGTGTTCAGTAGAGTGTAAATATGTCGAATACGTCTGCCCTTGACGACTTCTGTGGAACTCAATTTTGGGTAAGTAGGTCTTTGACCCTGACAGAACTGACGTACGAAAGATTCCAAATAAAAAGTATAAAAATTTTATTACCTTGCACGTTCAAAAGTTTCCATGAAATAATTTGTAAACTTCAAAACCTCATTGTATGAATATAATTTCATAGTAATATTATGTAAGCAACACCATAAAAGCCTTAATTTCCATGTGAAAGTATCCATGCCACCGTTTCCTGTTAGCGTTTTATTTTATTCTGTATTATAATATTGTTAGTGAATACCAATTGTAGGGTAGAATCTATATTCATGGTACTTTCTCAAGTGTTTTTAATTCTACTTAAGAAGGGTATTCATAATTCTTAGGAGTAATATCGTAATAACATCCGCCTTTTAAAAGCAACCTTTACCTGCCATGAATTTTCTAAGCCTCAAGTAATATTACGAAACTGTAGATTGAGATATGTTCTGATAACCAAGGCGACCGTGACCCAAGACATTTAATAAGAACATTAAATAACATTTATCTGTGTGGTAAAACCTGTTTGATGAAATTTTGATGAGCAGCTTTACCATAATAAGTATAAAAACTATTATAATAATATTCATACTTAACTATAGTTCCTATTATTGATGGGTTTGTTCTGTATTGTATATGTAATTTTGTTTAGGCATACCTACATATTTTATTAATTATTTGACTGAAGAAACAAATAATTATTTTTACATCATTGGTTCAGTTGTAGAGATAAATGTCAAATAGTCTATTAATAAAAACAATTTATTTTATAATATAATAAAATTAAATTAAAATCAATGATTGATAGCGCCAGTTACTTATAGTGTTTTTATTTTATTTTATTGTTTAAATACAGTAATATGGTTTACGGGAAATTACAAAGAATGGAGGTCTGGGGAGGTGAGGGGGATTTCTGGGCCTATAATTATGAAAAAGTAAGGTTAATTGTGCATAGGAAATGATAGCATTTTACTATTTAAGAACATATTTATTTTACGTTTTCATAAAAAATATTTGTATAATTTAGTAATTGTTTACCCCAAATTAGTTATTGTTTATCCCAGATTCCCAATTTTTCATTTTTGGCTGAAATTTCACCATTTTAAGAGATTTTAATGCTTGTAAGGTATATATATAGGTAATATAGGTAAGTGTGATGACTCAACACTTTTATTCTCAGGTATAATTTTTGTCAGTGTATTTCATAATATATTTCAATTAGGTGTTGCGCCCTTGTGCTCATATAAAAACAAGCGATAAAATCTTTTAAAACTGTTGAAGTTTGGCTAAAACTGCAAAAATAGGAATCTGGGCCCCTGGGGAGTAAACAATACTTGTATACTATATTAATACAAATAGGTAATTTTAATGAAAACTTAAAAAAATCTCTAAAATAATAAAATGCTATTTCATACGCGCAGTCAACCTTATTTTTTCCTAATTTTGAGGGCCAGAAAACCCCCTTAAAGACCTTCATCCTATTACTGATATAATAAAATAACAAACAAGACCTTTGTTTTCTAGGATACCAATAGAACTTGGTACACAGACAACCCCCAGCTAACACCATGTTTCGAGAAAACCGTCCTGGTTTGGGTACCATGTGCATACCTTTGGGTAGCAGCATTACTGGAAACCTACTACATCCTGAATAGCAAGGAGAGGAATATACCATGGAACATTCTGAACATTAGCAAGTTGCTGGTGACGTGCCTTCTGATAGTGTTGAAGCTAGTGGACTTAGGAGTGGCAGTGCATAGGTCCTCCAATGAGGAGGATGCAGTGTTCAATGTTGATTACTACAGTCCTGTCATCAAAATACTGACATTGGTGAGTTCAGGATTTTTTTCTTAATTTTACATTGTATGGTATGATTATAAAGAAAATATGACAGTAATTGGGAGAAGATCCACCAGCAAATAGTCTCAGGGCTTTCTTCTGTCGAACGACCGCGTGTGACGTGCGAAACTCACTAATATTATAAATGCGAAGGTATGGATGTTTGTTTGTTTGTTCCCTTTCACGCCGAAACTACTGAACGGATTTGGATGAAATTTGATAGGTAGATTGATTAAGCACTCGGCTACTTAAGGGTTGCTTGAGGAATGCTTAAAAAATCTCAAAATTTTCGGTACAAGATGGGGCCACCTTAACATTTTCTGTCTCTCTGGACCCAATTCTGAAGTACACGCAGACGAAGTCGCGGGCGGAAGCTAGTCTTTAAATAAATTCATGTCCCGTGGCTCGGGATATCACTGCCTCGAAGGCGCGTAGTAGTTATATCTCCTGATTTCTGCGCCGCCGACGTGGATTCGATTACCGCCCAGGGCAAACGTTGCAATAGGGAATTTTCCACGCGTTTCTCTAAACTCAACTAGATGGCGCTGATCAACATTGGAAAAAAGAAAATCTCTTAAAAATCGTCAAAACTGACTGATATAACCGACTAATATCCTAATAATGATGATTAGCTTTCGAAGATTACTTTTCATTGAATATTTTTTTGCAGTTTGATCCAAAAAATACTTTTCATAATTTTTGATGCACAAAGCTTATCAGTATTGTTTTTGTATTTCTTAAAAGAATTCTAACATGATACCGAGTTATAAATTGCATTCTAATCATAAGAATCTATTAAAATCAATTTATTTTTAGTTCGGAAGAAGAAATTACATATAACAGAGGAACCAGAACGCACCCAGGTTATCCATACTTGACCAAGTTGGAAATTTATTGTTTCTTTTAATTCAATTAATAAGAATCTATGTTCAGGTGGTTTTTTATATATTTTTAACCATACTAAATCTATTTTGCTACCGTAAATTCTACGCTGTTATTAAAAATATATTTCCAAAGTTTAGAAGCGCCATCTATTGAGACACTTATGAACGGTGTGACATACGTCATCTGAAAACTCCCTATTGGTATGGTGAGCAGATTTATTTTATTACGTCTGGGTGTTAAATACCTATCATCATAAATAAAATAATAACAAATACATAAGTATAATAGTACATAAGATCCGTCTGCTCGTTTGCCACCTATCACATAAAAAAAAAAAGTAATTTCATGTAAACTGTAAAATCGCAGTAATCGAAGGTTTATTTAATAAATTAATAAAACATTGGTTACGCGATTTGCCAGAATATCGTGAACTTTCTCATTTTTCAATATCAATTACGCCATGTTTTAGTTACATATACAAACATGAATGTGTATCAGTCTCTGATTCCTATAGTACCGATAATTGTATTTTGGGACCAGATAGCCGTGGGATGGTTTGTCCTGAAATTTTATTTCTTTAGCGTTTATTTATCTGTTCAACTCTGTTACAACGGCCTTAACCAATTACAGTAACTGATATCGTTTCTATACAAAAAATATATTTTATATTTTTATAGATAGGTATAATTTTTCATCATGGAGCAGTCTTGAGTATACTTGTAGGCATTTGTCAGTTTTTTCTCAAACCGATGTGTTGATTTGATGATGATATTGAGGCGTAGTTTGGTTATGACGATCACGCAGGTCATGCATGGTGTTGAAAATTAGGGTTGCCAGCTAGTTCAGTTAAACATTATTATATGTGGCGAATCGGGAGCCGTAGACGGGTCGTTCCTTTCTCTCAAATATGGTTGAGGGTGAGGGGAGCGATGGTTGACTCTCGCGTTATACCCGTAATCGGCTGTCCATGTGGAGGAGTCGGATCTAGTCATTGGCGTCTTGTAAATTGTTAGTTTGCTTCTAATTGCAATTGCCTTTTATCTCTATTTAATTCTTTATATTTTTTATAAATAAATAAACGAAGATTTGGTATGACCTAGGCATCATCTTAACTGGTAGTTTTTATTCAACAATTGGTAAGGGCTTGGCATTATGTCACATGATGGCAAGTGACGATGGTGCCGAAAGATGGAAGGCGACTTACCAAGACTCCGCAAAACAAAGGAGACTTAGCTATATTTTTTATCCATGCCGAAACACATTGACGGCAAGTTCAGAAAATGCCCTATCACCAACCAAACCAAGGAATCAAACTGATGTGAAGGAAGAGGACTAATCAATAGAACACAGAGGCGGTTAAAAAAATAAGTTGCAACTGATGACTGATCATGATGCTGCTTCAAAATGGGAGCGGGCTTATCAAGATTCCGGAACGAAATGTGGAACTGGCTATCTTATCTACATGCCGGAACACATCAATATTGTGAACATTGATTTTTGGCTGCAAGACTTAGATAAAATGATGATGGGTAGCCAGACGATTTATTTGTGGTTTAATGCCTTGCATTTTTTGTAAGTTATATTACGTTTGCTATCATATAATTATAGTGTTTGTTTTTAATTTGAATTAAATACCTAAAAGTGGATTCGGTCGTTAGCCCTACTCTAAGCTATTTTTGTATCACATAATGTTTGATCACGATAGGATTAACTAAAGTAAGAAAAAAAACGGAAACACTTGAAGTACTTATTTTTAAAAGCCAAGGTTAAAATGTTATGTTCAATATAAAACCTGAGCATCTCCATGTCTGAATATATGCAAATTAAAAAAATACATGCAACATTGACCTTAGTATAAAAAAATTACTTATAAATATTTGATGTATTTGATACACAAATTACTAAAATATATTTATTAATCCGTTACCGCTACTCATTTGATTTATTTTTAATCAAATACAAAAATAAAATTTTGTTCTGAAAATTTTGACATTGTGTACGACGATGTAATTCTTAATTTTTTGATAGATTAAAAATTGTACATCCAATGAAAATTCAAGCGAGTAAGGTTTTACGCAATTTCAGTAAAATAGTTATAGCTATCAATATTTCATATTTTAGAGAGCTTAATGTACATAATCTTGTACATATTTATATAATAACCATGTGATATTATTGATTTAAAATCTACAAATATATCGTCATAGTTTTCGACCTCGTGAATGTCTGAAACCTCAAATACATATAACATATAGACATATACAAGCGAAAAACAACAAATACTAAAACGTAGCAAATGTAGTTAACGTAAAAAGAAGTACAGAGTACAGAGTTGACCCATCAACTATTCAAGTACCCACGGATGGCGTAACTCACGCTTTGGTTATTGTTATTGAGCTACTATTAAACTTCATTAGTGACATTGTAACACACTCATACAATGGTCATCAGAGTAACTAGGAGCGAATGAGGATAAGGTGCCAAGCTAAGACATTATTATGTGATCTCTGGAAAAAGCTATTAAGCGTGAGCCCAGAGTTAAGATACCGGCGGCGGCGCGGCCGGCGGCATCGGCATCACAGAACGAGCCGTACTTTGTTTCGCTATACCACCGAACCGTCGCAAACAACAGTGACGTATGATGATATTTAGTACATACAGAAATTAGTAATAATGATCCGAATATGTTAGAAAATCTTTTTCCTTCTTCTCCTTTTCCTAATATTGAAGGCGGATCTCCTTTTGCGCGAACCAGTTTATCCTGGTTATACCAATTTATTACCTGTACTGAATGAAACAGTGATACTGCATAACAACTTAATCTTATTGCCATAAATTGTTGACTAACAGTCTCTTTCGTAATTTTTTGCATAGTTAAGTAAGCACTATAATTTGCTATTAACTTTAACATGAAAAAGTAGGCGATATTTACATGTATGCTATTAAAAATTCAAGAATTTTCTGATCGAAGTAAAAACTGTTTGTTTGATGTGTATCCTACCTCTGACCTTTCGGCTCAATAAAACCACGTATATTAAATACAATTAAATACTAGATATGGTACTGTAAATCCTTATCCAAAATACCTCCGTCGTTATTGATGTATCAATCAACTCACAAAAAATACGGTTACATCATTGACCACAACTATTAAGAGTGGTCAATACGGATTCTAAATAAACGGATCTTTTGAATACACGCGACCTTCGCTATCACTGATTACAGTAATTTTGAATAAAAACATGAACAAAAACCTGGCTCTGCCGAGTCGGTGACTGGGTGCCTAGTACCTACTGCCGTGTAATAACAGAATTGTGTGCAAATAATTATTCAGAGTCCATCGTGACGTAACTACCCATGCAGTTATTTCTCATTTGAGATAAATCATGTAGGCAATGACATGCATTTTCTTCTTCAGTTTGATCTGCTTCGTTGTAACAAAGATGGAAATAGTGTTAAAACAGAGCAACAGAGCTTGTACCACGTTATAGCTAATACTATTATAATTAAAACGATTCTTTATTTCGATTGTTCATAAATTCATATATTTTTTTATTATAATAATAATCTACACAACACAAAATTAGTATTATTAAATACCTATATATTTCTGAGTTTCAATTTCAATTTAGGACATGATGAACAGTTAGTCAGAACTGGAAAAAGTCCTAACTGAACTGAAATTAAGACACAGTTGTGTAGATTGACCATTATTAACGTTGCTGGGCCAAGGGCGGGTGTACTCATAGATAGATAACGCCACGAACTATTCTATTGGCTAATATCCTATTAACGAATTTCCAACATTGGAATTTCTAATAAAACTACTGTAACGATTCATTCGTTTGAAACAGATGTACCTGTATTTTAAAATTAGAAAAAGGAAAAAATCAAAGACGTCTGAGGTAACCGGCGTATATTGCCGAAAATTCGGTTTAATTTGCATACCTACTTGTGCCAAATATAGTCATCGATAATCAAAACCTAATGAATAATAGATAGGTAAGTATACGTGCTATACTATTTTTGTTGCAGGGTTTGTCAGCGACACTTTTATACTACAATAGAAAATATGGCATGCGAGCTTCTGGAGTGTTGTTCTTCTTCTGGCTTCTCCTGATCCTGGCGGGTCTTCCTCAGCTACGGTCGGAAATCATAAAGCACTCCCAATCGGCTGACGATGAAAATGTCCAGTACAACTTCGTCAGTTACATGATATACTACCCTTTGGTTGTGTTGATGTTTATACTCAATTGTTTCGCCGATCTGCCACCGAGAGATTCACCTTACAAGTATGAAAAGGTAAATTTATATGGCATTGCTTGTGTTTGCATGTATAATCTTATTTAGTATCTGATAAGAGGAAACAAAATATGTATCAGAACTAAAGTATTACATTTTGTAACAGTAATGTTATCTCGCGAACAAGGGACTACCTAACTAATCCTATAATAAGCAATGTTAGTTATCAACTGCTGCCTTTCTCAAAGAACCGGAAAATCCTGTATGTGTTTAGTATGCGCCTAGTCTTGGAATTTCTGAGACTGACATCATTCAACTTTTTTTTTTAATACAGCGTGTTTTTTGAATAAGGCAAAACCAGTCCTACCTGGAATATCATTGGTCACATTGCCAAATCTTCGCATTATGGAAAAGTAGCTTAAAATGTACCTATGATGCGTATAATATTGTTATTAAATGTTCAGTAGCCTGGAAAAAATAATCAGATCCAAAGCTTAATATTCCATTTAAAAATTTCCGTTGTCGATATTGAAAAAATAGGACATTGTTCATCAAGGGAAAAAAGTGACCGATTACCAAAGAGAGATGTAGTTTTAATACACTCGAGTTGGGAATCGCACTTTCTTCCGAGTGCTTTATACTACACCTACGAGGAAAATAAAAAATATTTTCACTTTCACTACTTGACAACGACGTTTCGACTAACAAACTGAATTCACAACACACAATATTACACAAATTGAAAAATGGCGCTAAAAATTTTAGCAACATGTGATTTAATCACATGTTGCTTTTTCAAAATAATGCTTGGAAAAAGCTAGTGGCTTAAAAACTTTTTGGCATTTTACATTTAGTCCAATATGCTTGGATCTGAGGCGTGGATATTCGTTAATTTTAGTCAACTTTCTTCAAGAACAAATAATCTTGTATACTGGTTTGAATGAAACGCGTCGGCGGGGGCAGCGGCCCGCAAAAACTATGGAAATTCATACCTTTCCGTTTGCCGGTTAACAAAGTATGTATGAAAATTCATTACTGCATTGTATCATGCCAGATTTTTTCTTCGTCAAAAGAGGTTTCATTTCACCAATGGTTTAATGCGCAAAGAAAGGACAACACATTTGAAGCTAAACAATCTTACACTAAAAAAAAACCGCGCGTAATGTAAAAAGGATTCAATTTTTCTGGCATTTTTTATTGGTTTATTGATATTTTTGAATATCCTCAAGCCTTAGCTGCAAAATATTAATAATAATAATATCCGGGACAAATCACACACGGTCATCTGGCCCCAAACGAGGATTCCCTGTATCTTGCTAGAATCATGCGTGTCAGAGTCCCGCCATCGTATGCGTCAATTCTTCGCTTGCTGGCGGCACAGACGCAACAACACAGTAAGAAACAATAATAATTTTAGTGTTTTGCGAAAATCGATACATTGCGATAAATATTTCTTTATTTAGCTACCTCGTAAGTGATTTAATACTTTTTCACGGGTCAGAATTATTGCACACCAAACCTAAATGAAATTAGCATTACTTATTAAGTTATTGTTAATTGCCTTTTTGAACAAACTCACTTTTTTTCATGGAAACTGTTTATATATTCTGTAGGATGTTGTGTGATAAACTGCATTCATTCATTTACTTTTCTACAGTCGGTTAAAAAAGCTTTATTAATTGCAGAACCAATGTCCAGAAAGCAGCGCAGGCTTCCCCAGCCGGTTGATGTTTAGCTGGTTCGATCCGCTGGCGCTGACCGGTTTCCGACGCAGTCTCACCGAGAGTGATCTCTGGGCGCTAAACCCACAAGACTCCTCCAAGGAAGTCATACCTAAGTTCGACAAATTCTGGGAGAGGACGTTAACTAAAAGGGAATTGTTAGTATTGATTTAATTCCTTGTAAAGGTTGCAGGAAGCCGCTGGATGCGAGCCGCACAGGACCGGTCGGTGTGGAAATCCTTGGGGGAGGCCTTTGTCCAGCAGTGGAAGTCTTTCGGCTGATAGATAGATAGATAGATAATTCCTTGTAATTTGTTATTCTATAATGTAATATTAAATTACTGTTACTTTAATTTGAGGCATTCTCGTTTACTTGTAAATGAACAATTCGAAAACAGTTTTCCTCTACTAGCAAACGTGAACGCAAATGTTTGTTTCCGAGTCGCTTACACGGTTTATGCGTTGTTGATAGTTTACAAAAATGCCTCGTATCCATTGCACAGTTTGCTTATGTGAAGGAAAGTTTCGTCGCTTTGATGTGGAAATAAGTTCTATAATTGTGTTGATTTCATCAGATCGAACAGCACAAAGGCAACCTACAGCAAGACGTCAGCGAGCGTGAACTTCAAGCCGGAGAAAGAACGCAAGCCTGCGTCCATTCTGCCGGCGCTGTGCCTCGCGTTTGGCGGTCAGTTCCTCTTCGGAGCACTGCTCAAACTCATCAATGACACTCTCACTTTCGTCTCGCCGCAGCTGCTCAAGTAAGATTGCAAACATTTCTTAATTATGTAAATTTATATTTTAGTTTATTTTTAATTATTTTATTATTTATTCTTTACCAAAGATAATGGTAATTAACGGCTATCGTTATGATAGGTTTATGTTAATACCGATATACAAAGTTAAGTCACTTAAGAAGTGTGTTTGTAATGGGGAAGAAAACTGTCAAAACGTATAGAAAAAATTGTTTACGTGAACTGAACTTAAGATTATTTAAAAAATGCCGCGTTGTATGGCGATTGGTTGCAATAGTAATGGAAATCATTAATTTCCTAAAGATTCTCGGATGAATAACGTGGGAAAAGTTACGTTTTCAATTATGTACTTTTCAACTTCGCCTTTAATTGAGGAACGGTCCAAGTCGCATACATTTTTCATTTAACAATTTTACAGAAAATACTAATTTATAACACCTCGATAATAAAAAATGCGGAACTAATTGAAAGTTGCTATGAGTCAAGCGTCCATAGCGCCATCTGCAAATAGCTTTGCGTTTTCTTCCCCATTTATGTATTTACTGTAAGAACACCTTATATTCGACAACTGACACTAGAAATAATAAGCATGTGTCTACAAATGTGGACATAATATCGTCCTTCGCACGACTAACACTCCTATCTCATTTATTTCAAGTTCTTAAAGAAAAACCGTATTTCAGTTAGAAAAAGTCCAAACTCAAATCATCAAAAGTCTGAGATAAGAGAGTTCATGCGAGCGACGATATGTCTGAAAGCGGTCTCTTATTATCAATTTATTTTCTCTTAGCGATAGCAATATCTTCAATTTTACCATCGACGAAAGAGTTTGAATAATCTGATTATAGCAGAGACAATGTTGTGTCTTAGATCATGGATATAGAACAGCTGGAGATGTTGTATTATTTAAACAACGCCATAAATTAACGTGAATTTTTAGGCTTCTAATAGGTTTCGTGCAAGATAGTGATCAGCCAATATGGAAAGGATACGTATACGCGGTGGCTTTACTTCTGTGTGCTACTGCGCAAACCCTTTTCCTCGCGCACTACTTCACGAGAATGTACCTTGTGGGCATGAGGATAAGGACTGCCCTGACCAGCGCTATCTACCGAAAGTCGCTGCGGATGTCCAACTCCGCAAGAAAAGAGTCCACTGTTGGTGAAATCGTTAATCTGATGTCCGTCGATGCGCAGAGGTGAGAGAATAAAGTTAATTATTATTATGAAGCGTGATCCCTATACTCTCGGCTAATGTGGGCTGATTAGAAAAATTGTATCGTTAGGAAAGCTTGTAAGGAATATCTTATTAGGATTCTTCTCGCTCAGCGTCATCGAAATTGTACTTTAAACTGAAGTGGCGTTCAAAATCTAAGCATATATCACAATATGCCTCTCAAGGTCCTACACGTCGCCGTGGATGATGCTAAGTGCAACACCAGGCTACCGCCATCTATACCTTGGGGCATTCAGTTCGAAGGAGAAGAAGAAGAACCACCATACGAGCCGAGATCAAACATGTGTCCTGCTTTTCATAATCTGTCAAGCTATTAAATCTCAAAAGTGTTGGCTATAAAAGTTTGACGATTCGTTGGCTTTATATTTTACCCGATAATTTCTCAACCACATGGACAGTAATTACTCATCGAGTCAGTGTCCTATAATCCACTGTGACAGGAAGTCAAAATTCACTGGTTCTCTTGTATTAAAACTGAAAAAATAGATAATCCATCCAACGAGAAGAGTAGTGATTCACCTAATTTCATGAAGGGTTCCGTAGCAGCAAGTAACATAATATAAAAGTTATTGTAGTTCGTTGTAGGTAAATTGCGGTTTACGATTTATGACGTATTAAAAAAAACTACTTACTAGATCTCGTTCAAACTAATTTTCGGTGGAAGTTTGCATGGTTATGTACATCATATATTTTTTTCAGTTTTATCATTCTCTTATTTTAGAAGTTACAGGGGAGGGTAAAATGTTCCAAAGTTGTAAAATGTGACACACATTTTTATATATCATTTTTGAAGACCTATCCATAGATACGTAGATATCCTACCCACACGTATGGGTTTGATGAAAAAAAAAAATTTTGAGTTTTACTTCTAAGTATGGGGAACCCCCAAAATTTATTGTTTTTTTTTTCTATTTTTGTGTTAAAATCTTAATGCGGTTCACAGAATACATCTACTTACTAAGTTTCAACAGTATAGTTCTTATATTATAGTTTCGGAAAAAAGTGGCTGTGACATACGGACGGACAGACAGACAGACAGACATGATGAATCCATAAGGGTTCCGTTTTTTGCCATTTGGCTACGGAACCCTAAAAATCATGATGATTCATCATTATCAAGCAACTAGATAGTACTCGTTTTTTGGTTACTATGCTACGCAACTTAGGTTTGCGTGTAAGTTCAAGGCCGTAGCGACCTTAAGACGAGGTACTGAAGATTTTGGTGGTAGGGATCTCGATTTTACTCAGCAATAACGAAACGTACGAAAGTTATATTTTGTAACCTGATTCTTCAGTTTTTTGACTTCATTTTGCCTGTTGCGTTACACGATTGATTAACTTTCATAACAGAGAAAAAAATATTAAAGATACCCCTTTTAAAAAAGAGATTTGCATTTTACGCGCAAATGGAACTGATTTAAGGCTCAAAGTTTTGTACGTACATTAATCTTCAAGCTTACTTGAAAATGACTGTTCAGTTTTTCTAAATTAATTGTAGTTTTTAAGTTAAACGAAATAAACTGTTTTGTCGCATACGACCTTATGAAATGAGCTAGGGCGCGCGCGGTCTCAGTATGCAATCAGTGCCCTCTCCAGCCCGCTCAGTCCGCCACTGACCATTGTCAGCGACAGGTCTGTCCCAGTTGAACTATCGCACATCATCGAACGCAAATATAAGTGAGGGATATTTTATTATTAAAAATGGGGAAAAAACGTGCCATATTTTCGAAAAGGAAAAGGAAAGCCTGTTTAACAGAGCATTGTAGGAATATAACTAAGAAAAGGTGAGTAATTGCCACAATTTAAACAGTTTAAATAAATTACATGTTTCTACTAATAAGCAGTCCAGTGTTTTTATAAACATATTGCATTTCAGTAAGCAGTAAGTAACCCGATAAAATTATATTTTAAGAAAAAAACTTTAGAACAGAGTTCGGAGAATAAAGGCATGGAGTCGCCTCAAAACTATACTTCACCGACATAATATGCAGAGTTACAAAATGTGTTCCCCGTGTAAGATGACAATTGATTAGTTATCGTATAATATTAATAATTAATCATGGTTTCAAATTCATTAATAAATACACTTATTTTAGGACTGCAGATAAGAATAATAAAGACCTTCCATTCCATGTAACGTTGAATGAAGAATACCACCAATTTTTGTTTTTTATCTTAAAATATACTCTATTAAAAATAAAAAAATATGGTGAAAAAATGTTTTTGATACGTTTGATAGTTTCCCAGATACTGAATTATTTAGGTAGGCAAGTGACGCGGGGTCACCGTACGCTGCTGTGACGTCACTCCACAACGGTCGCTCAGTGCGCGCACCGCTCCCTACCTGTATGTATGAAGTTTGCGTTGAAAATTTTACAAATGACGAATCCACAAACTAGAAAATCGTGCTCGTGTCAAAGTGCTTAAATACAACTACCAATATACCCGAAAAGTTATTTTTTACTATTATATTTTTGAACTTTAAAGTCAAAAGAAATGGATGAGAAAGTATGATCCACCCAGACCCAAAGCCAAAAGTTGTGTCTATCACCTTCTTCTTATCTTATAACTTTTGCATAAACAGTAACGTCGTCGCCGTAGCTATTTCTAGCCAATCTAAAATAAAATAAATATGAGTTAACCTATACACATAAAAAATAAAAACCGGACAAGTGCGAGTCTGACTCTCGCGCAGAGGGCTTTGTCCATACCTACAAACAAACAATATTTTAAATTTTATCAACTTATTTTAAGATTTATAGAAAATTCTTAGAGATTTTCCTGTAATTTATAAGCAAAGATCTATTTTCTGTATAATTTGTTTAAGTTTTATGCCCAGTTTTCGGAAATAAGGAGTGAGGGGCATGGTAAAGGTGATGGTGTCAAAATCACTTATGTCATCAACTGTAATATAATGACACAATAACGACACTGAAGCGGTCATGGCTCAGCGCTGCTTACGTGGTCGCGTCGATCACGCAGGTTAACTGAATACAGACACGGTCATAACCTGGATGGCTTTGACTGTTAGTGGCATTTATCTCGACCATTTCCGTGCTTCGCAAGGCACGTTAAGCCGTTGGTGCCGGCTGCTATCATTAGATGGCAGTCGTTAAACCATGCCGGAGGCCTTTCAGGCGGCTTCCGACACTGGGGTTGGCCACTAGCCCCACAACCTCCACCAATCCGGACTTGGCCCCCGTGTGTGGAGTATGGGCTAACCTTTCCGAGTTATGGGAAGAGACCCGTGCCCCTACAGTGGGGACGTTATGGGTTGTTGACTTATCATTAGATGGCAGTCGTTAAACCATGCCGGAGGCCTTTCAGGCGGCTTCCGACACTGGGGTTGGCCACTAGCCCCACAACCTCCACCAATCCGGACTTGGCCCCCGTGTGTGGAGTATGGGCTAACCTTTCCGAGTTATGGGAAGAGACCCGTGCCCCTACAGTGGGGACGTTATGGGTTGTTGACATGCTCCCTACATGCTTTTGACTTGATTTGATTAAAATTGATTAAATAAAATGTAAAAATAAAATAAAAACCTTTGAGAATAACAATGGTTTATGGTTAAAACTAAGCATAAAGATGCGTTTATCCCAAAATGATCAAAAAATGTATGTCCACCCGAGCGAAGCCGGGGCGGGCCGCTAGTAAAGTATAAATAAGTAAAATGTAAATAATATGTTTGTAAAATAAAATGTAAAATGATCTCACCTGAAAAAAGCAGTACTTAAGTATGTTTGAATTATTTTTCTGGTAAAAATTACATACATACACACAAACATGCGTAGCCTCTTAAAATCATAACCCTCCTTTTGAATTTCCCGTAGTCGGGTGAAGTATACATTAGTACAATACATTTATGAAAAGAAAGGAAAATTAAAAGTAAAACAAATAATATTAAAGGCAACTCTACGACGTCTGTGTTCTAGCGCTCGGTCGATCGCGATTCCCGAGTCGCGTAAAACTGTCGAGGTGCGCGCGGGTTGCGGGGCGCAAACGCCCCATTTTAAAATAATTGTTTATGAGTGCGTCACCTTAATAGTAAAGTACCTTTATCGTATTTGGACTGTATTTAGGAACCGGTTCTTTAAATTCCAAATACTAAAACGCCTACCCAGTAATACTGAGTTATCTTTGCTCCTAAAATACGTACGTAAATATGCGGCATGCACGCATAAAACAGATAGTATCAAGAGACAAGCCACAAAGCATAATTATCTGTCTACCTCCAAGCGTATTCCATTAAAATCAATACAAAGTACCTATATACCTAGACTGTTAAAACAAGGAGAAGTTAAAGGTTTTCTTAGAGGACAATACGCTCTTTTACATCAAACTGCTTGATTAATCCAAAAGTCAAACGTCATTGAATTTTATGTTCATATTCATCTTGATACATACAAAACTTATAACTTGAACTTATAATTTTAAGCTTTTGAAATATACATATTTTGGATAAATTGTCTCTTTACACTAGGCGCAAGCATAAAAGATGGAAATAATTACATGGAATAATGGATTTATTCATAGATACATTTATTCTAAATAACAATAAGTGAATATTACAAGTCTTATTATTTTGCAGATTCCTTGAGTTGACTGCGTACTTAAACATGATATGGTCTGCGCCCCTCCAGATAGCGCTAGCTCTATACTTCCTATGGGGCATATTAGGCCCCTCGGTGCTAGCGGGGTTGGCAGTGATGATAGTACTGATACCTGTGAACGGGCTCATAGCAAACAGAGTGAAAACACTACAAATTAGACAAATGAAGTACAAAGATGAGAGGGTGAAACTCATGAATGAAATTCTTAATGGAATTAAGGTAAGCATACGTAAATATACTTGATATATTCTATTGTATAGGTAGGTATACCAGTCTCTGATTTCCATAGAAGAGGAAATCCTAAGTCTCTGATTTCCATAGAAGAGGAAATCCTAATACGGTTCTTTTTTAAATATCTTTATTTAATTCTTCGCAACTTCACCTATCATCGAATAACACTCCGCTGTCATTAATCCCGCATAATTCTATGCAAAATTTGAGGTCATTCGGGCGTTTCCTACTTTGCAGCATAAAATACTATCAAAGACGCAAATAAACAGTTTCATATTTCTAATCTCTAATTAACGCTGCAAATAATTTACTTCCATCTCATCTCTTGTACAACAAAAACTTAAGATTATTCTATAATATACAAACATACTATTGTGTTCATATGCACACAATAGTAAATTAATAACAGGAATATTTAAGTAGTTCAAAACTCATGTATAATCTTTTGGCAAATAATCACGTCGGGGAGTTCAAATAACATTCTACAAATACAGATAAACAATGTTCTTTATTTTATCATATATTTCTATTTGTTGTGCAATTCCATTCATGCTACTAAAGATGATCTACTCTTAGATTATCTTTGATAGCACCATCCATCATATCACCCGAAAGCTGTCCACTACTGAACAAAGTCCTCCTTTAAGGAGTGAGTAGGATTTAATGCAAAAGGTAATGTAATTAAGCCAAAGATCTGCAAGATTATGCAATTTTTCATGACATTTGTTACAGACCCATAGATCTTCATAGACTTGTTAATTTTAAGAAATTGTTTTGGTTTATTTGGTTTCAAATATTTGTTTTTCCTTTTCAGGTACTTAAAATGTATGCTTGGGAACCGAGTTTCGAGGACCAAATACATAGAATAAGAAACAAGGAGATGCACGTGTTAAAACAAACTGCTTATTTGAATTCTGCGACTTCGTTTATATGGTCTTGCGCACCGTTCTTGGTAAGTCATTTTCATATTATCATAGTTAATATAGAAGTAAACAAATTAAATTCATAATTAATGACTGCCTGATGTAGTGGTTAGCATTCCTAACTTTTAGGGAAAACATTTATGTGAAAGGTGCCTGAGTGTAATTCTTCACTCAGGGAGAGCACAGTTAAAAACTGTGTTGTGAATATGATTTATGTATTAAAGCGTATATCAGATATAATGCTATCTATTTAGTATTGTTCCCATCTCACAGGGAATCCTAGCTTAATACAAGATGTGTGTGTGTGTGTGTTTGATTTGTCCCTGACGTGATTTATTTACGTTGCTATTACTGGTCAAATGCTGTGTCTATACTTACATTAAATATTTCATATCGAAATCGTAATCACTAAAAGGTATATTATATTGTAGTTTAAGTCTTGTTTAGTTCAAAAGCCCTATTATATAATTTGACATTACTTTACCGTTTAAGTTATCAATCATGTTATCTTCTTTGACATTAATAGTCCAATATTGCTTTCGATAAAATACTTAAACATATCTATAATTTATAACAAATTTACTTACCGATACGCATCACAGATTTTTAGAGATATGAATTGTAATCCTGTTAAATTAGTGTATATTGGTCCGATAACAAATAGTGATTTGTCACTTACGTACAAGTTATCAATGGTTGCAGAAACAGATGATACATCTTTCCATCCATCTTTCTGCTTATAGCTCTGTGACTCCTTGATAGGTGCTAAAACTAATAAACGGATTTCATTGAAATTTGTCATAAGTACAGCTAAAGGGACACACTTGATGAGCTCAGAACGCATAGTTTTTTTAAATCCTAGAAACATGCATAGATCCTGAGGATCTAGACAGAACCCTAGTGGTAAGATTGTTAAATATCATTGCATAGTTTTAGGGGGTTTTGGGAAAACCCATTGCCATGTGCGCGGGTCACTTATGATGAGCGCGCCGACCGTACAGCTGTCGTTAAAAGATATGCATGCGAACAAAGCTGCGGGCAAAACCTAGTAGTATTGTATGCGGATGTTCCGAAATTGGACTCGAGTTGGTCCGATTTAATTTGTCCGCGGACTCGCAACTACCTATTGTGTGGTGTGCTGTTGTCGAGGTGCGTTATGCAGTCATAGCATAGTGGTCGCATTACAATGACGTGCTGATTGTCAACAAGTCGATGTCGCCAACTGCCATTGAGACTGTTAAATGGGCAAAGCTATTTGAAACCAATTAGTTTTGCCTGTTCCCAGTATTTTTTTATAAAAATGTAACTATTACACTTCCATTTTCTTTAAAATGTGAGATGAGATAACATTGAGTATCCGCTTCGATGATCTAGTAGATAAAAGGATGACGATAACGAAGCACATATTGTCTTTCTAACTAAAAATTTCTGTTCAAGGTGACCTTCCTAACTTTCTTCACATTTGTGATTTCCAACCCCAATGAAATGTTGACGGCCGAAAGAATTTTCGTGTCGATGTCACTATTTTACACGATGCATTTGCCACTAGGCCTGCTGCCACTCATCGTAGTATCGGCCGTTGAGGTAGAACACCGATCCAACATGTTACCTCTGCATCTGAGAGGCTATGGTTCCTTCTCTCATATCCAACATACTAACAGCTATCCATTCCACGTACACAGCCAATTATGAAACCCTGATATGACTGTAATAGTTTGCATTGTGCCTACAGCTCCGTGTTATCTAGATACGCAAGTAAATCAATATGGGCCCGGTGATTGACAGATCAAATAGGACATATATTGTTGATAAAACATTATTCACTGGGTATTACTACCTATTTGAGATGAAAGTAAAGTTCCATCGTGCATTTAAACTTGTAAGTGATGCTTAAATATAAACATGTGATGTCATATCAATTTATTTGATTTGTAAGGACTGATTTTGATATTTGATTTTATTCTCTTTTGTATAAAGGAAACCAAATAAAATATCATTTGCCTTTTCAAGTTATTTTTATCTCAATACACACATGTTTATCAATACAAGTTAGCATCAGAGCTCGTAAGTGCTATGCAAACTATTCATCCAGCTACACAGAGCATGTGCAAAATTGCAGTCTGTCGCAAACGATAAACCGATCCAATCAATGATGAATGGACTCTATACTGCCATTTACAGTCAGAGCAGCAGCGGGAGCGGAAAATAAAATTACCTATATAATCAAAGTAAGGAGACATATTGAACTTTATTCCGTAATATGTATGGAGCACGCTTCCATACGTTAGTCTTAGTAATATAATAGTATCCTTCCGTAAATAGTATCTCCTCACTCATCCGCTATTTGAATAGCTGGTACGAAAAAAAAACAATAGTATCAGCCCGCTCCCGCTATCTACTCTCGTTGTTAATGGAACTTAAGAGAAATAAAATAACCTCAATCATAGAGGAATAATTATTTATGCGGAGTCATGTGCTGCGTTGTCATTTGCGACAGATACTAATGAACATTATTGGTATGGTCTCTTAGGTATCGCTGATGTCGTTCGGTTGTTACGTATTAGTGAACGACACAGAAGCGCTGGACTCACAAAAGGCTTTCGTTTCGTTGTCTCTTTTCAACATTCTGCGTTTTCCACTATCCATGCTGCCTAACGTTATATCGAATGTTGTACAAGTAAGTTTATTATTATGGTTACTTTTGGCTGTGTAGATTTAGCTACAAAGAAAGCAAACGTAGTAAATCCGCGAGTAGAATACACAGCTTAGTTCACTTGAAGCACCGCAGCTGGAATTGGAAAAATAATAACTAAATATATATTTATCTATAATAAAGATACGTATATATTACATATAATATAATTAGTTATACACAAGCGCAATTTAACTTGACTGCACCTATCTACTCGCGGATGAACTATACTAAATCTATTTTATAAGTAAAGCTTCTTTAAAACTCTTTATATGTATTTGTTAATTTGACTCGATTCGACTCACAACTTTTTCCATTTAATTTTACTTTCTCCACTAAAAAGATACTAATATCACTGTGATGGGTATTTTATTAAAGTATTTTATTCAAAATTTATTAAGAATTAAATATTGGTCGGCAATGTGGTGGTGGTGATGGTTTATTATAATAGTTTATTTAAATACATTCAATTCTAATACAAAAGTGAAACATATATTTTTTAAATCTTTTGTGCCTAAATTGTGTTTGTAGTGTCGTTTTATTTTTGTCTTGCCTACCTACATGTTTGTAACAATTTGAAGAATTGATTAATTGTGAAGAATTTTGCTAACACCAAGAAAGCCGTTTTTATAACATATTTTTATGTTTTTAGACATCTGTCGGTATAAAAAGATTGAACAAATTCATGAATTGTGATGAGCTGAATATGGCATCTGTGGAACATGATGCTAGTGAACGTAAGTATTGTAACAATCTGTAATCAATCATATTGTAAATTTTTTTTTTAATTTTAAAAATAATTCTGTATTATAGTAATCAGTCAGCAACTACTTGCGGTAACCACTTTGAGTAAACTATGACTATGTCTGTTAATTACGCTACAAGTGACAATTGTTATGGCTGACTAGTAAATATCCATAAATGCTTATGATATTATAGGTAGCTAGTAATAGTAGTGTGACTATTAATAGATCTGGGTAAATTAACTGCCTTACTAGTGCACAAGCAATTAAACATACTGCGTACTATAGTTTAGCTAGTACAGTTCATTCCAATTTAAAAAAAGCAAAAGTTAAACAAACTTACTTTGGAATTGACACATGTTAACGTCTGTTGAATGCATAGTAATTTTGTTTACCTTTTGCTTTGGAATGAACTATAGAATAAAAACTCTATGGAAAGTTAAAGAAAAAATATACATATTTTATCGTTAATACGTATCTCAAATTTTCCAGCGAATCCGCTAGTGATCGAAAACGGCCACTTCACCTGGGGTGACGCGGACTCGGAACCAACGCTTAAAAACATAAACATACACATCCCGCGCGGTCATCTTGTGGCGGTGGTCGGCGCTGTGGGGTCTGGGAAGAGCTCCTTGCTGTCCGCGTTCCTGGGAGAAATGTATAAGCTGTCCGGTCGCATCAACACCACAGGTGCGAGGGAGATGGGGATATAATATACTGTTCAGTGTGACTAAGTAGATGGAATGCTCTATCCTAAATATAAAAGATGCTACTCTGAAAACTGAAACTTAACAACTTTTCTCAAACTACGAATAAAACCACATACGTTTATACGGAATAATTACAATGGGAACTCGCATTATAATGTCCTTCAATTGTGAAAGTTGTTCAGTTTATGATGTGCATTTCCCATTTAGCACTTTACATCAGCTAAAAAGTCGGCTGCCGGCTCCCGGTACGACTAATGTACTAACCACATCTACGAATGAATGAAAACACTATTTTACAACAATATCTACATATAACCCCAACCCCGCCTCCGCATTATTTCTTAAACGCCTTATTTTCGTATACAGGTTCAATAGCGTACGTTCCACAACAGGCGTGGATTCAGAATGCGACTCTGCAAGACAACATACTGTTCGGAAAACCCCTCGACAAACACAAGTATCACAATGTCATCGATGTGTGTGCGCTCAAAACGGACTTCGACGTTTTGCCTGGAGGCGACCAAACCGAGATCGGAGAGAAAGGTGCTTGCAACAAAACTACCTTCCTAAACTACATGCCTGTTAAAAGTTGCTTTGAACGCCTTGAATGCCTAGTATTTTTTTAATTTAAACCTTAAATTAAGAAAACAAATTCAAACAGTCCATTTTCTGCAAAACAGATATGTATGTGTGATGTAGCTATATTTTAGACCCATTATTTTCTTAATTCAGCTAATTTATTTGTAGATGAAATCTGCAGCTAACCACCTAACCAAAAAATATTTTATCCTTTATTCGTAAGGTATTAACCTCTCTGGAGGGCAAAAGCAGCGAGTGTCTCTGGCGCGAGCGGTGTATTTCGACGCAGACAACTACTTCCTCGATGACCCGCTCTCGGCGGTGGACTCGCATGTCGGGAAACACATCTTCGAGAAGGTAAAACGGTTAACTAATGAATAATTTTTCTATATTATTCTTTTTCTATTTATCTATCTATATTTGTAATTCATCTATCGTATAGTACGGCCACTCTTCGTCACCCACAATTTTTTGAATATGCCCCAATATGAAGAAAGCAATGCGGGCTTTGCCTCCGTCTATGCAATATCAAAATATATCCCATTTCAAAAAAATATTACAATAGACAATCATTAAACAGCCAATTTTTTTCTCCATTCAAGGTTTTTTTAGACTTATGGTCGTGACTGTCACGTCGTATACTACTAATACAGTGTACCAACAAACAAATAAATATCAAGTGTTTCACCAGGTTATAGGTCCGAATGGTCTACTCAAGTCCAAAACTCGTGTCTGGGTGACACACAACGTGTCCTACCTCGCCCAAACGGACCTGGTACTGGTATTGAAGGACGGGCAGGTCTCCGAAGCCGGCACGTACCAACAGCTACTGGAGAAGAAGGGGGCGTTCGCTGAATTCTTGGTGCATCACCTTAGTGATGCGGAGAGGAGCCGGCCTGAAGGTTAGTTTTTGTTTCGGTGTCTGCGTGTATAGGTAGATAAATTAAATTCAAGCTATATCATCATCTGAATTCTTTAATCCGGACTTGGACCAGTGTGTGTGAACTTACTACAAACTAAGTCTAAACTTCCGAATTATGGAAAAAGACCCGTGCTCTGAATGGCGAGTCAATGGATTTTCATTTTTTTAAATCCGAGGTATACCTTTGTTAACTCCAGAGTACAGATAATCTAAGGTTCTTGCAAATAAACTTCTCAGAAGGAACGGAAACATTAAAAATAATTTGTTTTAGAACTCGACGAAATTAAACAAGACTTGGAAAGTAAACTAGGATCAGAGTTCCAGAATAAACTGCAAAGAGCTCGTTCGTTGTCCGAGAGCGCTTCAGAATCTGACCAAGTTGGATCAGGTAAGCATCTTAAAAAGCTTATTATTTTTAGCCTTGTAAGGCCCAACGTCCTAATTTTAGGACATAGGTTTAGTAGTAATTCAGACAACTACCCAATATTTGAACTGATTTTGGAACGAGGTTAAGGCCATGTACCCAAAAGGCAAATCGGAGCTCTATTCTGTCCTCATAAGGGAGAAGGCCGCAAAGTATACGGAAACTCCATATGCTTTGCGGCCTTCTTTCTTATGAGGGCAGTATTGCTGTTACTATGCGTCTGTAAAACTTTTATATACACATTTCTACGTATTTTATATGCATATTAAACATACGGAACTCCAATAACAGAGCCAACACGGCCCGCACTTTGTTATACTAAACATTCTATGGTAACTGGTTATTTATAATTTCAGAAATAACAGTATATATGTTTTACCTCACACATACCTGCAACTTAGGACAGATATTTACATATTATTTTTTTAACTTATACCTACAATCAACTGCCACATTCTACACAAACTAGTCATTTAAGATATAGGTTAAAAACATTATAACTTACTAAATAACAAAGGTAATCTGTGTTTATATTATATATCCACGTTGCAAACTAATACAGCTTCCTGTTGAACACCATATTTTGATATTTTTGTATAAACCTCGAGTCATTTATGCATGACACACGATAATTCACAGAATATTGTTATTACCTTCCAATTATTAACTTGTAGGAGACCGATCGGGCAGCGTCAAGAGGAAGACGCCGGATCAGATGACACAGAACGAGCTGAAGGAAAAGAACAAGCTGATAGAGGCCGAGAAAACAGAAACTGGCAGTGTAAGTTTACACTGCACGATACTTCGTACAAATCGACCTGACCCTTTGTTTAGTTTCACGAGGGGAAATCCGTCTTAAATTATTGATACTCTTTTTGATCAACCATGTATAAGTCACGTTGCTAAAAATACAAATATATATATATGTATAATAGACAACATCAGTATGTGTAAATAGATATACGATAATAGCTAGTTATTTTGCACTGGGTAATCTTTCTAAGCGCACTTTCACTTCGGCATCTCTATGGCTTATCAATGACAAGCTTCTTCGTTCATTCATGGCCGACAAGTTTTAAGGTGATATTGTATTATCCTACAAGCTTGCCGACCTAAGACGACGTGTCAACTAAACGGGCATCCTTTCCCGGCGCAGGTAAAATGGAGCGTGTACAAGCACTACCTGATGTCAGTGGGCATGATGGCATCTTTCATCACGGTGCTGATGAACCTGGTGCTGCAGGTGTTCCAGGTCGGCTCCAACTACTGGCTGGCCATGTGGTCCAACGACGCTGAGATGGTCAGTACTAGTCCGAATAATATATTTTCACCAACATCGTCAGCCAAAAGACGTCTACTGCTGAACAAAGGCATCCCCCAAGAATTTCTACGCCGACCGGTCTTGTGCTGCCCGCATCCAACGGCTTCCCGCGACTTTCACTAGATCAACTAATATATTGTATATGAAAAAAGGCCGCCCGAATGTCCCTCATCCTCAATATCCCATCCCACGCCTTCACTATTAAGATTCTTACCTTGGGCTTATACAGATTCAAACGTGAACCATTGATGATTTGGATAATAATTTGTATTCTGAATGGTACTTATTTATTACTAATTCCCAAAAAAATCAGTTATGGCTCCTTCAATGCAATGCAGTTATATAGATTTTTATGAAATGCACAAACGTAAATTATCTCCTGAATTAATAGCGAATAAAAAATATTTCATCACCTAAAAGTGGATTGCTCGAGAAATACATTTTTATTCATAAGAAATCGCGTGCGGTCAATTTAGTTTGTGACCAATAAATGGAAACATAATATCATGTCTGTAAAACTTTTTACTTTTTTTTAGATTGTAAATGGCACAGTAGATACGAGAAAAAGAGATTTATACCTCGGCGTGTACGGCGGTCTCGGCATCGGGCAAGGTAAGTCGAAATAGCTTATAAATATTCTTGTTACGGTCTCTCAGACACATACAATATTAACACTCTTGTTAGTATGATAATCTTGTTATAATATTTTTATCTTGTATGCCAAGAATTCATAGCTAACTCTCGTATACATGTACAAAGATCCGAATGGAAGTTGCTTGCATTCGCTCTGGAATAAGACATGGCTTTTTTGGCATGATGAATGGTTGAAACCATGTGAAATCATAATCAGATATTTAATATGCCCATTGGTGATGGATTGATAGATTGGTGTGGTGCTACCAAACTGTAAAGCAAGCGATAAGACCCTTACGAAAATATACTTTTTCTATTATTATTTTTGGGCGCGATTAACTACTTCTCATCTGATGGATATTTTGAACTACTAATATTGTTACCGTCACCTTTTTACTCATTTAGCTCTTAAAATTAATTGTTACTATGTCAAATTTTACCAATCCCGACTTAGCCCCCGTGTGTGGAGTATGGCCTTACCTTCCCGAGGTATGAGAAGAGACCCGTGCCCCTGCAGTGGGGACGATATAGGTTGTTTACAATGTTAAAATTTATTTTAAATTAAAAAAACTATTTTAAGTATATAGGTACATATGTACTTTTCTCCTGCTGTCTAATTGAAACTATGTGTAAATAATGTAGTCATCAATTTACCTCCAATCCTCAAAGACGCACTTCAATGTTTTCACGTAAACTTACTATATGAGACTTATAAATAATGAATACATTTTTTACACTTTTTTATGATTTTTTTTGTGGTTTATTCCTTTTTTCAATATACTTTTTAATATTTTAATGAATGGAAATAATATTAACTTTCTTAGTGCATATATTTATTGTTTATACAACTTTTCATTGCATGTTTATATTCATGGATATGCATGAGTGTACCGTTATAATCTGTTACAAAACATTTACTTTTATGTATATATCTTTTACTAGTTTAATTTTTCATATTGTGCATGCGTGTGGTTTACTTTTAATATCGTATGAACATTGAACTTACATATGTCATTTTAACTGGTCCATAGTAATATAATATTTTTATATTTAACCACATGGTTTTAGGTTTTATATTATGATATTATGGGATAGCAGTCAGCCAGCATACGTGCGCTCCAGTAAAAATTAGTGACATTTTATTTTAATGAGTTGATTTTTAAATCTTATAGGTGTTTAAATAGCTAAGATAGTAGCTAAAGCCAGCATAAGAAGATTAATAATTACTAATTTTAATAAACGTTTTAACTGTCTGTTCAAACGCAAAATATAATAAGTTATTTATGTGTTTGCGATAACAGTAGTATGTTATTGTTGTACTGATTCAAAGATAAATTAAGCGAGGGCACGCGTGCTCTAGTTAGTTCGTGGCGACCAAGAAGATTATAACCACGAGAGATAATGCTACGAAATGTTTTTTCGATCCGACAAAAAATTATGAGGAGATCTTATATGTGACGCGTACTCTCCTCTATCTATCTATCAGCCAAAAGACGTCCACTGCTGGACAAAGGCCTCCCCCAAGGATTTACACACTGACCGGTCATGTGCGGCTTGCATCCAGCGGCTTCCCGCAACCTTCACCAGGTCGTCGGTCCACCGAGTCGGAGGCCTGCCCACACTGCGTCTTCCGGTGCGCGGTCGCCACTCGAGAACTTTACTGCCCCAACGGCCATCTGTTCTACGAGCTATGTGCCCTGCCCACTGCTACTTAACTCTCCTCTGCCTTAAAAAAAACCGCAAACTGGGCATTCTCGGAACAAGTTATAGAAAGCTGACAAAAAAGAAAGGTTTTTCTTTCTATGCACTCTGACAAAAATGTAGTTTTCATATTTGTCTGTCAATTTCTGTGTGCTATCTATTATATTCAAACGTTTAGCAATAATAGAGACTGGAATCGATCTGGTGGGCATTGCGGAAAGCCGCAAGCTCGATACATGTGGTTTAGAATCGTGCTGAGTGGAAATCAATGAAGAGGCCTATATTCAACAGGGATGTCTCTCGTCTGATGTTATAAAAGAAAAAAAAGTCAGTTTGACTAGCTTTTTATACCAGTTGTTTGTCCGGCGACGTTTAGATACATAGTTAGGTTACAATCTCTTTGGTGGCGACACACGGTCCTACTACGGCTAAGGGTTAAACTATATCTGGCCGTACAGAATCACATTTTCTCGTAGCACTATCCTTTACTGTCTCTCAGAAACATCGTTTGGTAAAGCGAGAAGAATAAGAGTGACGTACGAACCGGCGACGCGGAAGAGTACGGGCGCCACTCATATTATCTTCTTGCTCTAGCAAAAGATATCGAATGAACGAATGATGGTCGCGTTGCACACCTCCGTAGGTGTAAATTAAACGCCCTACACGTGACCGCGGGTGATGCTCAGTGCAACACTAGGCAACCGCCGTCGTCTGTACCGCCTTTGTGTTCAAGTTTGTTTACCATTTTTGTTTATCATTTTTGTGTATGATCGCAGCAATTACAATAAATGCTTTATCTATCTATCTACCTTGTGGATAGGCCGGTTAAATTCGCCATACGATAAGAGAGAAAGCGAACGATGTTTATGAGGGACAGAAAAGGACAGCGCATCGTATGGATGCGATTCCATGCGGCCAGACACGGTTGAACCGTGACGTTGCGGTGGCAGTGGTGTCGGTGTCGGTCTCGTCGCTGGCGCTGTACCTGGGCGCGCTGGCGGCGGCGCGCGCGCTGCACGCGGCGCTGCTGGCCGGCGTGCTGCGCGCGCCCACCATCGGCTTCTTCGACTGCACGCCCGTCGGCCGCATCCTCAACCGCTTCAGCAAGGACGTCGACGTGCTCGACAACACGCTGCCGATGACGCTGCGCGGCTGGACCTCGTGCTTCTTCGCGGTATTAATAATGATTAATAGGTATCCCGGGATGAACACACGGTCATCTGGCCCCTAACTAGGATTTTTTGTATTATGGCAGCCACAGACTAATATGAGGCGCTGAGAGCAAGAGTGGTGTGAGCCACATTTTTTGAACATATTCCTCTGGTCCACTTCTTAGCAATTTGTATAATATCTACCTAAATCATAATGAAACTACCCTATTATAATGCATCTTGACATAGTGACTAACTTGGATAAACGAATAGTTTTTCTTAAATATTAATGATTAATGAAATACATTATTTCAAAAGTAAAATATATCCATTTAAACGAAAATGGGGTTACACCACTCTTGCTCTCAGCGCGTCATGTAAGTATAGGAGTACATAGATATAAACGTTTTAAATACATGGAGCCAACAAATCTGCTCGATGTTTACCCTGAGTGGTAATCGGACCCACGACTCTACGATCACTAGTCAGGAGCGCTAACCACTGAGCCACCGAGTGAGTCAAATGTGATTGGCCCGCGCGATGGAACCATAAAGCGGTGCAGACGCTGGACCTAACCAGTAACACTATAACGGCACCGTTCTACGTTTGATGACTCGTTTTTGTTTTGACCACACTGCACTCGCATTCGTCATTCCATTGTAATAGGATGTAGCTCCCAAAAGATGGATACCGAGTGGAATATAAAAATAATGAAAAATTTTAATATAACGCCTTTGCTTCTAAATGGTTAAAAACCTTTTTAACAATATCCTTTTTGAAATATTTGGGATCAGTTTATAAACTTTTAATTACTATACACTAGGCTAGAAATGCTTTAAGTAGTTTAAACTATAGGCTGTAATACTTTCGCTTTTTAAGCTTCACTTAGAGCACATGTTAGTTAATTTTTGCACGCATGTATGTATCTGCTATCTGATAGAGTAGTAAGCACAGCGCATGTAGTGACATTTTATTATTCGGAAATATTGTAAGAAGACTATACATAAAATAATCCTTCGAATAATATAATATGTCAGTATATCACGTAGCTTAGTAAACACAGTCATCAACCATTTTATTGCACAAACTGAGTTTGTTATAGTTTAGCTATTAAAAGCACGGCCTACTTTCCGCGTGATTTGTGTAAACTAATGTATTCATTATTCATAGGTTAAGAAGTTCAAATGAATGAATGGTTTTGATAAACGGAATCAGACAAAAAAGCAACCAAACCCAAATACATGAGTTTTGAAGGGAATTTCCTTCAAAATTCTACTTAGTTTTAATTAAGAAAATTTTAAAATATTCAAGAGCCCGTCCCATATCTACCGCTTAAATAAGACGTCGTCGCCCACTTTGAGTGCGTAGTACGAGTATTCAGTGTAAGTAGGATGCACGCAAACAGCGTTGTTGCGCATCACACTGCTCACAGTTGGCTCAACGCACCTGCCTAAAGCAGTGTCTCTGTTAGGCGGTAGGTTTAACCGCAACGCTGCCAATAGAGACTCTTTTTTCTAATAAGTCCCGCTAGAGGCGCCACTGTGCTATAAAATGTAGATATGAAGAAACTTTATGTTTGTACATAAAAAATGTATTCTCAGTATTGTTAAAATAAAAATAAATTGCTTTAGTGTTGTGTATTTTGATGCAGAAACGTAAAACAGTTACCGCGCTAATCCGGGAGTTATTTATAAAAAAATTTTAATTATAATCGTAGTACGCAAAAAGTCTTAATATTGACGTCATTGTTGACAATTCCAATTATTTTTGGAACAAAATTTCGTTTTTGACATTTGTTAAAAAGTAACTTAGATGATGACAGTCCGCTCCCGGATTCTGTTTAACTTATAGCCTCTAGAATTAGTGGGCGCCCTCTAGGATTAGTGTGCTGTGTAGCTCATTGACGCGACTAGTTTACCGTATATAAGCAAGCAGTCGTCAGCCGTGTGAACTGAGGGGCACCAACTGGTGGTTGTTGCAGCGATAGCCTCGTTTTTCGCGGACTTGATGCCGTACATAGCGTGCCTGCACGCGGCGCGCGCGCTGCATGCGCACCTGCTCCGCAACGTGCTGCGCACGCCGTTGCAATTCTTCGAAGTGACGCCCATTGGCAGGATCCTCTCTAGGTTCTCGAAAGACGTAGACGTCGTCGACACCTCGCTGCCGCAACAGCTCTCCGACGTCATATATTGCACCTTCGAGGTAAATTCGGCTCGCAGTGAGTTCCTCCTGATGGGTAGTGAATTCGTTTCTCTGTGTTTTTATATTGTAGTACAGTAATACACATTTAATAAGGCTTGCCGATGTACCTGCGCAGTAGACAATATTTTAATTACGCGGGAAACTGATGGACCAATCAAGTAGCTTCATTAGTAACCCGTCATTAAACGTTCCGAAAATGTCTGCCGCTATTGGTTGATTGATTTCGCGCCTGATTCAATGAAATTGTCAGCTGGCAGAAAGCTGTCACCGTGCGTTGATTGTTTCGGGTGTTTCCGTACATAGTTTGTTCTTGTCTGCGCGAACGAAGATAACCGACGCGCCTTATTTTTTGTGTACTACTGTAAGAAAGTTAGATTTCAATGTTTTGCACAAAAAAATAAGGAAAAAAATATTTCAACCAAGCTTGGGAATGCTAAATCTGATAACTATAAATTAGAATTGCTGATTGGATACTTTGTTTTATATGCAAACTTTAGTATACGTGTATATAAATATAATTGATGGTTTTGTAGGTGCTTACTTTCTTGTATTGGTTTTATAGTTATTTTCATTGTTGTTTGTTGTCTGCTTTGTGTTTTTGTTTTATGTTTGTTTGTATTGTTGTATGTTTGTTTTAATATTGTTTTAAAAAAAGAATAATGCTTATACTTTTTCTTCATTTATGTATGCAAAGTGTAAAATTTAATAAACTGATCCCAATATATGTAATATCGCTTACATTAAAAAAACTTAAGATTATGGTTAATTCATTTATTCATTTAAATGTTCTAACTCAGGTTCAAATCTTACTTTAAAAAATATGACGATTTCATTATTAGATATTACTAAACATTTAAACATCGCTTTAAAATCGAACAGTGAAATCGCTTGTTTTTAGACAATGCGAATTTTAGATTGATACAAGAATTGGGTAGAATTTGAAGCAGCCGGAAACAAACATTACGTGTTGTTTTTCTATAACTAGGTGCTGGGAACCCTGTTCGTGATAAGTCTGTCAACGACGGTCTTCTTGGCTGTGATCATTCCCATCGGGATAGTGTACTACGTGATACAGAGGTTCTACGTGGCTACCTCACGACAACTTAAGAGGCTCGAGTCTGTGTCGCGGTCGCCAATCTATTCGCACTTCGGAGAGAGTATTACCGGAGCTTCCACGATACGAGCGTATGGAGTCACTCAGAGGTAAAGTTATAACACTTTGATCTTTGATAAAGAAATATATCGCTTATATCGTTATTGTCATGCATAGACATATCATCCCTCGCACGACTAACTCTGCTATCTCAAATTTTTGGTGAATTGAGTTTGGACTTTATCCTATACTATTAAACGAGTTAAGTGTCCCGACGATTGCGAAAACGGCTTGAAACCTTTTGACGAAAATCTAGGATTAGGGGTTAAAAATCACGAAAAATCGATCTATGAGGGAATTATCTTCGAAAAAATTCATTTAAGGGAGATATGAGCGAAATTATATAAAAGGAGAACGCATATGATGCTTATTTTTAATCGTAAAAAGTACTTCGGTGGACTAGCGGTTTTGGTGCGAGCCATTTACGTTTTGCTGCTTTTAGGTCCGAATTCGAATCCCACCCATGAGACTATAGTTTTTTTGTCCTTTTATTTTTTATTTTCTGTGAACTTATGTAAATATTATGTAAATAAATAAAAAGACTTAAGCGTGATAAAAAAAATTGTTTAACCTCTTTGTATTTTAGAGACAAATACCGCCATCTTTCGCCATATAAGTGAATTACATACCTGATGATTGTGCCGCCCTACCCCGTGTTTGACAATAGGGAATTTTCCACCGCTTTCTCTAAACTCAACTAGATGGCGCTGATAACATTTGCAATCAGAAAATCTCTAAAAAGTCGCCAAAACTGATTGATATTACTGACTAATATCATAATAAATGATGAACCTTTCTAATATTATGTATCATTGAATATTTTTCTGTTTTTTGATCAAAAATGATGAATGAAGGATAATTTGCATGTATTTTTTTCAATAGAATCAAATTTTATAAAAAAAATTATAGAAATTTTCAGAACAAATATTGCTTGTCCTTTCGTCCCTTAGAAGGTCACTATCGTCTAAAACAACACCCTGCAAAATGTTTCATAGAAAATATATCTTATATGTACTACTAAACAAATTATCTTAGTTTATAAAAACTCCGATTGAACGGACGACGCTCGGTCTCCCAGCTAGTGTAATTGAAATAGGGTTGTTTTTAATAACTTAAGAAAAATGAGATAGAAGAGTTAGTCTTGCGAGGGACGATATAAGAGACAGACAGAAACTTCTAAAATACATATTATATTTTCTTTTTCGTTTAGACCATAATATATTCATTGGCAAAAGGTAAATAATTTATATAGGTTTTAAAAATTAAACAAAGTACAAATTAATGAATACGTGCCATATGTATGCCATACATATAATATATCTTAAACATTAAAACCAACACAGTACAAGACAATTACGTGGACTAAATTAGTCATCCTATTCAACCTACACAAAAGTTATTCAAGTGAGTAGTCAGTGTTATGTGGTCAACGGCAACGCGTCCAAAGTTAGCTGTTCTCAGGAGCTAATACCCTACCAATACCCAAAGTAACACACAAACACCAACGTTAAGAGCATTAATGTGTTCCGGCCGGCTTAGAGATAATTGGGGAATCTTAATAAACCCGTTCTCTTTTTGGGCATCATTACTACTTACTATTAAGGACTTACCAACTGGGGAAAAAACTGGCATTTTTAAATTGAGAAACATTTAAAGTGACAGTGTAAGAAATCCTACTTTGTGTATAGATTCGTAGAAGAATCTGAGCGCGGTGTGGACCACAACCAGTCTTGCTACTACCCAAGCTGTATCGCCAACCGATGGTTGGCAGTGCGATTAGAAATGATCGGCAATCTCATCATCTTCTTCTCTGCCTTGTTCGCTGTGCTGGGGAGAGATACAGTCAATCCTGGTCTTGTGGGACTATCAGTCAGCTACGCTTTACAGGTAAGTGAAAAGATGGTAATCTCAAAACTAGATCAACAATTTGTATTAATCCGTTCCTGAGGTTTCTGGCTGTGCATTAAAATTTAAGCTATACTAACGATCTTAATCTTAATGACTTTAAGTCTTCTATAAAAGGTGCTTCTATTTTCTGCCTTAAGTATATGCGAACTTGGAATGAAACTTTTATAGAAAAGCTTGTACCCGGAGGAAGAATTTTAGCTGGGTTTTGTCTTATGGTACTTTAAAATATTCCAATATTACGTAGAAAAGTCACTTGAGGGCAATTTCAGTGCTTTTAGATGTCCCTTTGGTCGCTGGATAAAAAACTAAAAAGCGCACAATAAACCAATTTAAAGAAAATCGCGGTCATTACTAAATCATTATCAAAACTTTGGGACCACGACTTCCTTTGGTGTCGCTTTTTTGTTTAGAAGTTAGAAGTAAGCCTTTTAAATGTTTCTTGTTTCAGATCACACAAACTCTCAATTGGTTAGTGCGGATGACATCAGAAGTGGAAACTAATATTGTAGCCGTCGAAAGAATAAAGGAATATGCTGAAACTAAGCAGGTTAGCACTTTGACTTCACAATCTTTCACTGTGTTTGTTGGACTTTAAAATCAATGGTTATTGTAATTCGTTAAACTTAATAAAGACTATGTAGTATATGTCGTAGATTGTATGTTGTGAACCTCGAAATAATAATTTTATGAGTGCACTGTAAAGTCATGTGGATCGTAAAAAATACGAAAATTTAATTAAAAAACATTAAAACTGCTACTAAGCGAAGCACGGAAACGGTCGGGATAAATACCACTAACAACAAATCATCCAGGTTGGATGTCCGGATTAAGTTAAACTGCGTGATTGACGCGTCCATTAAACTACAATCTCGCTTGAATTCGACTTCGGCTTAGTCGATATTGTACTTACATATATACAGTAGTATTTGACACGCTGTGTGTGTTGGCAGGAGGCGCCATGGCGCGTAGGCAGCGGGCCCGGCTCGACGTGGCCCGAGACGGGCGCGCTGCAGCTCGAGCGGCTCACGCTGGGCTACCGCGAGGGGGAGCCGGCGCTGCGTGACGTCACCTGCAGCGTGGCGCCGCGCGACAAGCTCGGCATCGTGGGCCGCACCGGCGCCGGCAAGTCCACGCTCACGCTCGGCCTCTTCAGGTGACTACACTGTGCCGCCTAGTCTGTATCGTTAACGACCCATATCGTCCCCACTGCAGGGGTACGGGTCTCTTCCTTCCCATACCTCAGGAAGGTTAGGCTGTACTCCACACATGGGGGCCAAGTCCGGATTGATGGAGGTTGTGGGGCTAGTGATGCTATCTAGTGCTATATACAATATTTAAATAGTGTGTCTTAAGTGTATCGTAAGAGTGTCTATTTCTAGTATGTGACAGCGACTGGGCAGTTGATAACGACAAAAAATATTTATGGTGGATATGAATTATGCTTCACTAAATAACTGTTATTGTAATCTCAGAAACACGTACTCGCTATAAGCAACTAACAATTTTGCTCAGTTATACAACTTGAACTCTCGTTGCTTGTGATAAATACAATAATTACATAGTAAGATGCGCTATTTTGAATTGAATCTTACGAACAATCTTTAACCAATGACATTGAAACTCGTTCTTAAATCATACATCTGACCCCACAGGATAGTAGAAGCGATGGGCGGCAAGATCCTCATCGACGGGATCGACATCTCCACAATAGGGCTGCACCAGCTGCGCTCGCGCATCACCATCATCCCGCAGGACCCCGTGCTGTTCTCGGGAACGCTGCGAATGAACCTCGATCCCTTCGAGGCTTACACTGACGATGAGATCTGGCGCTCGCTCGAGCATGCGCATTTGAAGGCCTTCGTGCAAGGTAAGGCTTTTGATTACTTCTGAGTCCTGTTTGTGATGTACAATTTTAATGCAGTTTAGTTAATAATGCATCTATGGATGAATGTTGGATATTTAACACAGACCACAGTGTAATTTGACTGACTCGGTGGCTAAGTGGTTAGCGATCCTGACCTCTGATCCGAGAGTCGTGGGTTCGATCCCCACACAGGGCAAACTTTTCTGTGATGAGCAGAATTGTTTGCTCTGAGTCTGGGTGTATTATATCTATATATTTATTTATTTAAAAATTATATGTGTATGTATATCAGTCTCTGGTTCCCAAGATACAGGGAATCCTAGTTTGGGGCCAGATGACCGTGTGTGATTTGTCCCAGATATATTTATTTATTTTATTATTTACATATTTTGGAGAGTTGCTTGGATTTTTTAGTAGGATGTAACCAATGGAGAAGTAGTATTCGACTACTACTAAACGTCTGTGTTCAGCAGTGGATGTTATCCGGCTTATACATAGAAGATGATTCTTTTTTTTATTAGAAAATCAACAGCTTTTACATATTTGATAACTTAAAATTAGTAATAATAATAGTACAAGCCAATAATAGGTTTCCCTTAATCAAACTAAAAAGTAATATATAAGATAATTATCATGACCACCTAGCACAGAGTAGTGTTAGTTAGTATAAATGGTCAGGACATAATGACGCTCTGCGATAGGCCGTAAATGTCGCAAGAGACATGTGCTTTTAGAAGGAGCTGGATTGGCAAGACTAGTCAGCTCTATAAGGAATACTTACCCGTATCTATCTGTCTCTTTACACTGTCACTACTTGAGCGCACAAGGTATAGTTAACAACCCATGCCCCTGCAGTGGAGACGTATCCACTGCAGAGGTACGGGTCTCTTCCCATACATCGAGAAGGTTAGGCCGTACTCCACACACAGGGGGCCAAGTCCGGATTGGTGGAGGTTGTGGGGCTAGTGGCCAACCTCAGAAGTTTTCAAGCCGCTTTTAAGTCCTGCGACATGGCTTAAAGAGTGCCATCTAGCGATAGCAGCCGGCACCAACGGCTTAACGTGCCTTGCGAAGCACGAAACAGTCGAGATAAATGCCACTAACAGTCCAACCCAATTAGGTTATGACCGTGTCTGTAGTCAGTTAACCTGCACGATCGACGCTACCACGCAAGCCGCACTGAGCCACGACCGCTTCTTTTTAACTTTACACCTTTTAAATACTACAGTATAATATTTATTTTATCATATCATTAAATCAGTTTAGGGATTTGGGATATGATAAAATCGTTTTATTATAATATTATATCCCTGTGGCATACATGCGTCTGTCGTGCAGGGCTGCCGGCGGGGCTCCGGCACGAGATCGCGGAGGGCGGCGAGAACCTGTCGGTGGGGCAGCGGCAGCTGGTGTGCCTGGCGCGCGCGCTGCTGCGCAAGACGCCGCTGCTGGTGCTGGACGAGGCCACCGCCGCCGTCGACCTGGAGACCGACGACCTCATACAGGTGAGAGCGAGGGCAGCCCGAGGACAGCCACGCTGTGTCGTTCGCCTTTTCTTTGTGGGTAAAGAGGGTACTGAGAAGGGTTGAACCATATCTGGCTGCAAGGAATGGCATTTTCCCGTAGTCTGTCGCTCAGAAACGTCGTTTGCTAGAGCGAGAAGAGAATACGAATGGCGCCCGCACCATTTCGCATCGCCGGTGTGATTTAATCCTAAAAGATTTAACGCACTAGCCGGCCACGACCACGACCAGTGGCCGCAGCGACCAAGCTAAAGTATAGAAAACATACGTACGTCGCTCACTTGGCCGCATCTAGTTTCCATAGCTTTGGACTGGTCGTGGTTGTGGCCGGCTACTGCGCGAGGTCCCTTAGGGTGATATTCCATTCATCAAATAATATCTTCACCCTCATCATCATCATCATCAGCCTGCATTAGTCCACTGTTGGACATAGGCCTCCCCCAAGGCACGCCACTTATACCTATCTTCGGCCACGCGCATCCAGCTGTTGCCAGCAACCTTCAGGGGTGGAAACTAGTCAGTAAGTCAGTAAAAGTCAGTTTAAGTCAGTTTTGTATGCTTTGGTCAGTAAAAGTCAGATTTTTTTCAGAAAATCGTCGGTAAAGTCAGTATTTCCCATAAAATGGTCAGTAAAGTCAGTATTTCCCAGCACTCTTTAAGATTTTTCCGCCACAAAATCTTTATTTGCGTGCGAAAGACAATAATGGTACCCAATACTAAATCAAGTATTTTTAAAGTAGGAGCAAAAATAAATGTATATATTTTTTTCAATAGATGCATTACACACATCTATAAAAATAATATACATATATCTTTTTAAACATAACAAATGTATAAACTTTCCACTGCTCAAAAATCTTTGGTCAGTTGAAAACACATAAAATCTTTGTAATCGTCCAAGCTGTACCTATAATCTCAATTAGTAGTGGTCAGTAAAAGTCAGTAATTTCGAGTTCAGATGTCAGTAAAATCAGTATTTTTGGCGAAGCATACCTTTTCCACCCCCTGAACCTTGCGCAAATCATTGCTCCATTTACCCTAATAATATGTTTTTAGTTAAATGATGTATTTTTTTTGTGTAAATCCAGAAAACGATCCGCTCCGAGTTCGCGTCGTGCACGGTGCTGACGATCGCGCACCGGCTCAACACGATCATGGACTCGACGCGCGTGATGGTGCTGGACCGCGGGCAGCTGGTCGAGTACGCGCCGCCAGCGCAACTGTTACAGGACAAGTCATCCATCTTCTACGGCATGGCCAAGGACGCCGGACTCGTCGCGTAGCGGTAGCGTAGCTACCAACGCTTAAGGTTAGACCGCACTACGCTGCAACGGAACTGCGTAACACGGCGCGGTTAAATATTTTGTATGAAATAGGGTATTTTACTCTATACAAGAAAAAATCGAAAACTGCTTATTTACTGTGGTATTTGTAATACGTAATCGATTTAATATGATTTCTATACAATAAAATGAGAAAAAACATTTTATTTTTGATTTACAAAAATCAAGTTTTTTAATCTGTTATTCAAATGTCTGAAACGACACCCGCCATGCTGGTTGTCAGGTGACGTCACAATAGTGGTAAACAATGACATTTTGTACGCGATATGTGTCAAAATTTTAGTACAGAGCTGTTTTGTTTACTCCTGAAATGACGTCACGACCTAAGCATCATGGCGGCTATCGTTTTCGCGCGCTTATTGGCAATGGTAATTTAAAATGTACTTTTGGGGTACTTATAGGTTTCAAAAAAAAATAAAAAAATTTTTTTTTACTTTTTCCCACCTAATGATCAATTTGAGATACTTTTCAAAAAATGGTGAAAAACCCTATTGCAGTATCGCGTCGCGCAGTTCCGCTGCCGCGCAGTGCGGTATAAGCTCGTACGATTTCATAGAAATAATTCTTGGCCGCGCAGTGTCGCGTAGTGCCGCTGCAGCGTAGTGCGTTCGTACCTTTAGGGTAACGTGCGATTTCTTATTGAATCGGATGATTGTTAAGTTGCCATAGCAACACTTAGGGTAACGTGCGATTTCTTATGGAACGATTGTAAACTGGCAAGATAAGAACTCTGCGTTTTATGGCTTGACCGAGGACGCTGTTTTAGTGTGTAGACTGCTAATGCTCTGCGTACGTGATAAGTTGGGATAACTTAATTTATACAATATACTTATTCATGTCTTTCCAAACCGACCAACTGCAGGACAGGAATCCTTTTTTGGAGTCGCGTAGCTATTGCAGAACAAAAACTTAAAACGCCGGCCTCGTCTCGCGGTATCGCCGCATCCACTTAGTGCGTATTTATATTATGAAGGGGCACGATAGCGGTGAAACCAAAAGCATCAATGAAGTTTTTAAATACTAGAATATTTATTTACATTCACAATGAACGGCTAGGATGGATAACCCATTAATCGTTTATCGTTCTCGCAATCCGCTCTCATTCTTGAGAAAGCCTAACTGTGCTCCTGTGTGAAGCGAGGATTTAAAAAAATTGTTTAAAAAATAACCTACGTAGGTACATCACTTGCCGCGAACTTTGTTACGCATTGCTCGAAGTCAGAAACTTAAGTATGGAAGAAATACTCTACAAAGTCTTATCTCATACTTTTACCGCCAGTATTATAAGAACAGGGATAAAGCCGGGCACGACCCGGTATTACCAACATCACAGTAATGTAAAAAATATTTAGTTTTTCTAAATCATACAAACTACAACGTAAGCTATATGTTGACGCAAAGCAAATTTTACACTACACGTACTTGGAAAGTACATTAATACTTTATCGAATTTGAGGCAGAATGTACGTCATTACTATTGTACAAATATGCGGGAAGAAAACGCGCTGAGCGGGAGGGAAAAGTGTATGAAAATCCATTACTAACGTGCTTTTTTTTTAATTTTGGGTATGACTATGTCGGTAAACTAAATGTAAAATGCCAAAAAGTTTTTATCTCCAAGTTCGCAAAATGATACTGGCCACTAGCTTTTTCCAAACATTATTTTGAAAAAAGAACATGTGATTTTGGCGCCATTTTCCAATTTGTGTAATATTGTGTATTCCTCGTAGGTGTAGTATAAAGCACTATGTATCACTCAGAAGAAAGTGCGATTCCCAACTCCGAGTGTATTAAGGCTCAAACTATATCTCTCGTTGGTAATCGGTTACTTTCTCGCCTTGATGAACAATGTACTATTGCAGTGTAACAAAATACCTGTAGAAACCGTTAACTGGCTCTTTCATTCATCATACAACATATGTTCAGCGATGTTAGAGAAATCCTTAAAAACTGTTTGGCCAGTTTTGTCCATTGCGGCGATTTTTTGGGATTTCCGCAAAATCGTAGAACAATAACATAAAAACTGTATAATAAGTGGTAGGCCCAGTTTATGGATGGTACCACCTATTTTGTTACACCTGTATGCCTGCCTCGTGTTGTCGCGTTACTTATGTTAATTATTTTGTCAAATGTGATCAATTTGGTACTTAGGATTTTTACGTAGGTATTCCATTGTACATTAATTTTAAAGTAAATTTATAGTTGGACGGTTTACCTTCTCCCGATTTATTGATAAATACGTCACTAAAGTACTCAGTCGCCGAAATTATCTACAGGAAATGCATTTTTGTAATTATAATTTATAAATGTTCCAGAATCTCATGAAATTTAGGAGAAAAATTAATAAAATTAAATTTCCTATAAGAGTTATATAATTATTATATGCTCTGAACCGTTATTCGAGACCTATAGAGTGAGACAGCATGACCTACGTCATCGTTGAACAGCCCCTAACGCTCCCCTCCACCCCCTCATCGCCCGCGCCGCATCACGCCACCCGAAGCCCCACCCGATTCTACCTGCTTTTCTACCTGCGAGTGGAGGGGAGACCCGTCTTGCCACCGAGGCTGCTTGCGCTCGGCCGTCACATTGGCATTGACTTTCGTCGTGCAAACACCCCTATTAACAGCGTTGCTGTTCGGTAATACATTTGTAATTTAAATTTAATACAACACTAATTTTCAAATTTGTTTCAGTTTAAACTGTCCTGGAAATTTTTTTAAAAAATGAATGGTCGAAATCTTTCTCCACCTGTAGGAGAAACATCCCAGGACTCTGATCAGACACCACGTGGTCGAATGGCGGATATAGAAAACGTTGTCACTACGGCAGTGGCTCACGACCCAAATGCAAGATCTTCTCGTGGTCGAAATAATATAGATTTTTCCGAACCCTCAACATCAGTTGTAAAGAAAAATGCGCAAAAACGTGGAAGAAATCCGTCGCCAAAACCACGAAACTCTTCTCAACGCAAGAGAAAACGTTCTCCTACACCTAAGCGTTCGAAAAGATCTTCTAGTTCTGATTCCAGCCATTCGAGTTCTAGCGGGTCCAGTTCTTCATCATCTTCGTCAACCGATCACCGTCGCCGCCGAACTCACAAGAAAAGACGTGGATTTTCTAAAGATCGCAAGAATTTAAAAAACTTGACTAACCAAGTAAGTGATATATTGTCCTACTTAAAAAACAAGGGTAATGACGCTTCACACAGCAAAACTGCATCAGAGAGCTCAGATTCCGATTCTGAGATCTCCTTACACCCTACAGCAAGTTTAAAAGATTCGTTGCTTTTAAGTGAACCACTATTAAATAAACCAAAACCGCTGAAATCCTTTGATTTTAATATAAACACCAATTTAAAAGAACCTGCTGTAGGGAGCTCTAGTGAGAATAGACTTGAGTTACTGTCGAAACTACACCACTTCAATACAAATGAGTGGGAGAGAGTGCGGTACGTTGAAACCGAAAAGAAATACCTGGCAAAACCCGGTTTCTACGAATTGGACGTAAACACAGAATTGCGTTTTTATGACCCGAACTCCACATGGCTAAAATCACTTGATAGATCTCTAGGAGCTATGACGCATGCAATTATACAACAAAATGAATTGTTCAAAAATAACTTACAGGAATTAGTACAGTGGTCTCATTCCCCTGATTGTGTCCTTAACCCAGATACATTATTCGAAAAACTGTATAGTCTTTTTTCCGAAAAGAGTACCTACATAAAACTGTCCGAGGATTTACTCCAGTTTGTGTGTGGTAGGCGAGCCGACGTTATACAAAAACGTCGGGACAGTATCTTATCTAGTGTCAAAGATAAATTTGTAAAGGAAGATTTACGAAAAATTCCTCCAACTAAATCTGAACTATTTAACCCAGAAGTGTTAAGCTCTTTTTTACAGAAAGCAGGTGGAACAAATAAAATATTTACGACAACTAAGCGTTCTGCGGAAGAGCCATTTGTGTCTATGCAGAATAGACCACGACAATCACAAAACAAACGACCGCGGAGGTCGTTCAAACAACATGATGACGAGCACCAGCCATCAACATCATCCAATTTTCGAAGCTCTTACTCGGGTGGTAAGAAATTCTCAAACAGTAAATCCGGTACGAAACATAATAACAAAAAGTCCTCCACCTCCGACCAAAGTAAACGTAAATACAATAAATATCAGAAGTGACTATTTACAAAAACATTTTTACGGCGGGTGTTTAAAAAATTACATAGATGTTTGGAAAAGTTTCAACGCACCAGACTGCGTAGTAAAAATCATATCAGGTTATCGAATACCTTTTGTCAAAGTACCCCCATTAGTGAACCCAAACATGTTAGCACAAAAACAAACGCCCGTCAGTACGGACATGACCGAACAAATAAAAGAATTAAAAAGGCAAAAAATCTTAGTTCCAGCTCCACATACTCCAAGTTTTGTGTGTCCAATGTTTTTAGTGAAAAAACCGGATCTAACCAATCGTCCGATTTTCAATCTCAAAAATTTAAATCGGTATTTAAGTCAATTCAAATTTCGCCTCATAAACATGCATCGCGTACCGGATTTTCTGCAAGAGGGGGATTGGGCTGTGAAAATCGATCTTTCACAAGCGTATTTTCACATTCCTGTATCTCGGTCCCATCAACCGTTCCTCCGAGTGCTATACCAGTCGGAACGAGGAGTATCAGAACCGGAACTTTTACAAATCACTTGCCTTCCCTTCGGGCTGTCCTCGGCACCCAAGGCGTTCGCGACTGTTTCAAACTGGGTCGCACAGGTTCTTCGCGAGCGGGGACACAGAGTGATCGTATATTTGGACGATTACCTTATAGTAAATCGATGCCGTCAATCCTTAGTGGAACAAGCTGCGGAAGCTGTCCAACTTTTAACCCAGCTGGGGTTAACAGTGAACTTTCAAAAGTCAGTGTTGGTACCAACCAGAACAATAGACTATTTGGGTGTGATATGGAATCTCAGCCTGAATTCCAAATACTTACCGGAGAAGAAACAAGGGAAAATCAGCCAAATGGTAAGCACTCTCTTAAATCTATCCCAATGGAGCCTCAAGGACGCTCAGCGTCTCTTGGGCATGCTGAACTTCGCATCATTCGTCGTTCACCGAGGTCGGCTTCACTGCCGCCCTATACAAATGGCTTGTGCTCTTCTACCCAAAGACCAGCCACATGTGAAACGACCCATTGTGACAGCAGTTATAAGCGAGTTGAAATGGTGGATAAAAGCAATCGGGTCCGGCACACCAATACACCCTCCCCGAGTCGTTCACTACCTAACAACAGACGCATCGGGAACCGGGTGGGGCGCAGTTCTCAATGGATTTCCCGTCAGCGGCTCCTGGCTACCAGAGCAGTTCACGTGGCACAGCAATCTCAAAGAAATGTGGGCGATCATTCAGACGATAAAAACCTACCGACGTCACCTTCAAAATTCGACTGTGCTGACGCAGTCCGACAACAAAAGCGTGGTAAGTTACATTCGCAACGAAGGAGGCCTCCGCTCTCGGAGCCTGTATCGTCTGACTTGTCTTTTATTCCAACTGTTGGACAAGAAGTACATAAAAATAGTGCCCCAGTACATTCCGGGTCAGTTCAACATAGAAGCCGACCATCTATCCAGACAAAAACAACAAGGAGAGTGGACTCTCTCTTACGAAGCATGCCAGGAAGTATTCGATCGCTTCGGAACACCGAACATCGACTTATTTGCCTCTCAAAACGCGCACGTCACTACAAGGTACGTATCGCGAGACTTCAGAGACTTGAACGCAGAATATCACGACGCGTTCAGCAGAGAGTGGAACTATCCCAAAGCTTGGGTATTCCCTCCGCCTCATCTGATTCCTCGCGTCCTGGCTCATCTGAACAAGGCGAGGGGCTGGTACATATTGATAGTTCCTCGGTGGCAGAAAGTTTTTTGGCGACCGGACCTCAAGGGTCGAGCGGTGAGTGCACCCTTCACAATAAACAATCTGAAGCGGAGATTGATAGACACGCGGACACAGCTACCCCCGGTACGAGTGGATCAAATATGCCTGGAGGCTTGGTTAGTGAAGGGTGGGATCAAAATTTAAAAGATTGGTCTCAAAATGAACTAGAGTTACTGCATTCCAGCTGGAGACCGTCCACTAAAAAACAATACTCTTGTATATGGGCAAAATGGACTTCCTGGTGCAACCAGAAGTCTATAAATCATTTGGCTCCCACAGGACCACAGTTAGCTAAATATTTGGCACACCTTCATCTTGATTTAGCTTTAGCTTATAAAACTATCTTAGTTTACAAGTCTACGATTTCCACGTTGTGTACGCCTAATAATAATTCATTGACAGATGATCCGTTTGTAAAAAGGATCCTTAAATCTATAGCTTTGTCCAATTCTTCTAAAAATATAAAGAAAGTTTTAACTTCCTGGGATCCCCGACTTGTCGTAGACTGGTTGGTTGCCAACTTACCTATAGCCAACACATTATATGAGGTATCAAGACGAACCGCTCTTATACTTTTATTAGCATCCAGCCGAAGGGTTCACGACCTTACTCTTTTACACATTGACAACGACCATTATGAAAATCATTCTGATTGCATAGTCTTGCATCCAGTGTTCGGCTCCAAAACTGACAATTATATCCATAGACAATCATCTTGGAAGCTTACAAAGGCTAGCAATACAAATATTTGTCCCGTATTTTGGGTAAGAAATCTAATTGATTTATCCCAAAACAGACGTTCCGGCACCGACGTTACTGAACTATTCATAACGGCCTGCCGGCGAGTGAAGGCAGCGTCGCGCACGACGCTGGGCGGCTGGGTGAAGTCGCTGCTGCGCGAGGCCGGGGTGCGCGCCGGCGCCGGCAGCACGCGCCGCGCCGCCGCCTCGCTCAACTGGCTCGACAACTGTTCCATCGACGAGGTCATGGCGAAAGGCAACTGGCGCACACCTAATACTTTTGCCAGATTTTATTGTGCAGAGATACGCTCTGTATCGAATACTACTAATGATGACAACAATTTGTCACAGTATTTTCATAGTGTATGATTGATTAGTGAGTACAAGTACAGTGTTGATTATGCATTAAACGATGTATTTAATAAAACAAACACGTAAATGTCAACTGTTTATTGTTTCTTATAATAGTAAAGTGGTATTTAATTAATTTGGTACTTATCATACTTATAAGTTATGAAACATTTTCGTTTAATAAAGTTTTCTTCCAGTTCAGTATTCCTTTACTTCTATCTCTATCTATCACACATTGGCATTCATAGCTTTCTTGCCACCAGGCGATAACAAACACATCTCACTCTATAGGTCTCGAATAACGGTTCAGAGCATATAATATACCTGTTTTACCTGAAATTAAAACAGTTATTATATGCGGTAACCTTATTCGAGACCTATATTTCTAATTCTGCCTGGTTTTCGTTATTACCAGCCATACCTGTGAGATGCAATGTGACGGCCGAGCGCAAGCAGCCTCGGTGGCAAGACGGGTCTCCCCTCCACTCGCAGGTAGAAAAGCAGGTAGAATCGGGTGGGGCTTCGGGTGGCGTGATGCGGCGCGGGCGATGAGGGGGTGGAGGGGAGCGTTAGGGGCTGTTCAACGATGACGTAGGTCATGCTGTCTCACTCTATAGGTCTCGAATAAGGTTACCGCATATAATAACTGTTTTAATTTCAGGTAAAACAGGTATATTTTGTTCGCAATATGTTTTTTTAAAGTTAATTACGTGCCGAATTTATTAATAGATTTGTAAATAGCAAATGATATCTAGGGTTCTTTTTATTTAAATAACTTTCATGAGATTCTGGTTAACTATAATATTAACGTTTATATCAAATATTTGTGTATAAAGTAACGATAATTATTGTTTCGTTGAAGTTTTAGGTGCTTATTGTCACGTTGAAGTATACAAATAAATTTCGAATAATCTACAAACCTACTCGGTCTGAATAGAGAGTATTTTAAATCTTACTTATATTAATAAACACGAAAACCAGCAACTACCTGCGAATGGAATGACAGCGTTTTTCACTTTAACCGGCAGATGGCACTGATCACCTACTAGATTGTGCGTGATCATGCGCCTTATTACGTAATTTTTGATTCATTAATATAATAGTAGGATCTTATCTTCTTCAATGCGAGAGTAAATGAGCATTTGAACTTGCGTGTATCGGGTGAGTCAAATGCACTAAAAGGTTTGCTTCCTGCAATTGGCAGCTAACTAAATGTTTTTTTAAGTTTCCCTCACCATACGATACCAGTTGTTCCCTTATGATTATGCAAAAGCAATATACGTAGATAAAGTCACAAGTTATCTGTTATTTAAATATTTTTTTTTAAACTGTCCGATGACAGTTTTTTTTGTCATAAAATTATGACACTTGATGTACGGATGAATATAATTTATTTATTCTGAGACCGATAGAAGTTGCCTTGTACGTATATGGATACATTTTTTCATTAGGAAGGAACAGATGCATGGACTTAGTCCACTTTGAGATGGTAAGAGGGAACGTGCCCGTCTGACTTTCCGGTTAGTCGGTCGGCGACTGTATCCGTAGATCCTTTAACGCGTAATGTAAAACATCGTTCGTACAATAATATGTAACGTGTCAATTCAATCTGTATGCGGGGAATGGAACTCTGTAATTTATTAAGTAGATAGTAATTATGTATGTATTATTAGGTAAGGAAATACAGGAAGCCGTGACGTGAAAATAATGTAGAAAAGCCTTATTGTTAGGCTATAAACTGCCTTCTTGTGAATAATGCCTATTCTGTTTGTAAATGAGCAAATTGTAAAAATATCGTAACAATATTGCAATAATTTTCATTTAACTGTTATTTTTATTGTTGATTAAATTAGTTATTAGATTAATATTGTAAAAATGGGATATCGTGTACAGAAAATGTTGGTTTTAAGTGTGTACTTATCACGCCGTCGTGTATATGTTTAAAGGTGCCCATTTTTAGCAACATTCTAATGCAATGTAAGTTAGGGTAAGCATGTAGTGCCTCTTCTTGGTAAGACTACATTACCCAGTGTTACTTCGTTATTATGTTTCAATTACGTCGCATTCAAATATTTCACAATATTTATGCAAAGTTATCTTCTTGATTGTTGTGTATTCAACCAATGTTTTATTTTATCAAATGACAAACTTTTACTTGCCGAAGCAGAAACGAAGCATTTAAAGTAGGTAGATAAGTTTTGTTTATGCCACCATTCTTTATTATTATATAATAAGTAGGATTTTTTACCAGTCGTAATCAAAATTTCAACTAGGAATTACACCAAACCTCAGAAAGTGAAGATTTATTAGATAAAAAAATGGGCAATTCCTTGTTTTGATATTTTGGTGCGACAATAATATGTTATTTAGGGTAGGAACTATTTACTATAATGCGGCTTATTTATGTTGGTCCCTGCGTTTATTTAATTCAACAAACGTGTAGGTAACTTTTTACTTGTAGGTAAGTACATATCAGACAATCAGTGTATAAAATTGTACTTACACGGTACTTAAAAAAAATAACAGTACTTAATATTATTGAATCTAAAATTTTCTTATATTGGGTACTTAAGATACCTTCCCTCAATAACAGAAGGTTAAAATAGACTCTTAAAATATTTCCTTTTTATTATCGTCTTTTCATGCATAAAAAAAAACAATGGTTTCATTTCACACATATAAGCTTTTGTTTCATATCTCAAGAAATTGATTCAAAGGCGCAAAATCTCAAATATTATAATGAAGGAATGAGGTTTGTAGCAATTAAAGTACAAATATTTAACTCGGAGCAGCTTAAAAAAGCATTTAATCCATTCAACGTGTACACAACACATATGTTTCATGGGACAGTATCTTTTCCATATATTCCAGGTAACGTTTCATAAGTGGAAGACCTTCTTTTAAAACTTCCATAGTATAAAAATGTTATTGTTTTCATCCAAGCCTGCCAGTGTACAAGTGTGTATTTTTATTTCAGGTTTATTTCGTATACCCACTATATGTGTTGATATTTTACTGTGTGTAACAGAAGTTTGGTGTGGTGGTGTTAAATTGGCTTCTGCTGATTTATTTTATACATGTTAAAATTGTAATCGCAAACCAAATTTTAACTGTGGTTTCTGCTCATGAAATTGAACAACTTTCTCTAAGAAACCAATTCAATCGGAGCAAAAAAAAATTTTGACTCTTCATACAAATCGATGAGCTGTGAAGCCAACTTTGTATGGAAAGTTAAAATTATTGCTTTGATTGAATTGGTTTCTTAGAGAAAGTTGTTCATTCTCATGACTAGAAGCCACAGTTAAAATTTGATCTGCGATTTTAATTTCACCCTGCATTAAAGGTTTGGTTCTCAGGAAATGGATTTGCACTGTGTTTGCCACACCCATTTTAGTAGAAGCACATTTTTTGCCACACACACTTTTGTAAGCGGCCGTTTATTATTTTCCTGTAAAAGTAAATAAATTAAGAACTTATTCAGGTGATACTTTAATAATTTAATATATTAGGCAAGTAAAATGTTAACGATTAAATTTTTATTAATAATTGCAATCAATATTACTCAAATAAAATTATTTGAACCTAAACCTGTCTTGAGTTTTTTTTTTTTTATACACGTATTGTGGCTAGAGTAGAGCTAAAATAATAATTAATAATAAAACTACACACGGTCATCTGGCCCCAAACTAGGATTCCCTGTATTATGGAAACCAGAGACTAATGTACATACATAGATAATATGTATATAGATATCATACACCCAGACACAGCAAATAAATCTGCTCATCACAGAAATTATTGCCCTGGGTTTGAATCGAACCTACGGCCCTCGGATCAGTGGTCAGGTGCGCTAACCACTGAACCACCGAGTCAGTGGCATCAGGATCGTCGGGAGCGTACCAAAGTCAAACCTTGCTCGAATTTTCGAGGCCTCATCGGAATTCGGCGATGGGGTTCGGGCCGCTGTCGGTTTTCTACCGCACGTCAAAGGGTTTTATCGCGATAAACTTCGTGCAAGTGGCTTACACTTCCCATATGTAAGTACTCAGAAGGGGCGTAGCTATCGGAGGGCTAGGCGGTGCCGTGCACCGGGGCCCTCAAGCTCAAGGGGCCCTCGGACCCTGACCAGCAAGCCTCAAACTGAACTTGCCTTTCTCTCCACACCTTCAGAATATAAAATAGCAGGATGCAATACGACCATCATGGCAACTCAGTTGAAAGAAATTCGTTATAGGGAATTCTTTTATAAATTGTACCTGTTGTTTGTACAGTGTTTCCAACTTGACGGATTCGCTCTCAGATTAAGAGAGTTAGGTTAAATAAAAGGGAATGGAAGATTGGCTGACGGATTTAGGAACCATATTAACCAGTGTAAACTGCCGCATGCCGATTTCTTATTTAAATAAATTGTAAATATATCTTATATGTACTACTAAATAAGTTAATTTATAAAATTATCCTATACTATTAAACGAGTAAAGTGTCCCGACGATTTCGAAAACGGCTTGAAACCTTTTGATGAACATCTAGGATTAGTGGTTAAAAATCACAAGAAATCGATCTATGAGGGAATTATTTTCGAAAAAAAACATTTAAGGGATCATTTTTGAAGATCTATCCATAGATACCGCACACGTATAGGTTTGATGAAAAAATAAATTATTGTTTTTTTTTCTATTTTTGTGTGAAAATCTTAACGCGGTCAAAGTCAAAGTCAAAGTCAAAAGCCTTTATTTGCCAGAATACAGTAGGTACAGATCTTGTTATCATTAATAAAGTGCGTGTATCCGACCTGCATGCAGGTGTGCAAATCTATACTATAATAAAACAGTAGAAACCGCGTGTCTGTACATTGAATATTTTTATCAAAAATAGTAAGGAGGTGATAAAATAAGAGTAATAGAACACAAATAAACAAATCTATACTATAATAAAACAGTAGAAACCGCGTGTCTGTACATTGAATATTTTTAACAAAAATAGTAAGGAGGTGATAAAATAAGAGTAATAGAACACAAATAAACAAATTTAAATTTTTTTGTCTGTCTGTCTGTCTGTCTGTCTGTTCACGCTAATCTCCGAAATTACTGGACGGATTTTCATGCGGTTTTCTCGAGTAGATTAAGCTTAGTTTGGAGCATTATATAGTCTTTGTTTCATCGAAATCCAATGTCAAGAAAAAAAGTTGTCGTCCTTTAAAGATAATTTTAAATTCACCGCCTGCCAAAAATTACATAGCAAATGGGTCAAAAGAATGTTCGGAAGCTTAATTCATGTAGGCAATCGATTATAATTTTAATTTTAACATTTTTACATAAAACAATAAAACATCTAATTATTTAAGGTTCCGACCCTTCTTTCGACCTATTTACTATGTAATAGTATAGATGTAATTTTGGGCACACGAGCGGCGAATTTATTACTATGTTGGTAAAAATATGTAACATCTATACATATAATAAAACTGTAACGGGGCCAATCCTGTACATGGAATTTTTTTGAAAATAATACCTGGAGGGGACATGTCTATCTATATAGAGACGAAAACAATTTAATTTGGAATTTTTGTCTGTCTGTCTGTCTGTCCGCGCATCACGCAAATACGGCTGGGCCGATTTTGATGAAACTTCGTACTATTATACTACGTACCCCGAAAACCATCTTAGATAATTTTTGTCCCGGGAAATTCAAGGGTTCCCGAAGGAATGCATAAAAACTTTAATTCTTAAAAGCCTTATTACTCATAAACTACGAAGCCGATTTTATTGTAATTTGGCACAATGATACTTTATCATAACTACTAAACATCCAAACCTTTTCATCTAGGTTTCATGAAGGGTTCCCACAGTAAACGACAACACCGTATCTCCACAATAACTCAGTTTATTAAGATAAAACCTTAACTTTTTGAAAAGGCGTGTCGATTACGGTATTTTCGTATCATTCGATACATACTATTGGTCCTAGAAATTCAAAGGGATTCCGAGGGAAAAGCTGGAAACTGTATCTAAGTATTAAGGTGAAACATTCACTCTTAGATTAGACGAATCAGAGGTATAATTAGTTAACATTCTTGACCCGGAATTGTCAAGGATGTCCCGAGGGAACTGACGGAATCCTCTGTTTCGATGAGATTTATGTTTACATTGTTTTACGGTGTAGGTAGCTGTAGAATATCGAAAATATACGTATAACGTAGTGTAATAAGCAAAGCAAACTACATTTGTAAATGGTATTTTTATTTCGTATCCAACTATTCAAGTGTACGGCAATATTTATCAAGTGGTGGTATACAGGATGTTATAAATGCGTAGGCTGTATATTTGATTGCGTAGGCGTAGGATGTATATTTTGATTCTGAGTAACCCCTTAAAATCTCAAACGCACTTTTTAACACCCTGTATTAGGTAGTTAAAGAAAAAAATTAAGAACAGGTCCAGTAGAATGCCTACGCCTTTATAACATCCTGTATACCACCACTTGATAAATATTGCCGTACACTTGAATAGTTGGATACGAAATAAAAATACCATTTACAAATGTAGTTTGCTTTGCTTATTTCACTTCGTTATACGTATATTTTCGATATTCTACAGCTACCTACACCGTAAAACAATGTAAACATATCTCATCGAAACAGAGGATTCCGTCAGTTCCCTCGGGACACCCTTGACAATTCCGGGTCAAGAATGTTAACTAATTATACCTAACATCTATAACCTAACATCATTACATCTTACCACTATCCAAACTTGGACCCTGTGTCCTAACCTTCCCTAGCTATTAGAAGAGATCCATGCCCCAGTAGTAATGATTGTGAATATAAATCCAATGCATTTTCATTTTCTTTCTCTCTTTGTTCTTATTTTTTATTGTTCTTTTTCCTTTTCTTCTTTTTTATTTTTTCTGTTACATTTTCTTTTTTCTTTTTCTTTCAGTCGTTTTATTGTTTACTTAATTTTGTTATTTTCTTATTTCTAAAGAATAATTTAGCAAAACATATGAACTATTGGGAAAACCCTAACACTAACGCGTACGAAGTCGCGGGCACCAGCTAGTATTGAAATATGCATAAAATCAAAATTAAAGTAATCATAGAACACTAATAAAACAAAATTGGCAAATAAAAATTAATGCACAGATCAAAATTAGAATATTAAAATAATCATAAAATAAATATAAAAAGTTCATGTCGTCACTAATAATAATAAAACAAAATTCGCAAATTCAAATTAATACACAAATCAATTACATGTCAATATTTTTGCCTCTTAAAATTTATAAAATCGTTCACACAATAAAAACAATTTACATTAAGCCATTTTGTCAATTCATTTTTGAAATATTTAATGTCCAGGGATTTAATATCGTCAGGAAGATTATTATAAATAAAAACACACATATTATAAACATTTATACGGTATATGTCGTTGCGACAAAGAGGTTGATATAGTAAGTTCATATATTTAGCCCTCGTCTGTCGAAGTCTTACTTCACCGCGTCTTTTAAAAAAATGTAAATGAGTTTTAACGAAAAGGCAAATTTCTTTAATGTACATGCAAGGCAATGGGAGAATGTTAAACTTTTTGAACAGTGGTTTGCAGCTGTCCAGGAACCAGGCTCCACCGATTACACGAATGCATTTTTTTTGAACTTTAAAAATTCTCTCCATCTCCACAGAATTACCCCACATGATAATTCCGTAGCTCAGTACTGAACTAACGTACCCATGACAGGCTGTGAGCGCAGCCTCAGTGGACACGGTTTGTTTCAATCTTTTTAAGGCATATACAAAGCAATTAAGTTTCTGACAAGTAATTCCAACATGCTGTTTCCAATTTAAATGTTTATCTATATGCAGCCCCAGGAATTTTATAGTATCAACTTCTTCTACAACAGTATTATTATGAATAACTTGGATAGGCAATTGCTTTGAATTGTAGGACTGAAATTGCACTATTTTTGTCTTGCTTATGTTAATATTTAAGTTATTTTGTTCCAACCAATTTATAACGTCTGATATTGCCTGGTTCACAGCAGGACCTAGTTCTGCATTGTTATCTCTGTCAACAATTATTGTGGTATCATCTGCAAAAAGTATGCAATTTTCCGACGACGTAGCTTCCGGGAGGTCATTTATGTATAATAGGAAAAGAACCGGACCTAGAATGCTGCCCTGTGGTACCCCTGTGGAATTTATTACCAAATCAGACCTAAATACTTCTTTATTTAATACATTATTTTTTCCTTCAGAAAATTTTGTTATTTCCGTGCATTGTTGCCTATTTGTCAGGTAACTTTGAAGCCAATCATGAACACCTAATCTGTCTAATTTATTGAGTAGTTTGAGTGGTTCACAAAATCGAACGCTTTGCTCATATCAAGAAATATGGATACGCATTTTGACTTATTATTTAAGGTTTCTGTAGCAAATTTTATTAAACTGAAACAAGCTAGTGCCGGGTTCACAGAATACATCTACTTACCAAGTTTCAACAGTATAGTTCTTATAGTTTCGGAAAAAAGTGGCTGTGACATACGGACGGACAGACAGACAGACATGACGAATCCATAAGGGTTCCGTTTTTTGCCATTTGGCTACGGAACCCTAAAAAGTCCAAAACCAATCGTGAAAAGTTTCGTTTTGACTTTGAAAGTTCCGTTCACAGGCCACAGTAAAACTTTTTCGCCACAGCGTACGTGCGTCGCCGCGCCGACGCCACAACGTTATTCGCAACTAGGTATAGGTAGGTACTAGACCCCACTATTACCGGCTCTGAGATATTTCAAACTGATATCTGTCAGACATGTCCGTCGTGGAGGGGAGGCCACGTAAGGCCACCTTGAGGGGCCTCTCAACCGGCAGCGTGTAGAAGAACCAGTTAATGCCGCTGGTCTCCTCGAAGCTGCTGAGGTACCGCAGCACAATGCGGTACTTTTGGGGTGGTGGCGTTGGATGCGGGCGCGGCGACGAGTATCGCGGCGTGGCGGCAGTGGCGTGGCGGCCGAGAGGCCCGGCACGGTGGCAGCGCTGCCGTCAGCGGCCGGTGCCTTTAACCGGGCCACATAAGTGGCCCGGAGAGGCGGCGTGGCGGTGGTGGTGGGTGGCGAATCCAGGAGTCGTGGGTGCGTACTGGGCCCCAGCTTCACCAGGTGCTCGAGACCTTAGCGGAGCGTCGGGGCACAGGTGGATGCGACCGGGTAGTTGGCGTCGGTAGGGCGACCTGGCGCAGGCGCGGGTCGCGCTGCTGTAGCAGTCCCGCGACCGGGGGCGAGAAGCAGGTAGGGCCTCTTCTCCGGGGCGCGGCGGAGCGGTCACCGGCGCTCAACGAGTGGCGGAACACCCTCGCATAGTTTCCTCGGCAGCTGAGGACTCAAAGTGAGAAGGGGGACGGGCCTCATGGAGCAGTTCCAAGAAAAAGCGCTTGGCAGTGATCACGTCTCGTCCCCCTCCTCGTCGCGCTTTCATCGTGTGCGGAGTAGTGACAGGGATCAATGCGACTGACCCGCCCCAGCTGGACCACCGCGACGTCTTCCGGCCACACAGGTCGGCTCTCTCGCCGAGTTGCTCCTCATGGATGCGCAAGGACACTGCCATCCAACGGAGCATTCCCTCCGACAAGAAATCAATTTTTCCACTATCCAATTTTGTACTTTCTGTACAAATAAAATCATAACAAATAATTGAAAGTTAGGATTCCTTTTAAGGCTTTATACAAGGTGCTACTTTTTAGTGCATGATATTTTAGTCAGTGCTTCTGCTCCTGATTCTGATTAACTTTCTCCACGGAACCCTTAGTCAAATCGCGAAAAAAACATTTGCGATTTGACTATCGGTTCCTTGCGGAAAGTTGGTCAGAATCAGACATATAAGTAGCACCTTATATGTATGTAAATGTTAGATATTTCCCCACTGACCCCCAGATTCCTAAAGTAATTTATTTTTTGATGGACTTAAGTGCATTAGCTCATCTAGTCCCGCAAATCCCGCGGGATCCCGCGCTCGTAATCCCGCTGCAAGCGGGACTGGAAAATAGCACGGGATCCCAGAATACCGGGATTTCGGTCAGCTTTATGTATCACTAAAAGTTCCGAAAAGTTCCGATGATCAATAAGTTCCGAAAAAGTTTCGCTAAAGCCTCAAAAGTTCCGAAATCGGAACAAAAAGTACGCGCGGAAACATATTGTACTAACAAACGCCACACACCCATCGCGACATCCAGTGGCTGATCGACCAAGCAAAGAGACCAAGAGATATAACAGTAACCTGTAATCTGGATTCTGGACTCTGACAGCAACCGTTTCGGACCCTCTCTTTCACACTTACGCGATCTATATTATGCTATCCTTATGTCAGAGTGAACGGTTGTTGTCAGAGCGCAGGTTCTGAACGCGGCCCTACTGATAACAGCCAGCCAGCCAACTGTCAACCAACTCTGTCTGTGTCTGTGTGTATCACTGTGTCAGGCAGGTGGTGTCAGCTTGGTGTCAGCAAGCAAACGTTGTGATTATATTAAGAGTGAAGTTTATATTCTTTGCAGCAGGAAACGTTTTGCAACGAAATAATAATGGATTTATTTTTTGAAATAGAACCACGAGAAGTATTCGAGCAGGTCCTGTTCAATGATTGTTGTTGAACAAACTGTTAATTTACACGGTTTTCACCAAAGGTCTCGAGCTCAACTCTTTCTTTTTACTTTTCAGACCTCAGCAGAGATTCTTAATTTGTTTGACACCAACACTCAAATAACTAATGTTGATCCTCACATTATTCAAGCAGCAAAAGATGACTTCAGAAAGTTAATTCTTAAAAGTGACTATGACATCAATAAAGCAATAGAGAGTTTGAGAAACAAAGGTTGTAGCGAGGATAAAGTGGAATATTTCATTAGCTTACTGGAAAAGAAAAAGGCTGAATTACTATACTCAATTCTTTTACACCAACAAATTTCACATGGAGAAACCATAACTGACTTTAATTGGCTGCTGAAGCTTGTTGCAGGCACAAGTGAATTGAAGACTACAAAATATTCTTTATTACAGTTAATATTAACAACCATGAACTATAATGGCAAACAGAAAAAAAGACTATTTGATCTAAACAAAGATATGTTAGCCAAAATAATAACTGTCTTAGAAAATATAGAATAATAGATAATAAAGATTTTCATTGCATTCCTTTGCTTATTGCTTTAAAATATGTATCAATTGTACCACAAGTCCTGAAATATATTTTTTTATTTGTGGTAATGATTAAATTTGATAATATATATAAAATTAACCAGTAGTCTCCTGTGCTATCAATGATTCCTCTCCAAACTATTGGTATTTTAGATAACCAGTAAAAATACCATTTTGTTAACCTCCCGATTATTTCATTTAACTTGAATGGATCAATGTCTCTGAGGAGAGCGGTGTAAAACGGCACCCAAGTCTCATCTGTACATCACAGATTCCTGTTTTTCGAGCAACTGCTTATACCACAAAAAAAAATTACAGGCAACTTCAAGTCGAAATTCAGTTTGATTATCATTCAGTCTGCATGGAACCCATGGGGCTAACTTACCAACCCCAAATCTTTTGAATTAACTCTTCGCAGTAGTATGAGGATCTCATAACATGTTGACGCAAATCCTCAACACATGTTACGTGTACGACTTAATGCTTCCTTAATTTTATCAACGGTTTCCATTCTAGAGGCCTTCCCATGGCAAGTCTTCTGCCTGCACTCTTCCATCTTTGTGAGACTAAAGCCATTTTATCATCGTACTTTTACTGATGGTATTATGCCCTGCTACACATTTAACTAATAAGACATGCGAAAGTATCGCCGAGTAAGCCAAAAGAACATAAAATTAAAAGATATATACATATATATATCTTTGCTCTTGCACCCTTAATGACTTTTTAAAACTTTCTGTTCTCAAAAATGATTTTATGAACACGCTAAACTTATCAAAAGATAGCTAATCATTCACTTTTTTTAAATTAAATTGTTAAAAAAGTGAAGACTTGTCAATTTCAAAAAAGATATTTACATATTTTGAAGCTATAAAATATCACTACAGTAATACCCCGCTTAACGCGAGTGATGCGTTCCAGACAAAATCGCGTTAAGCGAAATTCGCGCATAACGGGGCACAAACAAATAACGAGTTAAAATATAAATCAATGTACTTTTGTTAGAGAAAATTGTCACAAAATATTAATCACTTGCACTTTTTTTTCGCACTTTAGAAAAATAGCTGTCTAAGGTTTTTTGTGCCGCATTTTGTTTGCGCTCTTGCAAAATTCTAAAAACTATTTTCCTATCTTTGGAGTTACTGGCGAGTCAACCGTCAATCGTTTTTCAATTAATGAGCAGTTACGGTTTGCTATTGGTCAATGCAATCACACCACTTAGCATGCAAATGAACCAATCAACGCATTCGCGTAAAGCGGGGTAAATTAGCGCGAATTTTAAAAATCGCACTATAACGAATCCGCGTAAAAAGGGGTCGCGTTAAGCGGGGTATTACTGTATAGGAGCCCCTTGAGGCACAAAATAGACACAGAAGGTCCGCTTAATACAAACCACTAAAATCGCAAGCATATACAAAACATGCTTATAGAAATATCGTTCGTTTATATGTACCTTCTGTATGTGTTTTGTGTTTGAGGTTACAAAATCACTGTAATGAGTTCGAAAAATTTTAAGAAATGGAGGCAATTGACAAAAATCTGGTTAGGACCATTTTGGACCTCACTACCCCCATGTAAGGACAAAAAATTTAAGACAGTGATACTAGGAAAGCACTAGCTTCTACCATTCTGCTTGCCTCACTATGGAATATTTTTGTTCTGACCACGTTTAGATTAACGAAGACAATAATTGTTTACGGTAAGAAAACCTAGAGCAACCTCAGAAATAAAGAGTATATACCAAATATTTGAATACTGCTGTCTGCTGTCTTAGTGGATGAAACACCACATACTTTATCATTTAGATTATACGGTGGAAGGTTGGCCGTTGGCGGTTGGTTGATCATTTTGAACCTATTTAGCGCCAATGTTTTCTCGACCATAGTTTTTTTGAACAGTCTTAAAATTCAATCAAAACACTAATTTACGAGCTGTTTCACTCACTTTCGTATTAATTACGTATATTATAAGTACTAGTTAGGATTTTTAATGTTGATAAAGGTTTTAAAAAAGTAAAGGAAAACTAAGAAACTCGTTTTTAAAATTTATTGATTAGAGACATTCACACATCAACATTTAAGTTTTAATAATTGGAATAACATTTTAAAATATTATACAATTCCCCATTGGCATAATTAGGAGCAAATATAGCTATGTAATATCGAATTATGTAGATCTTCACACAAAGACTAAAATAACAGCAGTAAAATATAAAAAGAATTTGTCTGCATGTTGTGATGTATGCATGTATTTAGTGGACAGCCAACATTAGCATCTTATCTCATGGCAGAATTAATTTAGAGTTTTAAGGAAGGTGTTACATGCTGTGCTCTAGCACCACAAAGAATGAACCACTGGTTTAGGAACGGGATACCAGGATAAATTGTATCCATTAGTAAATTATCATATCATCATACTTCAATAACTAATATACAGGTGGGCCATGAAGTCGCAATCTGTAATTAATGATATGAGCAGCGTGCTGTTCTTTCTTAGGTCTGATATGGAATGTCTCACTCGTGTTTACTGCTAAAATACTTGGAGTAAACTCCCCAATCATGCAGATGTCACTTTAAATTTCATACAAAATGTATAAAAATTACAAAATTATGAAACCATACAGTTACTGGACTCCTGGTTACTGGAGAAAAATTACACATTGTATAATAATATCAAACCTTACGAATCATCTAGTTGTATGAATGAGGTGGAACCGATACAATGTCTAGAGTACCGATCGCGCTACCTCCCGCTAACTTGTTACACATTACTACAGGCTAAGTATTACTATATAACTATAATTATGTATGTCTGTTTATGAGTAAAAAATAGTAAGAATATTTGAAAAATTGGCCACTGAATTAAGTCCAAAAGATTACGTCAATGATATCCAAAGATTTGGCCTTTCGATGTTCCACTATGTTCATGTTTACTACAATTTACTGAATTTCATGAGACTGCATTAAAGAGAGCTCAACACTAAATTTATACAACTTAACATAAATAAAGATAGATGAATATGAAGTGCATAATATAAAAATTAACACACTAATGAGATATAATGGAAAGTCATCTTGTTATAAATCATTACTTAACAATTTACATGTAATTTTAAACTTCAATTTCACACACAATTAACAGAATAATTTCATGAAATAAGTTTGATGAAAACTCAATCATATATACATAATAATGTTTCAAAATTGATGATAAATCTTATCAATTTTATCATCTCGAATGGTATACAATTTCAATAATTATATGCTCAAAAAAACTATCAATTTTATAACTATAGCTTTTCGAACTCAAAAGCCACACCCAGTGGCCCAAGATGTGCAGGTGTCTATACAACCACCTTGTACATTATGTAATGAATCGACGTATAGTTTATCGCTGTAATGCTTACAGAACTATTTGATTTTATTGAAGAAATTATAGGGAGTATCTGTCTATCTAAGATATTATAATTACGAGTATGTACGTGTGGACCACAGAACTACTACTCTGGAGGAGTTATCACTTGTAGCAATTCGTAATATGTATATTTGGAATAAGTAAACCGACATTAATTTAGGAAATTAGGAGCGAATCAAAAGCCGCCACGCAAACTTATACCCCTGTAATAATGGCACCAACTTATCGCACCGTATACTGCCTACATAACTTTGTTATTGTATATATTTATAAAAAAAACTCGATCCTAGCGAATAAATGTATAAAATCTTAATTTTACAGAAGCAAAGCACGCTAAACTTATACTATAATCATACTATATGAAAGGTCACATATGAAACTGAAATCCACATCTTTGACATCGTAAACGAATGCCCGAACTTAGTTCGACATCCATCACTCCACAGTACTAAATGGAAATAAATAAGTCGGCCGTCGTCCGCCGCAGCCTACTCGGCCAACGCCACCTCGCGCGCCTCCTGTCAACAACCGCGGAATTAACAACTGTCCAAAAAACTTGTCGGCTACATTAAAAAAACTATCAAGGATTAATCAACCAAATTACCGTTTCAGTTTTGAGCTCTGGTACCACTGGAACTTCTGGAATTAAGTCCGCTAATTTGTCAGATACTGGCAGGGTTTCCTAAAATTTGAAAAATCTTATGAAACATCATAATTAAATGTAATTGAAAAACATAACTAGGCATGACAAAATGGTCTAAATATAATAAAAATGTTATTTACAATACAGACAATGATAATAAGACTTGTAAAAAACTAATTAAGTTGAGCATTAAGTTTAATGATACCGTTGGAATGTTAGCACTGAAAGCAGACTTTACATGCTGGAATATTAATACATTATCTACAAAGGTTGAAAGCTGGAAGGTGGGGGGCGGGACAGGATCAGCCACTGCACAATTTGATATCTGAAGGACGAATCGAATCGAGCACACTTCAATCGTTCCCGCAACTGGCGGCCGCGCATGCTGAGAGATGCACATGAAACTAATTACGAGTGTTAACGGGTACAAACTCCTTAAGTTAGCTAGTCCACTACAAGAGATCGCGCGGTAGTCACCTGTGAACTGGCTGCGGCGGGGGCCTCGACGTTCGCGTTCCCGTTACACTCTACTTTGCTGACGACGCTCCCGATCGTGTCCTTCATCTTATTCTTTAGGTTTTCCTCTTCAGTGTTCATGTTACCGTTCATATTTTCTGTGATAACGCAATTGACATCCTCGTTGTGTGATATGTGATTGGAATTGACGATATTTTCTTTTGTAGCTTCTGGTTTCCCATTTGAAAGTTCATCTGTAACAAGTTCCCGATCGACAATTTCATCGTTGTCATCCAGCGGCGGCGGGGGCGGAAGGTCGTCTGTTGCATCTAGGGTGTCTGTCAGTGGCTCGTGGTTCCCATGTACTTTACTGTTCACTTTGAGTTGATCGCATCCCACTTCATTTTGATCGCCTTGTCCCTGGATTGCATCTTCTCTGACGTTCGATACTTCTACAATATTTTCTTTAATTGGAGCAGGAATGTCATTAATACCGTGAGCTACTTTTTCTTCAAGTGCTTCTGGTTCCAGATCACTTAATTCCATTGGAGGAGCAGGAAGTTCACTTTCTAACATTTCCACAGGCAATGTTTTTAAGGGTGCAGGCAATTCAGGCTCATTTTCAGTCACGGGTGCAGGTAATTCTGTGTCAATGTCAGTAACGGGAGCAGGCAATTCTGGTTCATTATTAGCTACGACAGCAGGTAATTCCGGTTCAATATCACTCACAGGTACAGGTAATTCCGGTTCAATATCTGTCTCGACAGCAGGTACTTCCTGTTTAATATCTGTCGCGACAGCGGGTAAGTCCTGTTTAATTTCAGTAACAGGAGCAGGTAATTCAGGCTCAACCTCGTCTACCGCCGCGGGTGCAAATGATAATTCAGTAATCGTTTCATTTAAAGGAGCAGGTAGCTCAGGCTCAATTTCTTTTTGATCAGGAAGTCCACTTTCTGTTATATCTTTTATGAGAGCAGGTATTTCGCTTTTGTTAGATTCAGTTACGCCATCGGGCACTGGCGTTTCGACAGTGGCTGCAGTTTCGGTGTGAGTGAGCTCAGCGGGAGGTGCGAGCGGCGCTTCCAGCTCCGGCGCCATAGTGGTGGCCGCGAACGACGCCACCGACGAGGGAGGAGGATTAGCGGGGAGAGGAGGAGGCGGGGTTTCTAAAGGCATTCGTTCAGCACAAACCTCTTTTTTGACAGGGATTTCGGGGGCTGGAGCGGTTTCTGCCGTTTCGGCGGTGGGTTGTTCTTCGGGTTTACTGTCTTCCTTAGTATCCTCTACGGGAGCTTCAGGTTTGGTATCTTCTAGGGACAGTCCATTGACCGGCAGATGTTCGGGGGCAGGCGCGGCCGCAGGCGCGGCGGGGACGGGCGCCGGCGCCTCGGGCGTGTTGCTGCCATTCGTGAGCGGTTCCGTCACGGGGGTCTCGGGAGTCTTCTCGTCCTTGGCTTCCGCTTCAGGTTTCACTTCTTCAGTCACTTCGTTTGTGGCAGTCTCGGGTGTTGCTTCGGCCGCCTATTAAAGAAAACAATCAAATATATCACTATAATTGTTTGCGTATTACACCTAGGTATAATTTATTAGAATTTAGAATATTTATAATGATGACCACAGTATTATTTGAACGCGATGTTATTATTAGGGCAAAGATATAAGAGTACCTTGTCATCGGCCATGATGGCGCGTTTGGTAGTTCCTACCGAGAGATTCCTACTCAGACTGAAGGGAATCCTACGTGCGCAATATTATTTATACTGCTTTATTTTGTCACGGCAGATTGGCTCGCATTTTTAGATAAACAGATACCCTTCAACGCTCATGCATGATCGAAGACGTATTATATTGCAGTGTAGTAGGGTTGACACTGTGCATTTCTTAATTACAAATTTACATATGTATCAATAAAATACCTGTTTTACATAAAGCCAATAACGCAGAAAAAAGAAAGCAGCTTATTATTCTAGTATAAACAATAAGAAGCAAATTAATTGCACCCGTCTCTTCTATCTGTTCACCCTTACCCTCTGTGTAAAACGATTTAACTTTCGCACACCATCCCGCCCTGCCATTCAAATTACGATAGCGAATTTGTTACGTGTCAAACTAAACATGATTTATGTTACACTTTAAAAACGTAATATGTTTCAATAAATTAGGAATATTACTGCCAATTTCTCCGGATATAAGCTCCACGCAAGTATGCTATATAATACGTAAACAAAATGTTAATGACACGTCTTGTTGTCTATGCATTAAAGGTTTTTGAGGAATAATACTACATGAATTTGCGAGTAAGATGCAACCGCAGCAGGGTTGTGTGTGGCTAACTATAAACCGATACCTATACTCAAGGACGTCTTTGTTTACCGAAGTAGAAAGATACGCCTCGTGTGCTGCGCTAATAGATCAATACGTTGTAAACGTTTGGCATTTGGCGTACTTATACGCATAAATAACGATAGGTAATGGGATAACGACAGAGACATCAAAATTAAATTGATATTGCGTCTTAGCAAAAGCTTAACGTCACATTTTAGTTTTAGCTAAACGCAGTACCATAGGGTAAACTGAGATAAATGAAGCTCCAGCTTTAAGATTTAAAACCAGCTTATAGTTGTTGGGTTGAAGAACCTGTTAAGGCTATCGAGTCTATTAAATACAGGGATCCTAGCTGGGCTGCGGGACAGGCTAGTCGCGCATAGGCGCTACCTATTACTAGCAGCCACAAGATAACGGCTTTATTTGAACCGACGACGACGCCGCTATTATGATTTTAATTTAATTGTTAAACGATTGTTAGAGTAGGGTGCAATGAACTCAGTATGAGGCTACTCAGATTTGAATACAACAAGATAACGTTTGAACAGGGTTAATCTACTTTAAAACAACGACATCTATGTATTGGTTTTTAAGTTTATGTGTGCGTAGAACTTATCAGGGTTCAAAATTGTCAAGATAATTATCGGATCATCGAGATAATTATCCGTCATACATAACTTGATCTCTTTTTTTATAAAACTGTGTGTATTGAACATAATTTACGTATTTGTATATGCGCAAAAGTGGCAAATCACATTTGGACACACGTAACACAACATGATAGCGTTCTTCTTCTTTCTTATCGAGTGGCACAATTTAACCGTCCTATCCACAAGGTATAGTCGGTGGTTGCCTGGTGTTGCACTTATCATCACCCTTGGTCATGTGTAGGGCATTTAAGATTTACACCTACGGACGTGTGCAACGCGACCATCATACACAACTAGTAACAGATGTGCAGGTTTCCTCACGATGTTTTCCTTCATCGTTAAAGCAGTCGGTATGAAAATGCACGTAAGTTTCGAAAAACTCATTGGTGCACTAGCCAGGAATTGAACTCGAGACCTCTGGTTAGGAGGACGGAGTCACTAACCGCAGAGCCACCGACGCTATGATAGCGTTAAGTGTTATTAATTGTATTGTTTTATGATTTTTATTATTACTAAGATAAATACCAGTGATAATTATCAATTCAAATCCTGGTGCTTACACTAGTATTTATGAAAACTGAAGGTCCAACTCGTAATCCTTATAGAGCGTCGGTGGAAGTATAGTTAAAATCCAAAAAAATATAGTCTTCGTCCAAGTAAAATCATCATCACGAAGAAATTGTTCGGTTTCATTAATCTTTTAATGACTAAATAAATAAATGCATATTACTAAAGTGCCGAGGTAAAGAAGTTCTCACACTTTCAAAACTGTATCAGTCCAGTCTTCACTAAAACCATTCACTGAACACAAGACAGTAACTTTTTGAGCTTAACGAAAGTCGGCAACTAAACGAAGTGTTGATAGACACCTACTATAAAAAGTCTGACACTACATTATAATAATGCACTATGATTAACGTTTTTAGCAGAGGTAATTATCGCTGTCTTAACTGGAACCTTAACAAACTTTTTATGTATCTAAAATTCTAATTAATTTGATGTGCGATAAACGGACTATACTATCTGCGAGTATTTGACATTTTTTACTATGCATATAATTATAAGCTTATACATAGTTAAAGTTTAGCTCGTCAAGTTCAGTGCTGTTCAGGTACGATTAATAAAACCATTAAAACTTGAAAAGTAATTTCTACTCATAGTTCCCAAGTAACTTTATCGGAATGCGTCTGTTCTTCATCAAACCGTCGAACGATGATCGAGTCCAGTAGCCCGCTCACTGGGGTATGTACTGAATTTTCGCCGGTAGTTGTTTTGGTCGTACCTACGGCAGCGGCGGCTAATCTGAGTGGTAACGGTAACCAGACGGTGGTGACTGGTGAGTCACACGCCATACAATACCAATACCATGGCAGTCTGCCTATGGAAATGATTTTCCGCTCTGAAACGCCGCACGTGTCTATGTTTGCCTCGACAATTACGCGCGAAGCGGAACCTTTCCCCAATTTGTTCCACGTTCTGTTTTCATAAAAATAAAGTTGTGGCATCGAACAGATCGTTTCAATTGTGTTGTCTCGAATTTTGCTGATCTTTTCTTGCAGCGTATAGTAGACAAATAAAATCTGGTTTAGTATTGTTTGGAACAAAAAAAAATAGGACAATAAGAATCATAAAGATGCATTAGATTAGAAGAACACAAAGTCAAGAATATGAGTTGATACGGAGGAACTCGGTGATTAACGACAGATCAGCCGTTTCGCAGAAAAAGGCACTTTCTGAATTTGAAATTTGTAAGAAACTTTAATGATTCCTCTTTTTTTAGGGATCCATATACCCAAAATTTGCCAACTGGACCCAATTTTTTATCACGCCTTCTGTTCTGTGCCATAAGTTAACGATCCAAGTGGTCAAAAGTGGGTTTGCCACCGCACATCGTGTGTCTGGCGGATGCACACAATTTGTATAGGCAATAAATAACGCAGGAGATAGCGTCGCGACCGGCCGAGACGCACAGTGCGCTCAGGCGCATAACTCATACCTAGCAGCCACTATCAGCGGTTGAACGAACTGTCTTGACTTGGCACCGATTACGCGGACCTCTTGCGATCGTATCGACGACTTCTGTACTGACAATGCGATGAATACTAATACACCAACAGTAATTGGAATGCAGGAATTGCAGCTCTTACTTGTGAATTTAAAAAAATGCAGTGACGCTCCTTTAAGACGAGGTACTGAAGATTTTGGTGGTAGGGATCTCGATTTTACTCAGCAATAACGAAACGTACGAAAGTTATATTTTGTAACCTGATTCTTCAGTTTTTTGACTTCATTTTGCCTGTTGCGTTACACGATTGATTAACTTTCATAACAGAGAAAAAAATATTAAAGATACCCCTTTTAAAAAAGAGATTTGCATTTTACGCGCAAATGGAACTGATTTAAGGCTCAAAGTTTTGTACGTACATTAATCTTCAAGCTTACTTGAAAATGACTGTTCAGTTTTTCTAAATTAATTGTAGTTTTTAAGTTAAACGAAATAAACTGTTTTGTCGCATACGACCTTATGAAATGAGCTAGGGCGCGCGCGGTCTCAGTATGCAATCAGTGCCCTCTCCAGCCCGCTCAGTCCGCCACTGACCATTGTCAGCGACAGGTCTGTCCCAGTTGAACTATCGCACATCATCGAACGCAAATATAAGTGAGGGATATTTTATTATTAAAAATGGGGAAAAAACGTGCCATATTTTCGAAAAGGTTCCTGTTTAACAGAGCATTGTAGGAATATAACTAAGAAAAGGTGAGTAATTGCCACAATTTAAACAGTTTAAATAAATTACATGTTTCTACTAATAAGCAGTCCAGTGTTTTTATAAACATATTGCATTTCAGTAAGCAGTAAGTAACCCGATAAAATTATATTTTAAGAAAAAAACTTTAGAACAGAGTTCGGAGAATAAAGGCATGGAGTCGCCTCAAAACTATACTTCACCGACATATGCAGAGTTACAAAATGTGTTCCCCGTGTAAGATGACAATTGATTAGTTATCGTATAATAATTAATCATGGTTTCAAATTCATTAATAAATACACTTATTTTAGGACTGCAGATAAGAATAATAAAGACCTTCCATTCCATGTAACGTTGAATGAAGAATACCACCAATTTTTGTTTTTTATCTTAAAATATACTCTATTAAAAATAAAAAAATATGGTGAAAAAATGTTTTTGATACGTTTGATAGTTTCCCAGATACTGAATTATTTAGGTAGGCAAGTGACGCGGGGTCACCGTACGCTGCTGTGACGTCACTCCACAACGGTCGCTCAGTGCGCGCACCGCTCCCTACCTGTATGTATGAAGTTTGCGTTGAAAATTTTACAAATGACGAATCCACAAACTAGAAAATCGTGCTCGTGTCAAAGTGCTTAAATACAACTACCAATATACCCGAAAAGTTATTTTTTACTATTATATTTTTGAACTTTAAAGTCAAAAGAAATGGATGAGAAAGTATGATCCACCCAGACTCAAAGCCAAAAGTTGTGTCTATCACCTTCTTCTTATCTTATAACTTTTGCATAAACAGTAACGTCGTCGCCGTAGCTATTTCTAGCCAATCTAAAATAAAATAAATATGAGTTAACCTATACACATAAAAAATAAAAACCGGACAAGTGCGAGTCTGACTCTCGCGCAGAGGGCTTTGTCCATACCTACAAACAAACAATATTTTAAATTTTATCAACTTATTTTAAGATTTATAGAAAATTCTTAGAGATTTTCCTGTAATTTATAAGCAAAGATCTATTTTCTGTATAATTTGTTTAAGTTTTATGCCCAGTTTTCGGAAATAAGGAGTGAGGGGCATGGTAAAGGTGATGGTGTCAAAATCACTTATGTCATCAACTGTAATATAATGACACAATAACGACACTGAAGCGGTCATGGCTCAGCGCTGCTTACGTGGTCGCGTCGATCACGCAGGTTAACTGAATACAGACACGGTCATAACCTGTATGGCTTTGACTGTTAGTGGCATTTATCTCGACCATTTCCGTGCTTCGCAAGGCACGTTAAGCCGTTGGTGCCGGCTGCTATCATTAGATGGCAGTCGTTAAACCATGCCGGAGGCCTTTCAGGCGGCTTCCGACACTGGGGTTGGCCACTAGCCCCACAACCTCCACCAATCCGGACTTGGCCCCCGTGTGTGGAGTATGGGCTAACCTTTCCGAGTTATGGGAAGAGACCCGTGCCCCTACAGTGGGGACGTTATGGGTTGTTGACTTATCATTAGATGGCAGTCGTTAAACCATGCCGGAGGCCTTTCAGGCGGCTTCCGACACTGGGGTTGGCCATGTTAGAAATAATTTTGAACGTTTCCGATATTAATTTAGAATGATTCTGGAACGCATCCGTTTGACGTTTGACATAACAGTGAAAGAATCCTTTGTAAGAATCCTGTTGGAAAATTTTACTAAGCAAAAGAAATACACGTTGTTCTCTATAAAATATCTTTTAATAATTGTGTCGTCGCCCTGGAAATAAACTTAAAAACTAAAACCTAAAAGTAAAATAATAACAGGCCACTAGCCCCACAACCTCCACCAATCCGGACTTGGCCCCCGTGTGTGGAGTATGGGCTAACCTTTCCGAGTTATGGGAAGAGACCCGTGCCCCTACAGTGGGGACGTTATGGGTTGTTGACATGCTCCCTACATGCTTTTGACTTGATTTGATTAAAATTGATTAAATAAAATGTAAAAATAAAATAAAAACCTTTGAGAATAACAATGGTTTATGGTAAAAACTAAGCATAAAGATGCGTTTATCCCAAAATGATCAAAAAATGTATGTCCACCCGAGCGAAGCCGGGGCGGGCCGCTAGTAAAGTATAAATAAGTAAAATGTAAATAATATGTTTGTAAAATAAAATGTAAAATGATCTCACCTGAAAAAAGCAGTACTTAAGTATGTTTGAATTATTTTTCTGGTAAAAATTACATACATACACACAAACATGCGTAGCCTCTTAAAATCATAACCCTCCTTTTGAATTTCCCGTAGTCGGGTGAAGTATACATTAGTACAATACATTTATGAAAAGAAAGGAAAATTAAAAGTAAAACAAATAATATTAAAGGCAACTCTACGACGTCTGTGTTCTAGCGCTCGGTCGATCGCGATTCCCGAGTCGCGTAAAACTGTCGAGGTGCGCGCGGGTTGCGGGGCGCAAACGCCCCATTTTAAAATAATTGTTTATGAGTGCGTCACCTTAATTACTAGGTATTTAAGTATCGTTAGGACAGATAAATTGATAATATTAATGGCTACCGGAATGACTATCAAAATTAAAACGCCTGAGATAAAGTAGAATTATACATTAAGATATTAATGTGTTAAAAGTTTAAATTTTGATGAAACTTCGGTTATTGAAGCCATCCTAATAATTTGTCACGTTTGGTACAATATTAGGCACATACCAAACCAAACAAAAATAAATTACAATCGATAGTTGATCCACCTAGTTTTTTTTTAGGATAGGCTTGCCGTACATATAAAACAAAATACTGCTACACAGATAGAAAAGATATCTTACTTTAAGACGCAAATATGTCTTGGACCATGTTTTTCAAATCAAATTATAAATATCTTAATCGAAAATAATTTACTTGGCTTAAATTGATACTAAGACATCCTTAAAGAATAATAATTTTTTTCATAGATTTTGAAAAATTGTTAGTACAAAATGTACAGTATTGAAGTAAAAAAGAATTGCTTACATAAAAATGTTACTCATTTTTAGCGTAAAAGTGAAAAGTCTTGGTAATCCCCACTTGATCCAAGAATTATAATTTGAATGAAACTATCGCAATCTATATAAATTAAGAACTACAGTAATCTTTCTTGGAGAATGCTGGCATTGTCAGATGAAAACATAATTTTTATAATATCATCGAGTTTGGCTTTATTCAAGATTTTTGAAGCTAGATCCAAAAATACCTATGTGTATTGCATCAAGAACTTAAACTTTCTTGTCTCAATATTACATTTATGTGTAGATTTTAAATTAAAACTGTATCATGTATTCGTTTTCCGGTCAAGAAACAGACACTCTTAAACGAAACAATTACATTCAAATCTTTCTTGCCAGTATGTAAGTGTTGCCATTATAAAAACTCTCCCTGAGTAAATTCAACATATACGGTTGCAAATCTTCGTAAATATTTAGAATACTTTTTTATCCTTAATTGTAAAAAAGACTTACTTCTGAAAAATACATTTAAAAACGTTGATTTTCCGAATATTTAAATTAATATTTGGTCGTCTATGGCAGACGATTTAGTCAGTGTTGCGGATGTACTGCTTTTGGCGACTATACAGCCCGATATGAGATCTGCATAGTCTACCACAGCTATGGTAGGGGAAGTTAGTGGAAGTCGACGGATTAGCAGCGGATTGATGTCTGCGATTTCTCTTGTCGGTCAAAACCTCAAACAGGCTTCGTCGCACAAGTTGTCCACGCGTTTGCGCCATTTATCTGTGTCCTCAGCAAGATTTTCCCAGTCTTGGTGATCAATATTAAACGCTATCATGTCACGCTTCACACAGTCCTTGAAGCGCAATAGCGGTCTTCCAACGTTTCTTTGCGCGTGCGCAACTGCATAACTACAAGAGTATGCTGAGTACGCAAGACTGATAAACACCCATCTTGGTCTTACTGTAAGATGTTTGTTGTCCCATACTCTTGCACTCAGCTACCCAAACGTGGTCGCTGCTTTGCCAATACGAATGTCGATCTCCACATCGAGCGAGAGATTGTTTGACACGGTTGATCCAAGGTAACAAGACTTGTCAGCAAAATAGCTTGCGGATTTTCACAACCTTGAAAAAGCACTACCGTCTTTTGGCATTAATGGACATGGAGAACAAAGCAACGGCTTGGGAAAATTTGTCCATGATACACTGGAGCTCGCTCGCCGTACTCGCAGTGAAGGCTGCATCGTCAGCAAACAAAAGGCTGTCAACGAAAAGATGTTCACGGTTCCTCTAAAATTCCTATATCCGGCCGTCGGATATAGGTGAATAGCCTGCTGGTCTTCGCCGAAAGCAGTTTTCAGAAGCATTGTTTGTTTGTGTTATTCTTTTGACTGTGCTTGTTTTTATTAAGTTATTTTTCTCTTTTTTGTATGTTGTTTGTTAAATAAATGTTTCTTTATCTTTAAGCATCGAAAATAAAATACCAAACAGGGTAGGAGCTAATACGCAGCCTTGACGAACACCTCTACGCATGTCGAACGGCTCAGATGTTTCACGCTCAAAGACTGCTGTCTTGCTATGCCTTTCATTTCCTCGTGAAGCGATTTCACAAGGCTCAAGAATTTTGGTGGACACCCAATGCGTTCAATGGCAGTATACAAGCCCTCTCTGCTCACGGCGTTGAAGACCTTGTTGAGGTCCACGAACGCCATGAATAGCGGGGTTTTCTGCTCTCTATACTCCTCCTGGAACTGACGAAGTGTGAAAATCATGTCTACTGTGGAGCGCTGGGGGGTGGAAACCGCACTGAACCTCAGGATAAACGTGTCCAGCAAGCTTTTGGACCCATACTAAGATAGGACGTCCAAATAACTCTCTGACTATGCTTAGAACAGAAATTCCACGGTGACAGTTACAATCGCCGCGGTCACCTTTCCATCTTGCCGTTTCCCAGCACTTGCACAGCAGATTGTGCAGGATTGGCAATAAGCATTTGAGATTTACTATATCGGCTTGGGTGCCGATACTGCCAGGACTCTTGCCGCGTTTCATCTGCTCAACAGCCTGGTATAGTTCCTTAACGGTAGGTTAGTCACCTAGCTCGATCCAGGTAGCCAATTTGGGCAAACTTTCGACAGCCTCCGACAGTAGAGACTGGTATAGTGCTCTATCCAGCGTTTCATTTTGCGACGGTTGTCACTGATAACCATGCCATTCACTTCCTTTAGAGGGGCTGTTTGTTTGGAAATAGGCTCTATAGCCCGCTTTATGCTTAGATTCCCGGTATCTGCACACGACTGTATCCTACGATAAAGCCCAGTCCAATACGCGTTAGCAAAGTAACGTATGCTTCGCTGAAGAGCTGCTTTGGCCTCTCGAAGCTCTTGCTGCGTATCGAGACCGGGGTTCATGCGGTGATTCAGAGCAGCTTTACGTTTTATGTCGAGCAAAGGTTATACATAAATGGTCAAGGTTTTCGGCAAACCAGTCCTGATCTCTGTTCTCCTGGTAACCGAAAGCCATACCTGCCGTGTCTGTTAGGAGTTTTCTAACTTTGTTCCACTCCTCTGTAACCGATGCGCTGTTTCACTTCTTACCATTTCCTCAAACTTTTGGACCTGCATGATTAAAGTTAAATTTCTTCCTGCCGGGTGGTTCGTACGAATGGATATTATTGTGAGTGAAACTGACGCTCGTCACCATCAAAGAGTGATCGGTGTCGCAATCGGCACCGTGAAAGTATCGCATATGGAGAATCTCGCGGAAGTCCCTTTTCCTGGTAAGGGCTAGATCCAGTTGATGCCAATGTCCTGAACGCGGGTGCTTCCAGTAAACTTTTCGCGATAATTTGCCTTTAAAGTAGGTATTGGTTATGCACAGCAGATGTTTAGAGCGAAATTCCAGTAAACGTCGCGTTGGCCGTTATCGTTTAGTTTGCCAACGCCGTGGTCACCAATATATTCAGGCCATGCTGAGTTATCTTGCTGAGTTATCGAGCATTGAAATCGGCCATACGAGTAATCAACAGGTGATCACTGGAATTCACGCCCGGTATCACGTCGGCCAGTTGGTCATAGAACTGCTTTTGAGTTTTATCGGTTGATGTAAGTGTTGGAGCATAGACGGATATTGTCGTGACAAAACTGCAACTGCTTTTTAAACCCAACACCATTACACGTTCCGATATGCCATGATATAGGGTGTTCGATGGACTTCAGTAAGTCGTTTCTGACAGCGAAGCCAACTCTGTGCTCACGCACGGCAGCGGGATCTTTGCCCTTCCAGAAAAATCGCTTGTGATCCGCATGCACGTTTGCCACCTATGACATAAAAAAAAATGTGTAAGAAGCCTCTCGCAAAGATCCTTCGTCGAGGAGTCTGGTCTCTTAAAAAGCGCAACAGGCGATGTTCAGTCTGGATAGTTCTGTGTCGATGACAGCAGTTTTCCGTAGATGTTCTGTACTGTCCCTGTTACCTCCACGTTGTTCGGGATTTTTGATTAAACAAATGTAAATTAATTATATATTTTTCCTTTTAATTCTCATAATAACTAAATTATTAAAGGTATTTTTTTTATTTATTAAACAATACCTGAATATTGACAGAGGTAAAAATTTCAACTACATATGAAAACACATTTTCGCTGCGCCTGTTTTTAAATAGTAATTAAAAGTGCAAAATGATTAAGTGTTCAAAAATATGTTAAAAGAGCAAAATGTTAAAAGTGCAAATAGATGTACCGGATAATATCAAGATTGAGCCGAGCTCTGTCCATATGATTTTTCATGTTTTTTTCACTAGCCTACACTATCCCACTGCTGAGCAAAGGCATCCCCTCGATTTCACCACGCATCTCTATCCCGAGCCACCTCCTTCCATTGATCGTCAAACCTGTCCCACTCATCAAGCCATCTTCGCTTTTATCAGGATTTCATTGCGTAAATTTTAGGTTCATGGTTTTACATTATGACGCTTACCTTCCACCATTCTGAAATTCACTCACAAGTCACAGTGATGATATATAGGGTCCTTATGATATACGTGAAAAATTTTTGACCACGGCTTCGAATCTTGAAACTGAACAACTTACCTCAAGGAACCTATATTCAATTCGCAAAAAATATTTTTGACTCGTCGTACTAATTGATCAACCAATCCGCCAATTTTGTATGAGAAGTCCAAAATTTTTTTGCGAACTGAGTATAGGTTCCTTGGTGAAAGTTGTTTAGTTTCATGAGTCACTATTATTACCAAATTTCAAATGCACTTTTTAAACATCCTGTATGTTTAAAGCCTAGCTAGGAACTTTCGATCTCGACATCTCATTTGCCAAAATTTGTTCAGTAGATTTAGCTGCCGCGGGCAATGAACGATTTCTTCCTCATTCATACGTACATAGGGTATGAGATAACGTATAATAACCCATCCTTTTGGCTATGCCCTATGCTGGTAAAAAATAGAGTTTTGAAGTCAAAATAAAAAATGGGTAAAATAAAGATAAAATAACTGGCAACCCTTTACTCTGCATCGCGCGCTTTTCGTCCGTCCAAGGCGGTAAACTTGATTTGTCATGTAATAGTTTGTTATTAGTTTAATAATTAATAGATTGAAGTGAATTGTGAATTGAAGAACCCTCACTGAAGAAAATGGATGAGATTTCTAAATACACTGCTTGCGTCGTGGGATACTCCCCAAGATATAATTGAAAGATTTCGTGGTAAGTCCAGTTACTGATTAAAAAGCTACCTACTCCGCTGGTTACTGGTATGCTTAATATTTTTGATTTTCATCATTGGGCCCCTTTTTTTACACTACACCCTACCCAGGCTGTCGTATCTGCGGGGATGTGGCCTCCTGAGCTTTGAGACAGCTGTCCATCCACTTGCAGTGGAAGTTATGCAGTCATGCTTCTGCTCCACCTGCATCCTAGCGCGTAAATTGTCCTGCTTATGATGTATTTGTCTTGCTCCAACGGAGATAGAACCATGCTATCAAGGCAGAACCACGAGCAGGACGAATACAGTATTAGCGCAATAAGACCCAGGTGGAGCAAGAGCATCATACTGCACGGACTGTGATGCAGTGTCTGGACTGCAGTTTTATACTCAAGTAAATTCCTGGTCATACATCCTGAGCTGAACCAATGACTTCGAAGAAACCGTTCCATCGTTATGTAGCTAGTTGTTAGTGCATCACACCTCCTGGATGAAGCCAGGCTGTAGTCAAACCTGACTGCTGTATAGCGTATGACGGCCAATCATAATCTTAAGCCATCAGCTGCTGCACAATATTTGACTTTTAAATTATCAAAAAAAAAATGCTAAAAGTGATGAAACCTCTTAACTTGTGAGAATTTAATCAACTAAATGATATTAGTACAGTTAAACACAGCTCAATGTAAACCGTCTATCAACTCTTTGACTTTATTAATGCAACTTATGTAATTTCAGATACATCAGAATATGTATTATGGCTGAATACAAATAACGAGCCTTGGGAAGAGGTGGTAACTAAATGAAAAAAAAAGCTGAAATACCAATTCAAAACTTTCAACAGTTCACGAATAAAAATGTGAAAGGTCATTTATGTTGGTAATAAACACTATACAGGCGTTGTTACAAAAAGTGTGTCTGAATATACAGAATACAGGATATTCTGAAACTGCTACTGTAGTGAAGGGGTTAGTATACCTACCCAGTTTGCATGTACCCTGTGATGACCAAAGATTTATACATCCATCAGGACTGATTATGTATGAAGAGTTTTAAATTTTGATTTTCTTTTGAACTATGATCAAACCCATTCAAGTTTAATAATGTTATTTCAGATTTATCTTTGTACAAAGAACAGGTTTTTTTTTTTACAAATACTGGGAACCCTTGTTTGTCAAGCTCCTGAAGTTGAAGCAAAGTCAACTTACAAATGAAAATGCATTACAAATATTGGAAACATTGAAGACCATGGTAAGAATCTAACATATTTTAAACTTTTTGATTCTCTTTTGTCGTTTCGTATTTTTGTCATTTCCTTTTTATCGTTTTTAGTTTTGTTTTTATTTTTTAATATCGTCTACCTACCTACTTGGTAGATAATTATATAGATGAGGGAGCATGGAAGCCCTTGACAGTGCTACTTACGGTATTGCCAAGGGCTCCTTGTCTCAGGGTATTTTTTATTATATTTAATTTTATTGATTTCAGATAAAAATCACTCTTCAAATTACTCTGTACAACTGGACTACTTAGTTCCACCCCAGAGAAGATTGTCAGGAAAAATAAAATTTTCAAGTTCAGAATCTATAGCAGAAAATAAAAATGTTAAAAATACGCGTTACATCTAGAATCTTGATTTAGCTCATAAAATTAATAACTATGTGTTACAATGTCCTACTGAGAACTGTTACAGAACAAGGCAATAATAAGGTTGAAAAATAAGTAGAGAAACCAACTTTCTAAAAGTTTTTTGTAATTATTTTTTTTCATCAAAACCAAAAATTTAAAGTCGATATCATTTTCATGCTACAAGTTACGAATCTGTGGCTATAATAACAATTTCAAAACATATCACGTCGAAATTAGTGATGAAGTAAAGTTGGTATCTCTATGTAATTGTTGTAACCAGTTGCCTATGTCACTTAGCTCAGTTGACGGAACAACAATTTATCTTTTTAATTTTAAGCTTACTGCTGGCTGTGGATTTGGTAGTCTTTGAATTGTTTACTTTCGTAGATACTTACTTTGTTATGTTTATAGGTATAAGTTTTATTATTTTTGATAAATAAATAAAACACTGGAACTTTTTTAAGTACTTTTAACTATAAAATTATCGAGTCCTAGAAAAAATATAAGTGAAAGATTCTGTATTTACAAAGTTGAAAGTGCTGATCATATATAAACACGATAATTGTTGTGAAAAATAATTGTATATTTTAAGACAGAGTGTTAATTTTGTTACAGACTTCCTATTTAGTAGTGATATTATCCAAAAAATAGAACAACTTCTTCTCACTCAACACTCTGCACAATAATCAACACACTAATTTTATAGTTTATAGTTATTTAGAGAAAATGTTATTTTATACAGGGTGTTAATTTGGTCGCAGACTTCCGATCTAGGGATTAAATTATTCAAAAAACTGAAGAACTTCGCAAAAAATACTCTTAACATAAACTAGTTGTACTAGCCGTCAAAGTTTGTGTTAAAAGTATTTTTTGAGAAGTTCTTCAGTTTTTGAATAATTAAATCCCTAGATCGGAAATCTGCGACCAAATTAACACCCTGTATAAAATAAAATTTTGTTTAAATAATTATAAAATTTAATTGAAATATACGAATCTTTCATATCAAGTAATTTTCACTTTAATACAAAAGATTTAAAAATCTTAGCTTAAATAACAGATAATTATCTGAGAGTAATAGTCAATCTTACCATGAAATAGAAACATATTAAATCCAAGAAATAAAGTTATTGGTGTCATGTAGATAAATATTTGGACGGAAAATCATCGTAATCTTAGAAAAAGCCTTAAATTTCAATTCAACAAATATCATTTTTCAAATTTAAAGTCGAAACCTCTTGATTCAAGAACGTCTGCTTCTCCATCTAAGTACCAACAAATGTTGAAACTAAAAATAATATATTTTAATTGAAGAACGTATCAAATTACACCTGATTGATAATTGTGTGATGTAAAATCGTTACGCTCTTGGAATGAGTAATATACTTTTTTAAAAAAGAGTCCACATGCTATTGTTTCGAGTATTTAGTTGGTTCGTTTAAATGATAAACTTTGAAACATTTTATGTCTTAATCCGAGTAATTTATTTTTTCCTTATATAGGAAACTGGAAATCTCTTGACTGAAATAAGTTTCTTTGATTGAAGAACTATTTTCGTTCTGTGTACACTGCTAGATTTTGTACGATAATCTAAAAAAAAAGAAAAGCAAAAACAATTGATAAAACCTATTCCAATTTGTATATTCCACAACGACGTAAACTTCTAAAAATAATAAAAAGGTCGAAAGGAGTAGTACTTTATCCCAAATAAAAATAATTATTATATGTAACTTTCCTACATTTTACCATTTCATGAAGAGATTCGATAACAACGGCGCGGCATTCTATTCGAAATCTTCGCAGATATAGTAGCCAGAATGTCAGCAATTAACACAAGCAAGTTTAAATTGAAGCACCCATTATAAAGAGTATCTCAGGGCGAAAACCCTTTGTTATAACCGCAACTGTCTAATTGCTTTTTAAAGCCCTCTGTTCCTACAATAAACCGACTCTATGTAATTTACAGTTAAACGTTTTAAACCGATTAAGAAGAGGAAGCCTACAGTGTACACTGGCGAGTTTCTCAGTTCTTTCAATTAGGGTTAATCAGTATCTAAACACTTCGACTACCATGTTCCTTGGGCTAACTAAATGCCTTCATCATTAAAATTAAACCAACAGCTTTTTAACTAATGCTGTTACCTATTAATTTGTATCTCTGGCAAATAACAAATATACTGCAGAATATTTCCATTCAAGAAAGCCAGGTCATCAAAGGTTTTCATCACAATAGTCTTCCTTGTTATACCAATGCACCATTCAAAGCGGATATTATGAAAATACGACAGAGGAGCCGAGTGGCGCGGACGGACACGGAGCAATGTCGCGTCTGCGCTCAGTAAACATGCAACCCGAACCCCTCTCTTCGCGTTACTCCACCGGCACCGATGCCGGTGGTGGCGAGTTTTGATACCTCGTCGCCGCGCCGTCGCAAACAATCACTCGACATTGTTCATACGATGCCTACCGTAACTGTAACGGACGCGACACAAACATGTCCCACGGAAACTGTCCCCGCTACATGTCGGTAATACGAGTTTGGATAGACTCAGATTATGGATGCCTGCGAATAACTTTCCTCACTTATTTATAAGATAGTTATATTAAGATATTTTGTGGCTTCTTCCCCACCAAAACGGGCTAGGCCTCGGCAAATTAAATATTTTATGATCTACTAAATGGACCTAACCCTTACTTTAATTCTATTACAGTACGGTGTAAATCGGCAAACCAAACCCGACTCAAAATATCCATTCTATAACGTTATGTATGAAATAGGGTTTAACTTGGTGAAGTAGCCACCAGGACCTTTTGATAGTTGTTAGCTTATGTTAGAGCAATAAGAAAATCGGTTAATGGGTAGGTATTCTGTTACGCAAAACATTATGCGAAGTATGAAGTGAACCTGTGTCGGGCGGGCATCGGCGAAGGAATAATGATCAGGGCGCTCTGGCGATGGCGGCGCGGCGGCGGTGGCTAACGCTGCGTGCATGCGAGGGAGCCTCCTACGTGCGCCCGGCCGGCGACCCACCGCCCACGCTTGCAGTCCCGATCACTGCTTATTTTATTTTGCGCATGCCAAACTCGTTTTCTAACGCTCGCGCTTACAGTCACAGTATTTGTGACATGCTCTACGCAGCACTAATAACACTGTGAAAGCGATAGGATCTATATGATGGCTGGAACGGATATGCTCGGACGGGACTTAAATGCAAAAATGGTCGTACAGTTCCATCGACACTATAAAATACTGAATACACTATTATATGTATATTAAAAAAGGGCAATAAACTGAGGAAGGTCAAGAAGATAACTACTTGTAACAATAACATCATAAACAATTGTTAGGCTTTAAATAACGTTTTATACAATACTAGCGACCCGCCCCGGCTTCGCACGGGTGCAATGTATTATATACATATAAACCTTCCTCTTGAATCACTCTATCTATTAAAAAAAACGCATCAAAATCCGTTGTGTAGTTTTAAAGATCTAAGCATACATAGGGACAGACAGACAGCGGGAAGCGACTTTGTTTTATACTATGTAGTGATTTTGTGCAAAGGTTACGTTAAGTTTACGCATAGTGACACTGTTTAAGGTCGTTAAGCTTTCATCATTATTTTAAATGTGCCAAACTGCGCCTCTCCGTGGGGGGCTGCGAGTGCTAATGACCGCACGACAACTCGTGTTGTTGATGAAGACAAACAAACATTGGTCGTGAACTTTCGACCCTTGTCGACATCCTATACGTCAAAAGAGAGAATATGCAATATACCAATACACGATAGAGTGATTATTTGTACCATTATACAATTATAAACTGCGTATTACCGGAGAGAGCTCCTACTCCGAATCAACCATGCGAGTATCGAATGTCGAGCTCGAATATCTCATTTGTTCTCTAAAAATATTTTTTATCTGCAAAATTGATAGACCTGCACAAAAATGTATCAACATAAAAAATACGATGTTCGTCTATGTATCCAGTTTTTAGTCACTTCTTTCAAAGTTAATTTTAAACGTACAGTAATACCCCGCTTAACGCGAGTGATGCGTTCCAGACAAAATCGCGTTAAGCGAAATTCGCGCATAACGGGGCACAAACAAATAACGAGTTAAAATATAAATCAATGTACTTTTGTTAGAGAAAATTGTCACAAAATATTAATCACTTGCACTTTTTTTTCGCACTTTAGAAAAATAGCTGTCTAAGGTTTTTTGTGTCGCATTTTGTTTGCGCTCTTGCAAAATTCTAAAAACTATTTTCCTATCTTTGGAGTTACCGGCGAGTCAACCGTCAATCGTTTTTCAATTAATGAGCAGTTACGGTTTGCTATTGGTCCTAGCACCTATTGGTCTTAGCATGCAAATGAACCAATCAACGCATTCGCGTAAAGCGGGGTAAATTAGCGCGAATTTTAAAAATCGCACTATAACGAATCCGCGTAAAAAGGGGTCGCGTTAAGCGGGGTATTACTGTATATGTATCGGTTTCCATAAATGAGGTCTAAATTTTTTGACCACCTTTTAACTTTTATTCAGCATTCACTTGGTTATACCTATACTTACTACTACCAACTACCAATAATTTAGAAATGCTAGTATCCCTAGCATTGATTAACCAACAAGTAGCGCGGAAGGATAGTCCAGTTTACGTTGCGACGTCTGTCGCCCTCAATGGGCCAGTAAAGGTCCTCGACAATGGCCCACGTTTCGCCGGCGTGGATACATACAGCACTATTTTGAATCATAATGCGCATTGTCCCTCGCGCCCCGTCCTCGGTTTGGGTGCAATGCACTACGTCGCAATAATTACTTCTCATAGAAATCGACGGTTTCTAATTCATCAGCCTGGCAAGGTCGCAACATGGAGCGTTAAATCTAAGCTTAAAATTATAGAAACTTAAGATTCTGTTAAGATACGACAAGTATGTCCATATTAGCGCTTATACATGTCATGTTTTGTTCATCCGTAACGCATTACTCAAGTACGTTCACTACAGCTAGTCCATTAAGTATAGTAAAAGAAGTGAACTCTGCGTCGTAGCAGGATCGTTTTTTGTGTCCGCCAGGCGCGCGGCAGACGCGAGTACAGAACGGTACTCACTCGAGCGGCTGCCTCCTCGTGCCCTCGTACTAGTTTCGACCACACGTGCGCTCGATTTCTCGATGCCTCCGATTTTCGCACGACGGAGGCCATTGACTTAGTTGTGCATGAGTTCATCCAAAATAATTATACAATAAAACATACGTATACTTTTATATCATATTAAAACACGTTTAAATCGATGCCGCCGAAGACGTGTGAACAAACAATGGTGCGAACTTATATGAAAGTGGGCCAACTAACGAGCGATGATAGATTGTTCCATCAATTACGATATGGAATACCAGCTTACAATGAAGGTATACGTTGACCGCTTTCATAGAATACGAATATGTATCGGGAGGCGGGCGAAGCGCAGCAAGAAATTAGAAAGTTATTGTACCCATTATAAGCATTGTTACATACCGCACAAACTCATTGACTTCAGTAACATTCACGGCGGTTCTGTTTTGTACTTTCAAAACGCAGTTTATAATTAAACTATGAAAATACGCTGGATTCTGCAAAAACCTTACCTCTTCGGGAACTTTGTCCGGTTCTCCATTCGTCTTCGCCTCCTCGTCCTTCTGTTTCTTCTCCTGCTTGGGCTTGTCCTTTCTGCTGAAACTTATCGATCTGAGCGACCATTTCTTCTTGACCTGTGTTTAAATAAGAGTAAATTATTTTTTTTGTATACATATAATACTTTTGATAAATTAAAATATTATTATTATTTTAGCAAGAACTTTCAAATCCCACCAGCAGGGCTTATCAACAGTTTGAAGAATCCGTCACATCGTAAATTACGCCGCAGTAGTTTTTACAAGGCCTACCTACAATGAGGTTGTAATAACACAATCTTACACCAAGAAAAGTGGACCACTGCTAATGGTAACAAATTACACGTAGCTCAGCTAAAATTGAAGTAAGTACACAAAAAGCGCTGCGCAAATGTGATTCGACAAAAACTTGTGTCAAAGCTTTTAATGTCGTAAAATTCTAAGTGGCATGTCTCCATTAAACCGGACCTGGCCGTGTTTTAACGCTAGACGTCCCGTGACATGGTCAGAGAGATTATGGGTTTTCGGAGCAAAGACCTTATACATTCCTTCATCGTCGTAAAGATGAGGTTTCTTGCAGATATTCACCACATGTTCGTTTAATTGTCCTATTAAGTTTTGAGGTAAATACTGATTTAAGGTACAAGTGACACACACCAATTATACACGCAGGCACTAGCAGAACAGTGACATTTTTATCGACAACGAATAAAAATTACGTCTTAATGAAGCAATTTGTAAGATGTGTTACCTTCTCCTTCTTGGGTTTCTTGCCGTCCTCGGCGGCGGGCGCGGGCGAGGCCTCACCGGCCTCAGGCTTGCCCTCGCTTTCTCCATTCGTTACGGGCGCCGCTTGCTTCTCCTCGCTCTCACCCTCTTGCTCCTTCCCTTCCTTTTCAGTTGTAGCGTCTTTTTCGTTCTCCGGTGTGCTGCTGTCAAGTTGCTTTTCCTTGTCCTATAAATAACATAGTTATTTTAGTACATGTTTTGCTACCTTCAATGTGTTTGTCGGAACGAAATTTTATACCAAAATAGCAAGGTCATGTCCGTTGTGGAACCTACATCCGTTTAGTTACTTTGTTCCATAAATATCGTCCCTTTATTTAGTACATGTTGTGATATCTTCTAAACCAAAACGCTTTTATATATAATCGTAAGGTCAGAAGCGGCCGTCATGTTTACCAAATTCATTCACTGTAACCAATTCCGTGAAGTAATTCATATAATACCCGTATAACGATGTTTACAAAAGACAACACAATGGAATCCAAAACAAACACGTGGGTAACGACAGGACTGATAGAAAACTCGCTAACTACTTGATAATCGATAACAGTTATAAAAATGTTTATTGGCTAAATATCAAAAATGTTATTATTTACTTTGTTGCGTTGTATTCTTTGTATACAGACTGGCATAATGATAATACCATCGAAAATAATTATATTTGTTGCATTACTCTTTAAGCAAATTCACAAAAGTTATTTCGTTCTGCAATGGTGTTAAAGAGGACTGGTAATACGTATTAAGTACAAAGATAGCAATTACATAATCGAACGACTTTCGATCTTAAGTAAATACGTGTAAGGTACTATTCTCTTGACAGATAACGAACTATCTTGGAAGGAAGTCGTGGGTTGCCGTCTGCAACCTAAGCACTCTTAGAAATTCCTGCTCAAAAGGAGTTAAAAAAATACGCGACATTATCTTGAGCAGATACGAATGCATGAATAACAAAAACAAAGAGCTACCGTTTGTCATTGTCTGGCCAGGCAATGACGCACATTTGTACAGAAAAGTACTGCAACCTATTTCCTGGGCGATATTATAATATGCATAATAATAACATTATATCCGAGATACATATGATGGGATTTGAAACTGTGTCTTCTTAAGTAAATGTATTAAAAACATTATTTATTTACTTGTCATTTTTATGTAACTGTGAATTAAAAATTGTTAAGTGACCGCTACTGAAATAATATACAGGATGTAACATTCAAGGTGTGCAATATTTGTTGAGAAGATGTATGAGCATTTATTTATTTCGAATAATTTATCAAATTCATGATTAAAATTAAACTGAATTAATTAACCTATTTTTTCTGTACCAGTTTTACTATTCTGTGGCATTAAAATACTGAATGTGTCTGCTCTGTGACGCCACGGGCCACTGCGCTGTCGCGTGACCTTGTCGGAGCCGTGCCGTTGGGGGATTATTATCGAAAGTCGATAGAAAAAAGTTACCTATTCTGAAAATCATTCGAAGATTTTATTTTTTTAAGATGCCTACTTTTTAAGTGATTCGTAATCAGTTTGAGAAGCTTTATCACCTCCGTAAATATTGCACACCTTGAATGTTACACCCTATATATTAATTTAGTCATACATTTAACATTTTAAACCTTTCCATTTGACGTCATACATTTTGAACCTTTCTATTTGACACACTATTTATTTATTCGTATGTCATTTTTTTGTCGTACTTCCCTTCCATCTGAACCACATACAAGAAAAATGGCGCTTGAAGACAGGACTTGCTTACAGCCGATATTTTGCTTACAGAAAAGAGAATGTTGCCTTCTATGGTCAGCTCTACAGCTATACTTATCGCAAAGTTATAACTGGTTATGCAGTTACCGTTTGCCAGACTTAGAGACTATTGCTCGGTAAAGTCTAATTCGTCATCGTTATTTCGTCCTTGCTCCTTTTATACAGGTGTTAAAAAAAGTGCGTTTGAAATTTTAAGGGGTTTAAGGTCGAGCACAGAACCCAGGAAAAATATTGAAAAAATCCGCTCTTCAATTATTTTTTTCAGATTCTCATACTAAATCTAAATAGTGAATCGAAAATTTGTATGAAAAACTGCAAAAAAAAAATTAAGAGCGAATTTTTTCAATATTTTTCCTGGATTCTATACTTGATTCTGAGTAACCCCTTAAAATTTCAAACGCACTTTTTTTAACACCCTGTATTCTTCGGAATATCAAGCACGCACAAGACCAAAATAATAACTTCATTTCATACTTTCTCGGAACCAAGTTATATTTTAATAAAGAGAAAGTTTTTAGAGTGTAAGAAATATTACAGGTACCTGACTTCGCATGATGATATTATGTTCTTGCCATGTCCGAACTTTTAAGGCTCGGCACTACCCTAAAACAGGTTTTGATGTTTCGTAAAAACGATAGCAAACGATATTTAGAGATGTAGTATCGCGTAATTAAAAAGAATGCGGCTGAAATGTATGAGCTCATTAAAAAAGGTAACTGCCATAAAAAATAACATATAGCAATTTCGCGTCAAAAACATTGTGATTTATTTGCATACTGAACACGAAAGCAAATATACAGGGTGTCCCAGGATAAACTGCTCAAACGAAAATGGGTGAAACTAGACCACAGTTTATCGACAAAACATTTTTAAACAATTCGTTTGCATAATTCTGATGGTTTAATTTTTTTAAACTACTAAAGACCCTTTTTACAAAAAAAAATGGGTGCTAACTAAACAGGCTTCTATTTAATAGCATTATTCGCCTCTAAAAATCTACATTGTCCTCTTAATTACTAAGTCAGCCACCATCAATGGGCATCTAAAAATACTATAACAGCTATTATAAATCTTCGATATAAGCTTCTGTTAGTACAACTCAGCAACCAAGTTATTATTTAGCATCAAAATTTGTAACTCATATTCAAGTATTCAACTTCTAAATATGACACCAAAAAAGTAATGAATTTGACTTCAAATTTTATAACTTAGTATGTTAATAAAATAAATAAAACGATTGACTTAGTACGATTAAAAATTTAAATGTAGTGAAACTTAAATACATACATAACTCGTTCTATATTGATTGTTCATTAAAATGCACCTAACATATTGATTGGTCATAAAAAAGCACCTAAAATAACAATATATTGATTGATCATCAAATGTACCTAAAATTTGTAAATTATGGCCACTAAATATTTTAGGAACTACTAAAGGGAGACGAAACATACGATTTTATTTCAAAAATACTTTGTGTAAAAGCATACCATTATACCATATAAAAAAACCTGCAAAATTATAATACTTATATGAAGTTTTCTAGTTGAAGCTTGAACAATATTTTTTGAGGAACACATGTGGAAGCTGTATCACGTAAAATATGGCCGAGTTGTAAAATCCGTGGCTGAGTTAGTAAATTAGGTGGTGATGTATCAATCAGGTGGACAAGTAATAATAATTGTTGTTCTTTGCTTGACGCTGTCTTTGGAATATTTAGTTGGCGTTGTGAAGAAGACGAATAAGTTTATTAGAAGCTTTCTCATTTTCCCGTCGCTTAGTTATGAAATTAGAGGTTGGGTTCCGTGGCCAAATAAAATGTTTGCGGCTCGATTTATAATTCCCCAAAAAAAACATAACTTTTGAACAATTAAGTGTATTTGGTTCAAATAAAAATGATAATAAAGGCGAATAATAGATGTTGCTTGGCAAATAAAGAAAGTCTGCCAAAAGAAAATAATTTCAGTTAAAAAAAAGCATTTTATTTAAAAAATGTGTTATTTTTTTTATTAATTTCGATTTTGTCGGAACAAACCCCCATAACCATACCTTTTTATTTCGTTTTATTAATCCTCATCTTATTTCCTATCTAATAAAAAATGCAGTTTTTTTTATTAGATATTCTATCTTCGACACAAGCTTTTCTACATTATGTTAAATTCATGCGTCTCTTTAAGCGTTGCTTGCCAGCGCACAGTGGAAAATGGTAAAACAACTGCAGATCGAAAATGGCTTTTACTAATGTCGCTTTAGACATTCAATTTCATTTTTATTTAATAGTTTGATAATAAATTGTTACTACACTGCACATTTTTTTTATAATATTAAGTAAAAAAATAATCTTTTAAAGTCGAATACTTAACGTTTCTATGGACGTGGAAAACGATGCCGTGCGCTTCTCAATTTCAAAGTTAATGTTCTCTAAAACTTTGTAGAAATACTTATTGAGTGTTATACATTTTTAAAACCTTATGCTATGAAGAATAAAGAACAGTATATTTTTTCTTGTTATATGCTTCAGGTTATTATAAACTAATTTAACAATGAAATAAAGAATAAAAGCATATCATTCAAGTTCATTAAGACTTTTGGTAGTCACCGACGCTTCCCGACGCTTTAGATTTAGGCTTGATTTGTTGAGTAAATATTTATCATAAACACTTAAAAAAATTACCTGCTAGTATGCGCTAACTCCGAAGTTATTAGGCAAAAAGTGACAGAAGTGAGATAAGGGTAAAATAGCTATTTATTGCTGTTTCAATTTTAACCACTGATAATAAAAATGAGGTATACAGTTTCGTAATTATTTATCAATTATTGATTAATAGAACGGCATTTTACTAATTTTGCACTCATTTTGCGGTAAAGGTAGTGTGCAATAAATGCACACTGCCCGAATTTTTAAGTATAATATATACAGTAAAAACATTTATTTTACTCACATATTCACAGTGGAAGTTATTCCTAGGTATACTGCAGATACTAAACTTGTTAAAATGACAACTTTTAAGTGCTTAAAACGTGAATTATTAACTTACTACATCGATGAAGGAAGGACAGTCGAGGAACTGTCAACAATTTTAAAAGAAAAGTATCACGTTTCTGAAGATGATTTGTGTTTCATCATTAGTGATATTCAAAGGAATATTCTTCCATCGTTTAATAAACGCTGGGCCGCAGCGTCACAGAACAAGGATTATTTTTTATCTAAAAACAGAAATTGGCTAGATTCTGAATATTCTGTAACGATACCCAACATAGAAGATGCAACAACTAACTTCACACCATCCACTTCTGAAAAACGCGGAAGACCTTGTGTGTCTTATGGAGATTCGTCTGATTCGAGCAAAAGAAGAAAAAATACTGAGTTACTAAGGGAATATGGATTTGAACACGTCTTAAACGCGTACCTTCAGGCCTTACGGATATAGGAGAAGGAACAGAAGCAAAGGTCGTAGAAGCATTAAGGACTTCTGATAAAGAAAAAAAGACCCTGATCTCCAGTTATATCGACAACGCAAGCCAGACAGGTATGCTATCAGGTGACGAAGCACTCAGCATCTTTATCGATCTTGATTTGACTAAAGCACAATATTCGTATTTGAGGAAATTAACAAATGAACGAAACTGTTTCATGTTGGAATGTAATGTTCCAAAATGTTCCCACCATATTATAAATTGCAAAATTCGAAACAGACTTGCTACCCGTATCCCCTGGAAATTACAAATACACGTGCAAAAGTTGTGGAACTGCAAAAATTATTGGATCATACTGTAGCTAGAATTTTGGAAATCGCTTCCGTCTACAATATTGAATATAAACAATTACTTTTATACAGTAAATGGGGCTGTGATGGCTCCTCTGGTCAAAGTGAGTACAAGCAGAAACTTCCAGAGGAGTCTGGAGTTATTTCCGATGCAAATTTCTTTATAAGTTCTTTGGTGCCTATTCGATTGACTGATGAAGTAACTGGTGCAGTTGTTTGGCAAAATCCAGCACCTTCATCTGTCCGCTTTTGTCGACCGATATCAATCGAATTTTGTAAAGAGACTCCGGAGAAAACGAAAGCTGTTGTTGATGAAATAAAGAACCAACTAAAATCTTTGCAGCCATCTATAATTAATAAGAATGGCGAACGAGTATATGTAAAACATAAACTTTTCATGACCATGATCGATGGAAAAGTGGCCCAAATATTAACAGATACGCCTCAAGCTCTACATGCACAATATGTGGAGCTACTCCACGTCAAATGAATGATTTAACGTGGCTGCTAGGCCCGAAAATGAAGATTCGTATCAATATGGGCTATCTCCATTACATGCCTGTATACGATGTATGGAAATGATATTACATATTTCCTACAACCTGCCTTTCAGGTCATGGTCAGCCAGAAGTGACGAACAAAAAAAGCTAAAGAAAGAAAAGAAGGCCTTGGTACACAAACGTTTCCGTGAAGAGCTAGGGTTGATCATCGACAAACCAAAACTAGTAAGTGGTAATACCAATGATGGTAATACTGCTAGAAGACGAAGTTTTTGCAACGCAAGCTGCTCTGCTAAAATTACTGGAGTTAATGAAAATTTGATTAAACGACTTTATACAATTCTTCAAGCACTTTCCTCAGGTGTGATGATAAATGCTGAAAGTTTTGGTAATTATGCTATAGAAACTGCTCGAATCTATGCCAGTAATTATGATTGGTATTATATGCCCTCTTCTGTTCATAAAATTCTTATTCATGGAGAAAATATCATTAAACATTTTGCTGTTCTTCCTATCGGCCAGCTTTCAGAAGACGCGCAAGAATCTCGCAACAAAGATTATAAAAAATTTTGGCTTTATCATGCTAGGAAAAATTCTCGAGTATCTACAAATGAAGATGTACTTCATACTCTCTTGTACACCTCTGATCCATATATCACCAGCCTTAGAAAACCGTATGATAGAAATGTGAAACAACCTGAGGAAGACAATCTGAAGCTTTTGTTAATCAATGAACTAATTTCAGAACCTGAAGAACCCCAAGAATAAATGAGTACATTTAAATTCTCTTCTCTGTAAATCCATATAAAAAATGCTAAAATTTTATTATTAATCTACTACTTAAAATATGTATAAGTTATTTTGTAAGCATTTTATGTATTTGTCGTCGTTTACTAATAAATTTAAGGTATTTTCACAGGTTTTGAAGTTTATAATCTTAAATTAAAATAAATTAAATACAAATTTTTATGATTTTTATTTTTATTTTATTTTTCTAATATTTACCATCTCAAAAAAGTCACATAATACACGTCAATAGAAGCGCTATTTACTACTTTGACTTTGTGCAAAATTTGGGCACTATATCTTAAGAAACAAAAAAGTTATCGATTTTTGATCCGGAACAGACCTTTATTTTCCTATGTGCAGCGCTCGGAAAAAGTTTTTTGTTTTTTCAGGTAGACTCTCAGACGAAAAGGAAATTTAGCTTAATTTATGTATTTAAGATAAGGGTTTTTGGAAAAAGTTCTAATATTCCAAAGACAGCAAATATATAATTTTTGCTACATTTCCTTTTCGTCTGAGGTCCCTGCCTGAAAAAACACTTTTTTCGAGCGCTGGTAAGCAACTCTTAAACAGATGCATGAATTTAACATAATGTAGAAAAGCTTGTGTCGAAGATAGAACATTGCAGTTTTTTTAATAGATACGAAATTAGATGAGGATTAATAAAACGAAATAAAAAAAGTATGGTTATGGGGGTTTTTTCCATAAAAATCGAAATTAATTTAAAAAAAACACAAATTTGTGAAATATTGCTTATTTTTAACTGAAATTATTTTCTTTTGGCGGACTTTCTTTATTTGCCAATCAACGTCTATTATTCGCCTTTATTATGGTTTTTATTTGAATCAAATACACTTAATGGTTCAAAAGTTATGATTTTTTTAGTAAAATGTCTTTGGTAGTTAAAAAAAAAATTAAATCATCAGAATTAAGCAAAGTAACTGTTTGAAATTTTTTTTTAATATTTTTTTGTCGATAATTTGTGGTCTAGTTTCACCCATTTTCGTTTGTGCAGTTTATCCTGGGACACCTGTATATCGCTATCTTTCTTGTTTACTTTATACATCATATCTTTATTTTGTACGTACTAATTTAATTTGCACTAGAACCATAAAAATGTACATTCCTTTTTAAATAGAATGTCGAAACCTAAAAGGGACAATATCCAAGAATTTGGGCAAATCACCGAACTTAAAGTCAATGTCATAAACGATTGATGCTGCGTTGATTAGTTCGTCGTATGTATGAATGAAAATATTTTATTTTACAACATAAATCAGGAACATACATATTACATTACATATAAACAGTATACATGATAAAAAGTTATACAGATAGGCGATGTTATCGCTAAAGAGCAATCGATTTAGGTCACTTGCACAAAACAACAGGTATTCCTGTCAATCTTTTTGCTAGTGTTTTCAAGCTACCATTACCCAGACCGTCTCTGAAGGTTCACGGTATAAATGCCACACACAGCCATAGCGATGAAACTACGCTGTCGAAAAGTCTTAAAACACGACCACGTTTGATCAGTCTGGGTCATACCTGGTCATACGTACGTTTTGAGCGACCTTCTTTTCCAACTTATCCTTACCCTTAAGAACTCTGTATCGAGCACACGTCTGTTAATTTTACAATTTTAACCATTTTATAACAGTTTTAATTTAACGTTATATTTGTGATAGAAAGATAGCTGTGAATCAGATTCTGTAATACGCGATAAAAACAAGAGGATTAACTCGTGAGACAGCTTTCCGAGTTCCAACAGCAAACTACCACGTGGAGCGTCTTTAAGTGCCCATTACCCTTAAAGTCAAAGATCTGCACTTTACATTGGCGTTTCGCGATTTTTTTATTGAAGATTGCATTGCATACATTATACCAGTGAGTTATACAGATGCGGCTTTTCGTTTAGAAAGGACAGCAAAATCAGCACCGGCTCCTTACTCCTCTATAGATCAGGTAGTTGGTGCTTACCGTTTGTTCGTGTATGTGTGCGTCGCCGTTAAGCTGCGGTTTGAGCGCATCGCCGTCGGCCAGCGCCTCCACGCGGCCCTCCACGACGGCGCCGGCCGCCGCCACCTCGCCGCCACTCTCTGCCTCCTTCCCGCTTATGTCCACCGAGCGCTTGCTCTGCTTGGCACCCATGCTCGCTGCTGTGCTGGCCTGAACGGCCAGAAATAATTGTCACGTTAATGTTAAGTATACGAATTATTATAATTTATAACTGAAACTGTAAAGTTGAGAGAGAACCGTCATCGATTTCAGCGGAGAAAGGTTAACTACTAAACTCCATTTTACCAGACACCGGAAACAATCGAAATGCAGACGGACTTTTAAATAAACTGACTTAATCGCAACTAAAAATATAATTCTATGATTCACATTCCATCCAGCCAGAGTCAAGTAAACAAATTATGTACTTTAAAACTACAACAGAATTGGAGAGTACAGTACGACAGCATCTATCAACCAGAAGTAATTACGAATTCAAAAGTGATTGGTGATGGATAGTTTCAATGGTGTGGTGATAGATAGTCGACCTGATAGTGACCCTGAACTAAGGCGCGTCGAATGACTCACTCACACACATCGAACCACAGTTTGACAGACCGTGACGGCTTTTTTGCCATTTCACTGACAGGTATACTAGCGGCAACTACATCATATAAGCACGTTTATTTTACAATTTAGCCTACATCACGGTGCGATATGGTCACCAGTCGCTAACTGTTCTACCCGTGATATTTCTCGAGATACCTTAGTTTACTTAACGAGTTTCTTCTGACAATAATGTTATATATACTTATAACAAGTTTTGCAAAAATAAACGGACCCTACTTAAGATTAAATGAAACTTACTTTCATGTTTATTGAGATAAACACAAACAGCAATAGAGAAACGCAAAACTACATATAAACTAGCCCACCAAACGTGATATTTAGACTCAAATATCAAGACCATTTAGACTGTTTCTGCTGGATAGGTACTTTGTATGCTTGTGGAACCTGACTATAATCTACTTCCGGTCTCAACATTTTAGACATACGTGACTGAATTCTTTATGGAGTCATTCGACTCTTGATCTTTTGGGATTTTCGGTATCAATGTTCGATTTTTAACGGATTTTTGTGTGATATACAGCCACAAACTCAGTGCATGCACACGTTTAAATTCATATTATGTACCTAACTATAGCGGCATTTTTTCACATAGTTTGCAAATCGATATTATAATAATTTAAGTAGAATCATAATAAAGCTGTTATAAAATGCAATGGTGCCTATATCTTGCTCGACAGATACGTTCGAGCTAAATAGGTATGGCATGTAATTCAGGTGTGGACCGGGACAGTTTTGGAATACAAAGCACGTCAGTGGGTCACGGCGGCGCTGGGAGACGGCTAGAAATAATGTTGGGTGACGACTAAAATAGTCACCTCAAAGAAAGTGCATGCTGCATCCAACTCGACCGGTCTCGCGACTGTTTTATTTGATCAAAAACAGACTACTTGCCACGACGCACACACGAAACGAGTACTCTACGGGGCAGTAAAGCGCCATTACACGGGGGCCCATCAATTACCGGCGTGACTGCACCACTGCACGCAACGCGTAAACAAAGACCGAGCGCGTGAATCTTAAACTTGAACACTGTTATTCTTTGTAAGAACTTAAACAACAACAAACCGAAACGTTAATACTGTATCAACAACATAAGGAAGTGTTCTAATCAGTTGTAATTATAATTAGTAAACTATTTACTAGTTTTTTAGGATAATCCGGAGACTAGCAGATATAATAGGTGCACTAATTTGTAACAACCTTAAAGGCACTTTTATAATAATATTGAAATTGGAAACGTGCATGCAAACTATACTCACAATCACAAACACAGATTTAAATGAATGAATAAAGGATAGAGTAGGCAAGGAAGGAAACGCCGATTGTATAGACGTTGTTAGCACGACGTTACAACTGAAACTGCGAGACAACAGCGATGTCCAGCTTATCAATACACATTGGTCATTAGCGGTGGACCAAATTCCTAGCGCATCACAGCATTTATCGTCCATTATCCCCCTCGTTACTTCAATACAAATATAAATAGCAGTTACATTAGTCACACAGGGCTCCATCCAGCCTTATCGCTGTACGCAAAAGCAAACACATTCACTGCAGACTAAAATATCATCACAGAAGAGAACGCACTCAGCTCAGCCCAAGGCGGCGTACCTAGTTAAAAAAGCAAAACTAACTAAAACGTTAAACCTTAATTTAGCTCTTGCGTTAACCTCAAGTAAGCAATGTTTACGTTGCAGTATCCGAAGATAAATTTGTACGAATCCAACATGACATTCACATTGAACTAGTTATGTATGCCTATTTTGGGAAAATGAAGCTACATTTTATATTTGGAAGATATTGCTTACTAATGGCGACAATTACAGAACAAACAGACCATGAAATGAAGGGTCCACTCTAGGGGTTCTATTGTTTTAAAGTACCGTTATCTAGTGGGAAATTATCATAATATCTTTTGTGCTCAATTGTAACGAGCACGCGTTGTGCGGAGAGCGTCAGGCATCACGCTGAGTTACTTCAAATTGGTTCACGCATCGGGGTGATTGACCTGTTTTATGCCCCCACCACGTTTAGTTTTTTGTCCTAAGTAGTCAACCCGAACTTATTGTCGTCGGTTTTACAATGAGAGGCACTTCGAGTCGAGGGGGCTTTAATTTAAATAAGATCCGAGACGTATCAGGGACCTTGACTCGGGTAGTTTCAAGGTCGACGGCTCAGCAAGTAGATATGGACTCAGGAATGTGTGAGCGTGTGCTGGAGTATAAATTCGTGGAAGTTATACTACTTATGATCCCCGTAGGCGATTGTGCGTTAAACTTGATAGTGCTGATTAAAGATTTTGTTTTAACGTTCTTTAAAAAAATATGTTAATGTCTTATACCTATTTTAGAGGCAGCAGTACGTACTACTTACTTAGCCAGTCAAATTCAAATTGATCGATGAGATCTAAAGAACAAAGACAAAAAATTATACACAGCCTCCAACCGCATTACTCAACAAACATGAGTTTACGAATCTACTGAATGGGTTCAAACGGAAACAAAAAAAATATATAAATAAAAATAATAGAAAGATACCTAGTTTTTAAAATGTTCGCTGTTCTAATTTTTATTTCAACATGATTTTGAAATTCTATAGGGTTTATTATTTAAAACCAACAATTATTAGTTACTTCCATACTAAAAGCTTTACTATTTAAGCTCTTGGTTAAACATTGATTTGTAAATGAATTTATAAGTTAAATTTACACAATAATAAAGAAAAAACCGGCCAAGTGCGAGTTGGACTTCCGAGGGTTCCGTATAAATTTATAATCACACTTGTCTTGAACTCTATATCAAATTCTCATGCCTGCAATCCCCTGAAGCTGTGAAAAAAACAAACTTCTATGCCAACGCAATCAACGGCCGTTTATGCCGCATATTTGGACACTCGCACCCTAGGTACCTATATAGGTTTTGTTTGATTTCCAAGCGAGTATCCAAATATGCGGCAGAAACGGCCGTATCTCTTGATTGCGTTGGCATAGAAGTTTGCTTTTTCACAACTTCAAGGGATAACAGACGGACAGACTGACAGACGGACGGACAACGAAGTGATCCTATAAGGGTTCCTTTTTTCCTTTTGAGGTACGGAACCCTAGAAATTGGTACGAATAAATCGAAAACAGTTTTGTTATAAAAACCTAAAACAACTAATCTAACAATATTTATTGGAAAACTAAGACCATCAATATAACGACTCCTGGCACTCCAAAATCCAATGAGTCGTTTTGGCTATAGATAATAAATAACAATGAAACGGACGTACCTACATATTTACGTGGGTTAGGGTCGTCCTCAGACGTAAGCAATGTATATTTCCTTTTACCTATCTTAAATCAACGTTGTAAATAGTTAAATCATAGATTATAGTTATTCATTTAAAACGACAAATAAATTAAAGCAGTCCGCAAAAAAATATTAAAATTCCCTTCACAGTTGTTGTATCGAAAGGAAGGAAATCTTAAACTTAAAATAGGATTAAATAAAATAAACGTGTTGTATATTGTGGCAATACATTCCACATTCCATTTTATGACACGGTAAGTTGAAAATCGATAGCTTCACAGTTGCGGGTACCAACCGCAAGCAAAGTGGCACTCGACCGACACACGAGACAATGCATCATGAAAACAAGGAAACACTGGGATCAAAACACACAATTACTTCCTATTATAATATAAATCAAAATACTTATTAATCAGTTTGGTTTTGGTAGTCAGTAATTTCCTTTACTAAATGTTTATACCTACTTGTGTATTGTACGCTTCGTGAATCATGGTAGCGAAGCAACCTAGGTATTACAATTTATTATGATTCATGTTGAAACGTAGCAGGTAAGCGCATCGTTGCGCTTTGTACTCGATCACCAGAAACGATCGAGAGGGTTGAACTACAATAATTTGCACGACTGCACCCGATTTTTAGGGGCGCGGGTGTAGGCCGATGCCCTTTTCAATATTATAGGGCCAACACAGATAAGCATCCAAGCGCCATACCTACATACCAGAGACAAAATTGCACAAAATTGTGAAATGCGAAAAGCTGGCCAAATACGAGTCGGAATTATATAAGGTCGACCACGCAATGTATTAGGTATACCCATATCATGTCACTAATATAATAAATGCAAAAGTATGGATGTTTGTTTGTTCCACTTTCACGCCGAAACTACTGAACAGATTTGGATGAAATTTGGTAGGTAAATACCTAGATAAAGCACTCGGCTAACAGATAGGATAGGTACTTTTTATCTCGGAAAACTCGAGGGTTGAGATATTATATTTGTTACAAAAGAAATATAAGGACCTCTAATTCTTATTAGTTTAATCTATCTTTTCAACCTTTAAATTGCTGTATATTTTAACTAGTATTAGTAGGTAACCGGTTGAAATTACAAAGAATATTAAGAGGATACTATTATTATTTCCAATCAATAGTGTCCCACAGCTGAGCAAAAGGGCGGCCTCCCCTCTTGTTTATCAATTAACACTAACTGATAATAATTTAGAAATAAAGTAACAAAAAGGTAAAAAATTAAGGGAGTTCCACAGACACAAGCACTTGAAAGTCCTGCTGGCCCCACTAGTGGAACATAGCAGTGGAGACACGAATCCTAAAGGAAGATTGTTTTGTTCATTTATTTTTGAATAGAATTGCATGAAATTTGACACAAAAATAGTTTAAATAGGTACGCCTAGATCTCAACTTAAAAATATATACCTATCTAATTTTATTTTTTATGTTATCCCATAAATAAAAATGGGGGATGAAATCCTTTATAAGTGCACCCCCATGTTGGGTACCACACAAAAATAATAACAAAACAGGTTAAACATTAAACAGGTATTTATGTAAAATTTAACATAAGTATTTAACAATTATTTGGGCATAATCACAAGCTTATTTACTAATTGTTAAACTGACTTACCCCTACTCTCTATAAACTTTTTAGTGATGAAGATGAAAGGTATTTATACAGATTATACCCCTAAAAGTGACTGCAGTATTCTGGGGCTAACACTAAATAAAACTAAACTGAAACACTAACACCAAATACCTAAAAGCAGTAGGTAATAAAATACCAACTACATCAAGAACTTGTCATATTATGTATAAACCAAGTTGGTGAACTTGTTCCATAAAAAAAAATATACATACATAAGACCTGTAGGCATTATATCCTTATTTATTGTAAATTACGTCCAGGTTTGTCAGCTCTGAAACATACTAATAAAATCACTTATTTTCCAAGGATACCCTCTGGACCAACATTTACATGAAGTTGAGGTACCTATTTACTTATTTTAGAATTCAGCTATTTTGTACCAGCGGCGAGTGCCTGTTAAGGGGGTAGGTACCTATTCCATTCTTTGAATATCTTTGTCCAATGTACATTTGATCAAAGAAATTGGGAGACTTCATCAAATGTACTAGGATCTTTTGCCACAGAAGAAGGAATACTTTTACATAGCAGCAATTTGATCAAATTGGACAAATAGATATATTAGACTAGTTGAATACCACCCTAAGAGTATGTAACATAAGCTAGGGTTTACTCTAACTCTTATAGGATGACAATAAGGTAGTCAAATATTATCGTAATTGGTTCACAGTGGACCACTATGATGTTTTATTGATCCATTAAGAGTCAGACATTGAAAAATATTATATCTGAATGTTATGATTAGGTACCCCAGTCTGTAAGGTCTGTAAGGGTATTACAGTTCATTTATAGTTTATATTATAGGTATTTAATTAAATATATGTAACCTTCTGAAACTAAATTGGGTAACAATATAAATAAATTGCCTTTTTTATCTCCAGACTAAGATTACTCTCTGAACAGTTCTCTCTTTAGCAGTTCAACCTCAAACATAAATCTGTTCGCGACTGACAGACAAGATATAAAACCTACCGACTTTTTTGTAATGTGTAAACTCAGAATACAGAATAAACCAGAACCCGTGTTTGTTCTGTATTCTGAGTATGTAAAAGTGTAAAGCCTTTTTTGTTTACTTAGATTTTATTTGATACCTAAATATAATTAAGCTTATTGAATAGATAAATATCAAAAATTAACCACATTTAGCACGGCCCGCACCCCACGTTTCACCATGTTACTATCCCCCGTCACCCATTGATGATTCATCGTCCCACCGCTGCTCACAAAGAACGGATTTCCCGGAATAAAACATACCTCCATAGAAAGTATTTCTATTCAATTTATCAATCGACATGACGAAATACAAATTATTGAAACAAAGGCAATATGTATTTTCTAACGAATAACCATTATTCGAAATAGTTTCAAGGACTTTCCTACCTCCAACGAGATTTCAATTTGTTGCTCAAAAAATGCAAAGTAAAGTTTTTATTTCATAAATGACATGGGCGACTTTTATTATGAAATAATAGAAAGGACTAAATTAAACCTACCAGTTGAAAAAATCATTACAACCGTCCTTACTTTTACCAAATCTCAATGGACTAAGAAGACCGGCATTTATATGCATTGAAATGTAAATAAAAACTTTACACAGGGCTTTATGACAAAAACATGTGCTAATATACGACTTACCTTAAAGTTTTTAAATCCAAATTAATATAGACTAAGAATTTACACTAAAACAGTAAAATATTCACTTCAAGCACTCACAGCTCAACACAATATGGCGGCAGGACGGAATCCCCACCTTGAACAAATTCAAAATTGATACTTATTTCTGATTGGTCGCTTCAGTCTAGATAGACGCTTCAATACTACCAACATACCGATAACAATAAAAACCACAGACAATTTTCAATACTGACAACCCGTCCCGATACCATACTTCCTCACAGTCTATGAGCACGTCCAGATATTCATTCGGCGAGTTTGGCAAAATGAGGTGACCGTTCATTTGGCAGCCTCATCATAGAAATTAGATATTATGATTATGCCATTAAATATTGCCAAATAGGGGCACTATTTGGCAAAAAGAAAAAAAATCTGGTATCGTAGTTTTAGTGACTAAACTACAATTTTTTTCGAAAGTCAATCAAAAAACGAGCGCAACGTATAAACCTTGAAGTTCGGAAAGTATTTCATAGGTTAGTAGATATCAATCTTAAAAGTTAAGTATTAAAAATGTATAATTTATCTGTTAACCAAGATTACTGTTAACACAACGTTTCAACGTATTTTTAATTTTTATTAAACCTTTGATATTATGGAAACCCTACATTAATAATATGGCCAAACGTGGATGGACATATCATTAAACGTTGACGTTTAAACGATATGGTCAGTTTTAGCTGGCCATTTCATGAAATACGGCCATTTCATGAAATGATAGGCCACATCATGAATTAATGATCAATTCTATGATCTGGCCACGACATGTACAAGAATCAGAGGGCCGCCGCACATCTTAGCCTTAGCTTAGGGCTCGCACGGCGCACGCACGTAACGCTTGCCGCGCAAATGCATTCGTTAATAAAATGCCAAAAAGAGGACGTAATTATTGTGCAGTAAATGGGTGTAAACGTAAAACGTCAAATGAAAAAAATATATTTTTTTTTTCGTTGCCGAAAAACGAGGAAAGCTAAATATATAAATACACTTACATTTCTTTTCATTCTTTTGATTAAATTTTATTTATAGTTTTATTATGAACGTACTAATAATGTCAATCATAATAAATTAAAGGGGCTATGTGCAATAACCGCTTCCGGATTTTATGTAAGTAGGTAATAATTATCGGATGGTGGTAATGAAATGACCTGCCATTCGAATGACGTACCTATCTGAGCGTAGGAGTGAAGTCTATGCAAGTATTAATAATTGTATTGTATTTTTTTTATTTCAATCTTTTGGAACATAAAGTACACTAGGTCAGGTCTTAATATTAAATCAGTCTTAAAATAAGATCCATAAACATTAAAAGTAGTGTGTTAACAAAACATTATAGGTACAAACTTAATGTTAATAAAGCCAATAATATAGTTACTATCATAGAAAAACTTAAAATACATATGTTGTACAGAGGCACTGTAAAAATTAAATCAACTTAAACATAAAACGTAAACAAACTTACTATGGATCTGACACATGTCTATGTCATCTGCATACTATGTTTGTTTACCTTTTGCTTTTTTTTGGTTGGAATGAAGTATGGTACTCAGTATCCCAGATTTATTAAAATTAGCTAAAAATATCCCTGTATACAAAAAAAGGAATTGTCGTGATTTGCAAAATGAAGAATACCACCAATTTTTGTTTTTTATCTTAAAATATAATCTATTAAAAATAAAAAAATATGGTGAAAAATTTTTTTGATACGTTTGATAGTTTCCGAGATACTGAATTATTTAGGTAGGCAAGTGACGCGGGGTCACCGTACGCTGCTGTGACGTCACTCCACAACGGTCGCTCAGTGCGCGCACCGCTCCCTACCTGTATGTATGAAGTTTGCGTTGAAAATATTAAAAATGACGAATCCACAAACTAGAAAATCGTGCTCGTGTCAAAGTGCTTAAATACAACTACCAATATACCCGAAAAGTTATTTTTTACTATTATATTTTTGAATCTTAAAGTCAAAAGAAATGGATGAGAAAGTATGATCCACCCAGACCCAAAGCCAAAAGTTGTGTCTATCACCTTCTTCTTATCTTATAACTTTTGCATAAACAGTAACGTCGTCGCCGTAGCTATTTCTAGCCAATCTAAAATAAAATAAATATGAGTTAACCTATACACATAAAAAATAAAAACCGGACAAATGCGAGTCTGACTCTCGGGCAGAGGGCTTTGTCCATACCTACAAACAAACAATATTTTAAATTTTATCAACTTATTTTAAAATTTATAGAAACTTCTTAGAGATTTTCCTGTTATTTATAAGCAAAGATCTATTTTCTGTATAATTTGTTTAAGTTTTATGCAAAGTTTTCGGAAATAAGGAGTGAGGGGCATGGTAAAGGTGATGGTGTCAAAATCACTTATGTCATCAACTGTACAGCGCTGTTTACGTGGTCGCGTCGATCACGCAGGTTAACTGACTACAGACACGGTCACAACTTGGATGGGCTTAAATATCAGTAACTATCACTAGATGGCGGTCATCAAGCTATGTCGGAGGCGTAATAGGCAGCTTAGATGGACTGCTAGTCAAGTCCATCCAAGCTGTGACCGTGTCTGTAGTCAGTTAACCTGCGTGTTCGACGCGACCACGTAAGCAGCGCTGAGCCATGACCGCTTCAGTGTCGTTATTGTGTCATTATATTACAGTTGATGACATAAGTGATTTTGACACCATCACCTTTACCATGCCCCTCACTCCTTATTTCCGAAATATCAATTTCATAAATATCATTATTACCTACATTTTTCAATACTAGTAATGAAAAATAGGTATGTAGGTTCTTATAGGGATCAACAAATTTGTGATAAGAAAGAAAAAAATAAGTTGTAAGTACTTTTGCATTTTTTATCATTGTGTCTCGGCGGCCGCGGTAAAGAAATCGGAGTTATTCTAGAAATAGTAGCTTAACTCGTCTATTTAAGGAATCATTAGATTTTTCAATCAATTTTTAAAACTGTCATCGATTATACTTGTAACACTACTGTAACACCGACTCACATAAAAAAACTCCAGTTAGAAATGTTATTGTGGGCGAACATAGGGACCATCCGATAGCAATGTATGAAGAACACAGTACGGTGAGAGCGGCGAGTTGTGGTATGACGTCACGCGCGCTTGGCGCGCCCGAGCGAAGTATTTGAAAAAGGCGGAAACTAAAATTATCGTAACTTCAAAACTACTTGCTTGATTTAAATGAAACAAAAACAAGTGTATTTCTAGACATTTAGGCTACAAGGTCATAAAGTTTCAAGGGATTTAACGGACCCATTAACATTCTTCATTCCCTTTTAAACATATCTTCCAGGAAAGGGATGTTTTTTTCTTTAAGCCAGTCGATGATTTCTTGTTTCCTATTTTTAGCTGTGGGGACTTGTTCAAATTTCCGACAGTGATACGAGGCATTGTCCATTACAACAACACTATTGTCTTCCAATTTGTCCAAAATATTGGAAAATCAATTTTCAAACACCTGGGCGTTCATATCCTGATTCTCCTTGTTTTTTTGATTCAAACATCAATAGGCCGCCATTCACAAAGCCGTCTTCACTTCCAATGTGGGTTATTATTAGCCGCTTTCCCTTTCCTATAACAATATATAAACATTAGTTTTGTACATAATACAAAAATGAACCGAACCTGATAACAAACAAATAGATTGCGCACGCGCATGACGTTGCGAGTCAAAGTATGCCGGCAAAGCGGCCGGCTCGCCAAAATTAAACAAAAGAATACATAATTCAAAAGAAAATAGGAAGTAAAAGATAAGTTAGTAAACTTACCAGAAGGGTTTTTAAGGCCCGTAGATAAACCTCTGATAAATGCGTTTCTTGCGTTACCTACAGTAGTGTCAATCCAAGTCTTGGATGTGGTATGGCCTTCGTTTACCCAGGTTTCATCCATGTAATAAAGTCTATTATTTTCTCTCGCTTTTTTAATTTCTCGAAGGTAATTGCGCCTCCAAAAGAAAATGTCATCTCGGTCATTCAAAAAACTGTTCCTGCATCTTTTATTAAATTTAAAACCAATCTTCCTTAAAATTTTATAAAATGTGGTCTTTTCCCCAGTTTCAGTGCACACCCATTGAATCTGCAATGGTTTTACATATTTCATTCGTGGAATTCGATGGTGATGCTTCCTTGAATGTGTGGTACATATTGCATATCATGACCTTTTCCGTTGATGAAAAGGCACGTCGTTGTCTCTTCTTTACAGAAGAAACAGGTGCAGTTCTGTTAATATCAGCCGTATTCTACAAGCAGAACAATCAATATAGTTTTTGTGCAACACTTAACAGCAGGTGCTTTATACAGGGTGTAACAGAAAGGTGTGATAATACTTCAAGGTGGGCTTTTACCCATCAAACCGAACAACTTTTGTTCTACAACTTTGTTGAAATCGCAAAGAAATTTTCGGACTTTTGCTGATCGATTTGTATGAAAAGTCCAAAAAAAAATGTGCAATTTGAACAAAGTTGTAGAACAAAAGTAAAAGCCCACCTTGAAGTACTATCACACCTTTCTGTTACACCCTGTATAAAATGTATTTTTTCTTATATTAAAGAAATAAATATAACTCTCAAACTACTATCATAATAAAAGAAAATACGTTCATACAAAATGAACTACATTTACACAAAGTACAAAAAACTCAAAAACTCATTACTATATTAGCTACTCCATATTTGCCATCTTAGGTAGTTAATTTAACTTAAAACAGATCCGACATAAAAATGGTTATAAATTAATATTTAATATAACTTACCACTGAGTAATGGATAAACGAAGTACACGTCCGGTATAAACTCGCTAAGTCGTCGATAATGCAATCAATCTCGAAATCCAATACACAAGCCAGGTCACACAGTAATAGAAGAAACAGTCCAAAGTAATGACAAAATCCGAAATAATCCATCGATCGCAACGCGGTAGATATGGCTTGGGGATGGGGACGAACTGTGGGCTTTTTGACTCCTAGTTTTAGATTTTTTGACGTCACATTTTTTTTGTGTAAATTGTTTTATGGATTTTGAGTATTGCAGCGAAGATTTGTAATAATTTTAGTATAAATTAAGTTACGTTTAGTATAAATTATATTAAATGTTAATTAAAAATGTTAATATAAAATGTGTAAACATGTACAAAATGTCGCTTATCAAAACTATATGGATTTTATTCTTCATTTATATATTTGATGTAAAATCACTTTATTAATGTAGCATCGACTGACTGTAGTATGCAGATGACTGCCAACGCCAACATAAACCCTTTAGGTGTAATGAGTTGTTATATACAATATTTTAAGTTTTGTTATATTGGAAATAAATAAATAAAATATTAAACAACCCAAAACTTTATAGCTGTATCCTTTTGGACACAACAGAAAGACTTTTGTTCATACCCGTTCAAAGCAAAAATATTTAGGAAGAATTTAATTTAAGTTTGTTGATGCAATAACAAAACGCAAATGTATGTTGATTTTAAATTTGAGATCCTGACTAAATAAGAAGCTATAAGTTCTGGATTGTTTTGTATCGGAAGGACTATTTAGGCGTTTTTTTTTTTGACATTAGTCTGTCTCGAAATTCACAGTAGTTTTACTGGAACCATTATACCAACCAACCTAACATTATATCTTGGGTTTTTCTGAAGCATCATTAAAAAAATTTGCATGTGGAAGGCACTATTTCAACACTCTTTTTTGACATATAACCATAACAATAGGGAATTTCAGATGACGTATGTCACACCGTTCATAAGTGTCTCAATAGATGGCCAATCGCCACACAACGCAGCATTTTTTTAATAATCTTATGTTTAGCTCACGTAAACAATTTTTTTTATACATTTTGACAGATAGTTGCAATAATAATGGAAATCATTAATTCCTAAAGATTCTCGGATGAAGAAAACGTGGGAAAAGTTACGTTTTCAATTATGTACTTTTCAACTTCGCCTTTAATTGAGGAATATTCCAAGTCGCATAGATTTTCCATTTAACAATTTTACAGAAAAAAACTAATTTATAACACCTCGATAATAAAAAACGCGGAACTAATTGAAAGTTGTTATGAGTCAAGCGTCCGTAGCGCCATCTGCAAATAGCTTTGCGTTTTCTTCCCCATTGGTGCAGCAGTTCCTTGGTTCCAGAGATGAGGCTGCTAGCGGAACGTTACGGTAGAAGGGTCAGTGAAATACTCGATTTTCTCTGAAACAACGATAGCACTATTTTTTAATTCTATGATGAGGCTGCCAAATGAATGGTCACTAGTTGATACCCAAACCGAAACCCAAACCCCAAACCTTTCTTTGTATGCGAATAATATCAACAAATACAGTACAAAGGTTTGGGTTTGGGCTTGGGGTTTGGGTCTGTGGTTTGGGTTGTATAAATTTTATACATGGCAACCTTTTGCGCCTAATGCAAAACCACAGACAATAGAGTAATGGCGTAGTGTGCGACGTGCGTCGATGTTTCGTTGCCCTTGACTCCCTCCATTTTAATTGCTATTTTTAAATTGTTCTCTGAGTAAATTCAAAAAACGTCGCTTTTATTCATTAAAAGTGTTTGTGCGGAGTGTTTATAAAAGTGTTTGTGTCGTTTCGCCGGCAGTAATTGCCTATATTTGGTGTAGCGTCACCTGACTGAGCTCATTGTCATTTCCCGCCATTGTGGCCCATGTAGCAACGATTTTAGACTTTCATTTGATTAAATCAGTGCAATTTTAATGATAAATACTCAATAGAGTGCACCTGAGATATGTCATTACACGGTAATGATGTTTGCTTGCTAGAAGTGGAAGACTACAACTTGTACGAAGAAGAAGCATCGGATCACGCTTTCAGCAGGTATGTACCCGGCGTGGTTTCAGATTGCGTATTTACCTTTGCTCTGTACCAATATTTCATTGTTCAAAATGCTTAAATTATTCGAGAACATGTAAAATATCTATGTTTTGACATGTTACATGTGATTTCGCGGGCCGTATGACGCCACTCCCGCCCGTGCCGGTCTATAGTCAGCTGTTGAGCCGCCATGTTTGGATAACTCAATAGGCGTAGTAGGCGCCAGTACCTATGACCGCGATGATAGCATGGAATGAGCCAATAAAACACATGTTTTATCCTATTCTTAGTAAAATTCTTCCACAGTTTATTTTGTCAAAAAAGTGATTCTAAGAGTATTAATTTTGCTATTTCCCCACATTATCAACAAAAAATATGATCCTTGCAGATCACATGTACCTAGTAGAAACATGTAGAAACACTCAGAAGAGCGTCATTTAGTCAACCACATTACTGAAATATTTTTTTCAAAACAAGATATTGCATGACAAGACAAGGGCTTTGACTCATTGATCATACTTTTAACATTGCATTCACATAAGTGTGGTGTCTGAATGAAAGGTTTTTCCAAATACCTATGTCATATACATATGTAGTTATTGGATAACCAAAGTTTCATTGTCCTGGTTTGAAATGGTTTTTTTTACTAAATATTATAAATAAACATGCATATTACGGACCCACATTACTGGTTTAAAGAAATACTTTGGTAGGTATAACTCTACAATCCTCCTTACACTACGGGAGCCGGGTCGTTCCTTTCCCTTAAATATGGTTGAGGGGAGCAATGGCTGACTCTCGCATTATACTCGTGATCGGGTGCTGTCCCTGTGAACTGGCCTGCTCTTGTCATTGTAATTGTTAGTCATTAGCTACAAATATCTTTTGAATCCTTTCTTTTTTTATTCTTTTTATTTTTATTTACAGTCATGCCATTATAAAAATCATTTCTTGACCTAGAATTAAGATGTAATAGAATATAAGAAATTTTCAGAAAATGTGTTGGAGGGAGTTTCTTTAGGGCCCGTCGTTTCTTCTCACTCCGCAAACACTTCCCGAAATGGCGGGTATACGAGTTCCGAGTGGTAGGAACCTTTTATTAGGTAGATAAAAGAATGACGTTCGAAAAGTGTACACTGCTACCTACTTTGAACAAAATATTTTCATTTCATTTCACTACTTACACGAAAATGCAATTGTTTTTTTATCCCTTTTAGAACTATAAAAAATATTTTTGTTTGTATCTCCGGGAAGAAGGCATGATACGTCACTGACCCACCCCCAACCCGCGTGACCCTTTGTACTGCGTAGCTAGATCAACGCACGAAAGATCGCAATCGGTTCTGCCCGCTAAAACAAACTTTCATAAACGCTAGAATTTTGAAAACAATAGTGCACGTCTGGTACAGTGCGTTCTGAAAGGGTTATATTGTTAGTTTTTAGTTTATCTAAGTTGATTTTTAAATATACAGGTTGTTTTGTAACTTCTTATATATGTTGCAGGAAATACATAATAATAGTTTTTGAGATAATATACATATAATGCCACTATTAAAAGAGAGAATACAGTTTGGTGACACGAGACAAAAAATAAAGTTGAATATGTAAACGAAATTTTAATAAACGCTACTTACTTTCTGATCTAAGTCCAGTAATCTAATAAATATTTGAAATATATTTATTTGTGCACAGCAGCTAGCCTTAAATGTCTTACAAATACAAACATTACTTCCTTACTTTGGTTTCACATTCTTCAAACGTCAGTGTCATAAAGTTTTATTAAGTTATAAGTAGCAGCTGCATCATGTACCATACCAGAGAGCTTCAGTAAAGTACATAAACGAAAATCTTGAATGAATCTTGACTGATGATCTAATTAATGTTGTATAAGTTCTGTCTTTCACAGTATTTATTAACAAAATTAATCAACTTTTCCCTATTGGGTAAATTCTGTTAAAGATTTGTGGGGTGATTCCCTTAGTTGTTTGATCTTAGATGATAAAACCTTACCTTTTCCCACTACTTTCAAAGTTCAAGAAACCTTGTTTTATAAGTTTTTAAGTCATACTCTAGCTTTTTCTATAGAATATAGAATATAGTAGATATAAGTTTAATGTTTAAACTATTTATTAAAAAAATAACCGAAGGGACTATTCCTTGTGTTTAAGAAAACAACTAACAATAAGAAATACAGTATTGTTTTGATGTGTTGATGTTGTTTTGAGGTGATCACAATAGATCTACCCAGGTCGCAGTGATCCAATAGGGCCCTCCTTTGGTCCTATACCCCTTTACCCCCAAATAATAATTGTTTTGTCTAGTCATGGATTTAGTTATAATAAAATACAAAAATTATGAATCAAAGTTGATTCTTATTCTATTTCTTATTAGTTTATTCTTAGTGTTTGACTCTTATCTATATCTAGATTTGGCAGTTTTCTCGAAAGACCTTTCATGCGTTTTGTGATTGGGGTTGGAATTAAAATTTTACCCTGGTTTAATCTACTGAGAGGTATACCAACAGTTACCCTGTATACATCTGTTACATCTATTGTAGATCTACATCTAATAAACCCAGTAGTTGGCTGCTGGTCATCTGAGTTTCTTTATAAATAAATAAATAAAATAAAATATAAATAGCCTTTTGTTACTGATAGAGTTACATCCTTATCATACTTTAATTATAATTTTTTAACTAAACATAAATTCAGTCCGCTCTTTTGTCAAAGGCCTCCACCAGTCTCTTCCATTCTTCTTTTCCAGTTTCTTTATATCAAATGTCAAAAACATATTGGAAAAATGTTTGAAATTGTCAATGATGAAATGAAACGTAATAAAAATTCAAGCCAATATATTTCTTTGCAGTCTTAAGAAATTTGCCAATTTATAATGAGTAAAATTTAACTTTCCAGTAACGAGAAGCACTTACCACCCGGAAGCAAAACGATGGAAGCAGAGAAGAGGATTCGGCGCGAAATAGCCAACAGCAACGAGCGCCGGCGCATGCAGAGCATCAACGCGGGCTTCCAGGCGCTGCGCACGCTGCTGCCGCGCCACGAGGGCGAGAAGCTCAGCAAGGTATTGCAGCTTCTATTTTATTGCCATTTGGACTGTCTTTAAAAGTAAGTTGCAAACTTTGTTACTTACATATGCTCGGTTGTTTCAGGCTGCCATATTACAACAAACTGCTGAATACATTTATTCACTTGAACAGGAAAAAACCAGGCTTCTGTCACAGAATTGTCAACTGAAAAGATTACTTAACCAACATGAGGGTGGTGAAGTACCACTAAAGAAGCGAAAAGGTGAAATTCTATCACACGTCCACATCCCTGACTCCACCGATGACACCGTTGCGAGCTCCCGATCGCCTGAACAAGTAGCCGTTATAACTGTCACCAATGCTAAGAAAGAGGCTGAAGGCGGAGAACTTCGATTGCAATTGGACCGTGAACGGCGACTGCGTCGCTTGCTGGAGGAGCGCTTGCGCGCGTTGGAAACACAAATGTATCCCGATGCTTCCGAAGATCTGACCATCACTGGGGTCCAATATGAGCAAACCGAACTCACTGAATGTAAAGTTGAGACAGAAGAAACCGAGGAAGTTCCTGAAGAAGTTCCAGTGATTCCCGCCGCCGTGGCCGTGGCTGTGCCCGCGGTGGCCGTGGCCGCGGCCCCCGCACTCGTCGCGCCCCTCGCGCCCCTCGCGCCCCTCGCGCCCGCTGCGCCCGCCAAGACGTCTGCGCCGCTGCTGGAAGCCGCCATCAAGGCAGAGCCGCGCGTGGCCGTGGAGCTACTGCCGGACGCGGCGGCCGACGCGGCGTCGCGCCTGTACCTGGCCAGCACCAGCCGCCAGAACCTGGAGACCATCGTGGAGGCCATCCGCCACCTGGAGGGCGACCACCTGTTCGGCGAGGAGGCAGCCGACGCGCCGCTCGCGCTCACCAAGAAGCCGCCGCGGCCGGGCGTCATCGTCGTCAAGCACTCGTGATCTCCCTGGGCGTCCCCGCTCGAGCCGTGTTGATTTCCTTCTGCTCTGCGAGCACTCCTTACCCTCGAATATAGTTTTAAATATTTAGTTATATCATCCTTTCCAAAGTGACGAATCGATAAGTCTGCATCTTTATTTTTTTATGCATTGAAGTCAAATTGATGAAAGGAGGAAATTTTGAAGTGGGTTGCGTTTGTCGCGTCTGTCTAACGGCGCTGTGCTTAGTTTAGTCTCAAACTATTTAAGTGACCGGTCACTATTGCTGAAGCTTCTGCGGAGCTCATGTTTATTGTAAGTGAACCTGGGCTTAGTAAGCTTGGTGGGAAGATGGTTACAGTTTGCCGCGTGCCAATATTTCGCATCTTAAAATTATATAAATTATGTGTGTAAGCTTTGAGAATATGTGTAATGATACTAGGCATTGTGATAATGATAATTTTTGTACTAATTAAAAATGGAAATTAAGAATTTCGTGAAAGGAATCACCATCATGTAAGCAATATGAGATTAGAATTTAGGGTTGTTGATATGTTATAGCAATATGCATCAAGTCATGAAATCATCCCAAGCATTTAGTCAAAATTATTTATTAAAAATATGTAATAGGCAATTGTGTATGTAAATTGTAAAGGCATGCGGCTACAACACATCTTGACTTGCAATTACTCATTTTCAAAGGTTTGTATGCGATCTATGGAAGAGGGAGAGTGAGGATGATTAAGTATGTAGTTTATTGCTCCATAATTTAATTTGATAGCTAAAAATAATAACAAGACTTAGACTAAAAAATATGTTGAACTCTATTGGCATTTGTCATATTTATTCAGTTAATAATTATGTAAGGTTAAAAAATCCCAGTGTTTTGCTGCAAGTTTAATAGCAAATTCGAAACTTAGAAAATAAATAATTTGAAATAATTAAAATGACATTGTAAATTAATGTTGTAAAAAAATTTTGCGCATTCCATGTTGTTAAAGTCTTCATAAATTAATATTAATCCATTATTCAGATAAACAGTAAATCGCTGCACAAGTTACATATTGTCTATGTACATGTATTCAAATAAATATAAACATAACTTTTGCTTAAAATAAGCAATCTTTTACAGTTCTCTTGTCTTTAGGGTCTATAATAATCCTCGTAAAAATATTGTAACAAAAATCTGGAATTTTTGTTTATAAGAAAGCATTTGTGTGCACTTTTTGTCTGAAATATTATGCAATAATCGGTAATTTAATCACCAGCCCTTGAGTTGTGTTAACATTAAGTGAACAGTGTTTCACTGCTCTATGTTAAGAGTTTAGACATGATGGGTTTTCCAACCCATACATTAGATAATTGTAATATTTAACAGTGATTTAATTATTGTTTGCCTTAATATGCTGACAATTTCTGTTATATAACAGCAGTGCTTTTTGTTAATATTTCTCTTATATTTTTTTTTAGGGTAGACTCAGCAACAGAGTGTATTACAATGTAATTATTTTACAGAACAGTGCCGTTGCCCTTTGTTAAGGGTCATATGAATTTTCAAGACTGATCCTTATTCATTATTAAGTTACATACCGTAACGTGTGTCAGCGCGTGTGTTCAGTTTAGCTATTTATATGTATGTAAGGTAAGGTGTAGTAGATGTGTTGTCTTTATTGGTTACATGATTGTCTTACAATCCCAAAGAGATTCTCATACATAAATAAAACACAAAGCAATAACTATGTCAATCGTACTTTATATTTATTAATAGGTATGTTATTATTATACATATAAACAGCAGTCCCCTTGGGAATCTCTTAGGTGTTGTGGGACATTGTGTTTTCGATGTCGTGATTGTGTGATACAGATATTGTATAATTTATATTTGGCATTTGTACCTCATTAACATGGGGCTAGTTTATTGAAATAAAATGGCTAGAACAGAGATGTCCATATTTCAGTGTTAACTATGGTAATCACAATGTAGATTTACAAATTATAAATACTTCAGGGTACCAGAAAATGTAGACTGCAAAGTGTCATACCTCATTTTCACAATATTTAATGCTGTAGTTTATATATGGATTAAAACCCAAGGTTCCCTTAAAAACGCATTTTGCACTCTGTTCCTGAGTCCATAGATTTAAGAAGTTGTCTGCCTACCGCCTTTTACATTATGTCAGTTTAGAATTAAATATTGTAACATAACATAACGGACTTGGTTATACTATTAGTGTAGTAAAAAATAGTAGTAAGAGATTTTAAGTCAAAGAAAAACAAGTTAAATTGTTTAAAATGTGTTATTATTTATGTCTTTAAAGTATTAAAGTGGTTATTTCTTATTAATTAGTTTGTAAATGATAATCATCTGTGTATGTTTCATTAAACTATCACATTAATGTCACGTTTGCAGTGCTAAAACCAATAAAACATTTTCAGTAAAGTGTTGGCAAGTTGTGTACTTTATAGTATAAGAAACGAAGACTGATCGTGATAGCGCGCGGAGATATTCGCAGAGGATTACTGAAAATGCACAATGCTATGTTGTTGGAGAGACCCGTGTATCTCTAGTCTAGGTAATTAATTGCTGGTTGCGCCAAAACGATAATCTCTTCATGTATGTTATCTATCTATTAAGCTACATTATACTAACCTAGATAATACAAATACGAAATAAAGCAGTATATAGGAATTGTATGGTAAATTGTTTTGGTGAAACACGCTACTAGAATAAGCCTGTATCCCAGAGTAAGTAGTGTAAGGACGCTTGCTCGGTCTGAGTAATGTGCCATGTTTTATTGGTTTTATGCTTGACTACATGTTAATACCGAATTTTCTACACTCTATCCACTAAAACGTAGATTTCAGTTAGGACTATTTTATGTAAAAAACTTATTTAAAAATGTCAAGGGACCCCCTATAACTGGATTCGGCATTACGTTAAAAACTATGATAAATGTAATTGATAGGTATCTTTAGTTAGTCAAAAAAGATAAAGTATATTATGAAAAAATGCATTAATAATTATCAGTTAGTATTTAATAGCACAAAAGAAAATAACCGGTTTTTTTTTCATCATACATACAAATTTGTCGTATTTGCGAACATCTCTTTAAATATTGACTGTTTTTTTTTAAACAAAACGCCAAAACCAGTAAGGAGTTAAAGGTATATTTTTCATGTATTTGTTTCTTAGAATTTGTATGGCGTTTAAAGTTAGTAGTTGAGTCAGTGTTGTAAGCCTTAAAAGCCGTTGAAACTTAAGTTATTGGCATTGTGAAAGATTATTGGCAATTGAACTGTTTCTGTTTCTACCTACGTTTTATCTGAAATTCAGTTGACACAAGAGTATATATAGCTAACAATATTTGTTTTTAATGATGTACCTAGGCGTATTCAAAATATATATTTTGATGGATATGGACGAAACACTTGACACTCTGTATTTATATACATGAAATTTTACACACTATTCGTCCATACGCGTTTCGTCATAAACGAATGATTATGAGGATAATTGCAAGTAACTACCAGTGTTGCTTCTATTTTAATATTCGCGGTGTGTTCAATTAAAAAATTCTCCAATAGTCCCATTCGCAAAAAGTTCAATTTGCCTATTATGTTCAAGTTTTTATTCGCATAACTTTCAATTGACAAAATGTTAATCGCTCACAAAGGTGTTTGAAAATATATTAGTGCCCGATATTTTGGTCAGTGCTCCTGCTCCTGATTCTGATCAACTTTCCCCAAGGAACCCATAGTCAAATCGTAAAAAAATTGTTGGGCTCTTCATACTAATTTGGCCGCTCGGCTGATCGATTTGTATGAAGAGTCCAAAAATTTTTTTTCGATTTGACTATGAGTTCCTTGGGGAAAGTTGATCAGAATCAGGAGTAGAAGCACTGTCTAAAATATCGGGCACTAATAAAGTAGCACCTTATAATATCTCGCTAAAAACGGTTGAATACCGAAACGCAATGACAATTATGCAATGTATTTGTGACGAACTGAGTATGCGACAAACTGCTGACAAATCGTGATGACGAAACGCGCTTGTGACGAATAGCATTGCAATCCAAATTTTTACCTTGCCACTAACTTATTCGGGTTCTTATAGGCATAGTTGTTATACAGGATGTAACAGAAGTGTGTGACAATACTGCAAGGTTGGCTTTTACCCATCAAACTGTACAACTTTTGTTCTACAACTTTGTTGAAATCGCAAAAAAATTTTTGGACTTTTCATACAAACTTGGTTCGCCAGCTGATCGATTTGTATGAAGTCCAAAAAAAAATTTTGCGATTTCAACAAAGTTGTTCAGTTTGATGGGTAAAAGCCAACCTTGAAGTATTGTCACACTTCTGTTACACCCTGTATATTATTTTTTACTGTTCACTCATACATGATTATGATAAAGTGTAGAAAATAATTATGATAAAGTGTGGAAAATAATGCATGAATGTTTTCTTTTTGATATGAAATTGATAAAAATATTTCCTCTGATTTTAAATGTATGTACCACATTTGACCTATATTTACGAATATTTATAAAATATTGATAATATTGTGTTTTATTTTATAACCCAAACTAATACACATAATATATACTTCATTCCAATCAAAAAAAAAGCAAAAGGTAAACAAACATAGTATGCACATGTGTCAGTTCCATAGTAAGTTTGTTTACGTTTTGCTTTTTTTTTGATTGGAATGAACCATAGATTATATAGTGAAAATTTACCACGAATTATGTGACAAGATAACAGCGAGCGTTCATAGAAAAATTTACCCATTATAGCCCGAATTTTTTCATGGTCGAGAATTTGCGTGATTTTCATATATTTGGTTTATATGGGTATATTCAACACAAATGAGTGTCATTCCTAAAGCTGAAAAGAACCTCCGATGCCATATGGCACCGCTAGGCTCTTGTGTGCATTTTGGTTAAGCTGACTTATAAAAATTGTCGTTCTATCTCAAGATAAACACGAAAAATAAAACAAAGGACACGTTTCATTTTGTGCCTGGACATGTACAGAGTACGAAAAATATAGGCTTTCTAGGAAAAATTATGAAAAACATATTAGAAGCAGGGTTGCGTGGTTCAAGCGTAATGTTTTGTCAGCACCTTTTACAATATAAATGGTAACACTGAAGCTTGCAATAGAAGGTCACGTTCAGAAATTACGGCTTCGTCCACATATTCCTCAGATGCGTTCTCTGACTGACTGACTGAACACCCTTCTGTTCTGACTTCTGACATTGGTGTACGATTTTTAAAATTTGCGGATATGCCTTGCCTCTTTTACAAGCATAACAGCTGGTTTTCGAGTTACTTGTCGGACAACTAAATTATTAATTTCAATGTTATGTACAAAAATTTAGTTTCTGAACGTAAAATGCTCAAAATTGCGCTCGCTTCGCCATGTTGGGTGATTTACATGTTGCGATTGTTAAATCTGAGAATTTAGATGAACCTCGCAATGAAGGTAAATCGAAAGAAATGTGCAATTAGAAAAGACTATGTTTTTAATGACTTATTTATGATGTTTAGTATACAGACCAGGTCCAAGCTCCATAGTCCCGTGAAACGTCTCCTTTATAAATTGTTTGCAAAATTACTTGTACTTTAATATAATACATCAGTAATAATTGACCACGCTGAATACGTTAAAAACAACCGACTTCAATCGTAGCAACTCCAATTTTGCTATGTTTTTGTTGATTTTCTCAAAAAGCGCTGAATCGATTTCGATAAAATTAATATGGGACCACCTGTGAAGTATACCCTTTCAAACAAAAAAAGAATTTTTGAAATCGGTTCAGGCGTCTTCGAGTAATCGGTGAACATACATAGAAAAAAAAAAAAAAAAAAAAAAGATTCCGACGAATTGAGAACCTCCTCCTTTTTTTGAAGTCGGTTGAAAAGAGAAGTATGGAACTGGAAGTTGGAAAAAAGAGACACAAGCCCTACACCAAATTTACGACATTGGCTCAGTGAAAAAGGCGCCTGCGCAGCGAGCGCAAAAATGTTTAATCTACACTGAACAAAAAAACATGCAAATTCTCATTTATGCCAAAGGGCCGGCCCAGCTAGCCTAGCGAATTTTACGTTTACGGGGTGTCCCTGACCAGCAAGCATGCGTTTTGAATATTCCGCGATAATTTTGTCCTATCCGAACTCCCTAAACCTTATATACATACACACCCATGTCCTTTCCACACCTCCAGGAAGGAAACAAAATATAAGTCGTAGCACGTTACACCGCGCGCTGTGAGCACACCGGCGCCAGGGCGCCGCCGCGGGACGCGGGGTCTTGATCCCGCCGATATCGTAGCCATCAACATGGGAGAACATGAGAGAGCGGATGATCGTAGCGTACGTACTAAACGAAGCTTTTGGCGAGCTGAGTTTATACCGAAAACTAAGATGATGTGACAAACTCAATCGACGGTCACCTTTCGAGGTAGCCTCTCCACCCGGCACAATGTACGACAGCCAAAGAACTTGCATATAATACAGTGAAAACTGGGACATCAAGGGACCTGCTTTGTCTCACTTAAAGAGGTATCCCACTTACCCAGTGTCTCAGATATCCAGGTTTAAATAAATATATGTCTCAATTTACAGATGATTGCATTAATAGAGGTGAAAATAGAGGTTATTTCAGTTACAGAGGTGCGATTATTAAATAAAAGACACACGAAAGTCCCAGTTAGAGGGTAATTAATTGATGTTATCTCCGTTACAGAGGTTACTACCTATGAAATTCAAAGAAACAATTTAGTAAAAGTATTCTTGAAAATGTAATCTCGGTAAAAGAGGTAAAATACACTCGCTGTCTCAATTATAGGGGTAATTATGACGATAAAATCGAAAGAACTAATCCCAGATATAAAGGTTTGTTTTGTCCCACTAACAGAGGTAATTCAGCGCAAAAGTGTCGGGACCTCAACATGAGTCCCAGCTATGGAGGTTTCTCACTTATCCAGGTCCCACTTAACCACAAGTTTTACTGTGGTACCTACTAAATTCCTAGACGACAGCTATTATAGCTTAGCGGGGATCGTTGGATAGGTAGTTCATTCACATTGCGTCGTTCAAGTCGCTGACGTAGCTTAGGTTTGTTTCCATTTGTAACTTTAAATGACATGTTGGTGTTTTGGAGTAATCTGTTAACCAATTATAACTTATGAAATATTATTATTAGGGTACCATTCCAGAAAGGAGGTAAGATTTACCTTACAATTCCCTCTCAGACTTTAAAATATTTATAATAGGGTAGGGTGTTCTGTGCTGTCAGAGTGTAAGCGATCGAGGTGGCACGATATTGGCAAAAAATATTATAAGGGAACTGACACTTCCACACGAAAAGAAGAAGAAGAGTGTAAAAGTGTTTGGAACGCTTTCTAGCTCTAATTTCGCGGTGTGTAAACCGTACCCTTAGCACGAAAGGAGACGTTTCACGGGACTATGGAGCTTGGACCTGGTCTGTGTACTAAACATCATAAATAAGTCATTAGAAACATAGTCTTTCCTAATCGTACATTTCCTTCGATTTACCTTCGCTGCGAGGTTCATCTAGTTTCTCAGATTTAACAATCGCAACACATAAATCAACCAACATGGCGAAGCGAGCGCAATTTTGAGCATTTTACGTTCAGAAACTAGATTTTGTACATACCATTGAAATTAATAATTTAGTTGTCCGACAAGTAACTCGAAAACCAGCTGTTATGCCTGTAAAAGAGGCAAGGCATATCCGCAGATTTTAAAAATCGTACACCAATGTCAGAAGTCAGAACAGAAGGGTGTTCAGTCAATCAGAGTCAGAGAAAGCATCTGAGGAATATGTGGATGAGTGTCAGTGACCCCAGCAAGCACTTTTTTCCTGGGGCTCCTACGAGAATCCTACCTATCTCAAATTTTAGAGCATAATTACAGCAATCATCATGCCAAGGGAAAAAAATAGAGCAATCATACTTTTCGAGATACGAGCGCCTAAAGGTGTGCTTGCTGGATGGCAGTCCACCCAGCAAGCACAACTGGTGCACAAAAACTACGAAGACTTGGGCAAAAATTGTGATGCACAGATTTAGAGCATCATAAAGTGAGTCGGACTGCAAAGTTTCATGAATGTCATGTCAATAGTTATCTCGCTAGAACGCAAAACCTGCTTCACGTTCTTTTCACGAATCTTTCTAGCAGTCACATCAGATCTCAGCAATTACAGCATCTTGGTTCAAAATTTTTATGCCAGGATTTAGAGCAACACGAAAAACCTATGCTGAATTATTTTTGAATCCCAAAAATCAGTACTTTTTGTGCTACGAGCCAATGTTTTTTCCTTGCTGGGTGGACATAACAAAAGTGACAAAGGTGTAGGTATAGCTTTGCAACTAATATGAATACAAGACTGGTTCTTATGCTCAGATTTAGAGCAAAATTACAGCATTCTGCTCAAAAAAACTAGAATCCCAAACGTTATAGTTACAGCGGTAGACGCTAAAAACTGATTTTTCCCGCCAATTTTTTGAATAATTACGGTGACTCGCGGCAGATTGCGACGTTGCCGCTCTTAATTTTTTTAGCTCAAGCAGTAACTAACTTTGTGCTGTGAGTATAAGGTACATTTCAGTTTCAAACTATCGATTGTCACTTACATTGATATAGACTAGAAACAAGGACGATTTTATATATTTCTATGGGAATAAATACATGTAAATCATACGATAGCGGAATACCTATAATACGGAACGCTTGTGGTTCATCATTGCGTTTTGCTGGTGGTGGCGGCGGCGGCGGCATCGTTCCGATTTCAGCCATGCTCCAATATTTGTATATAGCAGTACAAAAACAAAACGCAAAACGCCCTACATCCACACATTCGACCAACACATTAGTCATATTCATATTCCGTACTAAATCCTATAAATTCGACTGAATAAAAAGCGGTCAAGTGCGTGTTGGGCCACGCGCAGTGTAGGGTTCCGTGGTACAACTTCATCAAAGTAATCAATGAAAATATGAAGCAGGTACGAAATTTTTGACGTTTTCATGTGTCAGTTCCCTAATAAGATTGTTTGCCTTTTTTAAATTGGATTGAAACAAGGTATACCTAGTGCCGCGTTCAAAACCACTGTACCTACATAAAAGTCAGTTTTTTTCAAATAAAAATATTTTTTATTTGTATGGTGATTATAGGGCTAGTGGTGAACCCCACTGTCAGACACCTGAAATAACTTTACGACTACCATCTAAAGATATTAATTGGCACAAATGTGTCAGAGTGTCTTGAAAAACGCGAAAACCGTCGAGTTAAATGTCACTAACAGAAAAACTTATCCAGATAATTATCTAACTTTTATTCAGTTAACCTACGTTATCGACGCGAAAAAGCAAGAGTGCAGTCACACTGAACTGCGGCTGTGGTGACCGATTTTTATTACTACCTATCGGTCTTCATCGTTGCATTGGCCGAATGTGTGGATTTAGGGTAAAATTTATTTGTCATTAGTTTATTGCGTTGGTAACACACAGAATGAAATATAAAAAAAAATTATAAGCAACAAAACAAAACAAGAGAAGCTCGGCTTGACTAAAACCCTCGTGTGTATAAAAGTTACAAAAAACTGATTATGGATGTCTGTTTCTAAAATATATATTTTTTAATATCTATATTTTTACTAGTATACAGGTTAAAGAATTAATGACACATTTACTGATTATGGAGTTGGTTTGGCATGGTACTTTTTACACACAGTTTAATTATTAGGTAAATAAAAAGATTCTACATATATTTTGCTGCGTAAGACTGATTATTAAACAAAATGTGAAAGCCCTAAATGCGTTTAATTTGTGACACTGATCCCTGAAGTCTAAACAACGATAGCCGACATCAATGAGACCCTTCCTCTTAGGCTTTTCAAGAGTTATTTTTTTATTAACACTTAGTGAGTGAAGCTATAAAATATAAAGATATAATATCAGCTGTCAACTAAAATGGCAGTACGTCATCCGGCTCGATACAATAATACCAATTCCTGTCATATTAAACCCTTACGTATTGTAAGATCACCAACACTTCCATTTATATTTGTCCCGCTTGTTTTTTGTCTATCAGTGTAAATGACAATCGATAGTTTGAAACTCAAATGTACCTTATACTCACAGCACAAAGTCAGTTATTGCTTGAACTACAAATAAATAAGAGCGGCAACGTCGCAATCTGCCGTGAGTCGCCGTAATTATTCAAAAAATTGGCGGGAAAAATCCGTTTTTAGCGTCTACCGCTGTAACTATAACGTTTGGGATTCTAGTTTTTTTTGAGCAGAATGCTGTAATTTTGCTCTAAATCTGAGCATAAGAACCAGTCTTGTATTCATATTAGTTGCAAAGCTATACACCTTTGTCACTTTTGTTATGTCCACCCAGCAAGGAAAAAACATTGGCTCGTAGCACAAAAAGTACTGATTTTTGGGATTCAAAAATAATGCAGCATAGGTTTTTCGTGTTGCTCTAAATCCTGGCATAAAAATTTTGAACCAAGATGCTGTAATTGCTGAGATCTGATGTGACTGCTAGAAAGATTCGTGAAAAGAACGTGAAGCAGGTTTTGCGTTCTAGCGAGATAACTATTGACATGACATTCATGAAACTTTGCAGTCCGACTCACTTTATGATGCTCTAAATCTGTGCATCAAAATTTTTTCCCAAGTCTTCGTAGTTTTTGTGCACCAGTTGTGCTTGCTGGGTGGACTGCCATCCAGCAAGCACACCTTTAGGCGCTCGTATCTCGAAAAGTATGATTGCTCTAATTTTTTCCCTTGGCATGATGATTGCTGTAATTATGCTCTAAAATTTGAGATAGGTAGGATTCTCGTAGGAGCCCCAAGAAAAAAGTGCTTGCTGGGGTCACTGACACTGTGGATGAAGCCGTAATTTCTGAACGTGACCTACTATTGCAAGCTTCAGTGTTACCATTTATATTGTAAAAAGTGCTGACAAAACATTATGCAGGCAGCAAGTTGTCGGCAGCCCACGCTCTAGAGCACGCGCTCCACGTCACCTGATTCCCTTGCACCGCACGCCTGAACCTCCTCGTCCCGACTCACCGTGGACTCGAGTTGAGCACTTCGACCTGGCGTTCTCGACTCACCGCAGACGTGTCCATTATTCCAGCGGAATGTTGTAGCTAAGAAGAATGTGAGTTTAATAGGGAATTAGAGCATCATTAGGACTAATTGTGCGCCAGCAGCGGAATTTGTGCGTCTTATAATTTCGGAGATATTCATTAAAAACCGATTCCGCCAGGGTCACGTTCCCCCAGCGGCATGATTTGGAAAAAGACGGTCTAGCTCATAACAAAGTACATGACTGAGTAGCTTTCGTCGTGTTATAAATGTGCGCAAATAGCGGAATTTGTGCATCTTACGGTTTTCGAATTATTCAAGATTCCGCTGCAGTAACGTTTTTGGGTTTTCTGTATCTCGAAAACGGCTGATAGAAGAAATTTCGAAAAAAAACCACTAGTAGACCTTAATTTGTGCGTAATTTGAGCAATGTTAGTTTTTTGAAAATTATGATATTTTTTTAGTAATTAATTTGTTTAGAAAATCAGGAAATTCTGATTTACAAGGAAACGAGTGAAGTTGCAATCGAATAAAGAGCACTCAAATATTCCTCTAGTAGACCCTAACAATATCTGCAATTGTGAATTGTATTATCCAGTCAATTAGTGAGATATACCATTTAATTACGAAATAAAGTTAGCGAAATTTTAAAGATTGAATTTAGTGCTCCCATAAGACTATAAAACATGAAATTCTACATAAAATTAGAGCGTCCTGCTAGCAAGCTTTCCTGTAAGTTTCAGCTTTGAATAACGTTGATTTAAAAAGATTTACCCAAAAGAAGAAAGAACGAACATTTTCCCTATAACCCGACCAAATTAGAATGTATACGAGAAAGCGGCCGCGCCATACAAAAGGATAACCTTCCTAAATTGATAGCATACAACCAGAACTAATTGGACAATTAAGCAGAAAAATATTTGATATGATGTTAATATATGTTTTATTATTTGGCGTCGCGTCGTATTTAAATTAACTAAAATCGGGTAACATCGACAATTTGAACAACAAACGTATAACGTATGTAACGTATGTATCGGCATAAAACTCAAAATGTTTAAGTAGATGCTTTGCACATGCTTTTAAATCGTCAATATTTTTTTTCTACCTAGTACCATAGAACAAATACCATACCATAGAATAGCATAGAAGTAATTAGTACTTTATTACCTCTATGTGTTGAGGTATATTTCTCGCAAAGCAGATATAATCAAATCAATGCTTTGTTAATTTCTGATCAAAGTATTTATCTTATCGCTTTGAACTGAGCTGCGCTTCTCACACAGGTAGCCCCCGGGGCACGGGTACAGGTAATGAGCTCCCCCCGTCGCGCGAGTTCCCGTGTTTTTGAAACCCGTCCAGATGTGCACCCGTCCATGTGGCAGATTTCTGCCATTTGGGCAGATTTGGCTACAAAATTTTAACTCAGGCAGAATAAGCTGACGATTTAAAAAAGTTTTTGGCAGTTTTCAAGGAAATACTTTTTTTAAATAGCAATAGAAAAGTTATATATTTTTTTATGACTTGCTAACTAGAAAATAATTTTAATTAGGTTCTGAGCTAGCAACTTTTGTTTCATGCAAAGTAGTACGGGAATTTCCCGTTTATTAATTTAATGTTGGTGAACCATATACATAATTATCCATAATATCAGGGTTCCACATAGTGTGGCAGATTTTAGCAGATCTCTTCTTTCTTCTCTCAGAACTCTTCATTGTTTCATTCTTCTTTTTAATTTTTATTTTAACCTTCGCGAACTATTAATCAGTATGCTGCAAATTAAACACTACTTAATGTTGATTTTTTCTTAATCCTCTGTTTTTAGCCCTTGGCATCATCTCACCTGAGTAATGATGACGCCGATGATGGAAGCGGGCTTACCAAAGAATCCCCAACGCAATGGGGAACTGGCTATCTTCATGGCGGAACACATCCGTGCTGTTAACATTTATGTTTGGCGGCAAGACTTAGATAAGATACTTACTATCTAGAAATCTTATTACAAGTATCTTTTATAATAACTTCGTCCCGGCCGCTATACGAGCACGTAGGTACTAAGAAAACAATCGTCAATAAAACATTTGCACGCAACTGTACTTACAAAGCTTCCTTCAATATACCTTTCATTTAAGAAGGTTATCCTTTTGTATGGCGCGGCCGCTTTCGCGTATACATTCTAATTTGGTCGGGTTATAGGGAAAATGTTCGTTCTTTCTTCTTTTGGGTAAATCTTTTTAAATCAACGTTATTCAAAGCTGAATCTTACAGGAAAGCTTGCTAGTAGGACGCTCTAATTTTATGTAAAATTTCATGTTTCATAGTCTTATAGAAGCACTGAATTCAATCTTTAAAATTTCGCTAAATTAATTTCGTAATTAAATGGTATATCTCACTAATTGACTGGATAATACAATCCACAATTGCAGATATTATTAGGGTCTACTAGAGGAATATTTGAATGCTCTTTATTCGATTGCAACTTCACTCGTTTCCTTGTAAATTAGAATTTCCTGATTTTTCTAAACAAATTAATTACTAAAAAAATATCACAATTTTCAAAAAACTAACATTGCTCAAATTACGCACAAATTAAGGTGTACTAGTGGTTTTTTTTCGAAATTTCTTCTATCAGCCGTTTTCGAGATACAGAAAACCCAAAAACGTTACTGCAGCGGAATCTTGAATAATTCGAAAACCGTAAGATGCACAAATTCCGCTATTTGCGCACATTTATAACACGATGAAAGCTACTCAGTCATGTACTTTGTTATGAGCTAGACCGTCTTTTTCCAAATCATGCCGCTGGGGGAACGTGACCCTGGCGGAATCGGTTTTTAATGAATATCTCCGAAATTATAAGACGCACAAATTCCGCTGCTGGCGCACAATTAGTCCTAATGATGCTCTAATTCCCTATTATACTCACATTCTTATTTGCTACAACATTCCGCTGGAGTAATGGACACCCGCAGACGCCGCATCGCGACACGCATCGTCGCCCCGCCGCACGCACCCGCAACACTGGACCGCCAACTCAAGACGGATCGACCTCCGGTCTCGGAGGGGGAGTGATGTGGCGACATCTATCGCACCGCCTCAAACTTATCCTAGAACGCGATATCGAAAGTTTCTTCGCACTACCCATATATATGACTTCCAACCATCAACGGTTGGACCACGGCCGGTCCCCAAGCATACCACCTCGCCTGGCGGAGGTACCTCCCTTCTCGCCGAAGAGCAGTCGTCACCGTTCCTACACGTCTACGCGTTCCTGAGAAAAAGGATTGTGACAGACAGGACAAACAGACAGACGGACGGACAACGAAGTGATCCTATAATGGTTCCTTTTGAGGTACGGAATCCTAAAAACGATGTAGATATTAGGGCACATTCTTAAGAGTATAAACTAGCTAGCTTTAAACCCTTAAAAACTTTATTATTGTAATATTTATTGCAAATCTGATTCCATACGCGGAAATAGGATTTTTTGATCAGTTTTTCGACATTCCTTGATAATAAAATAACAGTCAGTGTGTATTGGTTAAACGTTTTGTATGAAAATGACGGCTCTGCAACGAACGGCCTTAAGGGTAGGTACTTATAGTAACGAAACGAATTCTTGCTTGCTGTAGTGCAGTGTTTTTCAACCTGTGGGTCGCGTCAAGCCTTTCTTCTCAAGGGGTCGTGGGTAAAAGAAAAAGTAAGTGTTTGTAGGTACTGCAATGGAAAAATACGATTTCAGTGAGAAGGCTGGGCTTGTTTGTTTTCTAACAATTTGTCAAAACGCGGTTCTATTTTAACTAAATCATTTCTCACTGAAGAAAATTATAAACGTAGTCTTTCAAATAACTAAAATTTTGTATTTTATGACCCTAAGGGGTCGCCAGAATTTTTTTACTTGTAAAGGGGTCGGGTATTAAAAAAAGTTGAAAAACACTGCTGTAATGTATATGTGACCAGATCATGAAAATGACTGGCCATATTACAGTTGAGGAGCTCCGAAAAAACTAGATTACCGTATAAAGGAGCCCCGCGAACCGCGAAGCGGGGCTCCGTTGACTTTGTTTTGTCAGAGCTCCTCGTTAAATTATTTCTATTGGCCACGACATATACATACATCGGTACGGTATGTATATTTACAAAAACGTTGCCCTCAAGGTTGGTAGAGTCCGGTAATCAGTAATTTATTCAGTCAGTGAACAAAATCCCAGAGAATGGCAGACAGTACACCAACCTACTCCTACATGCCGATGGACGATGGTGGTGGCACCGTGGCAGTGTGAGTTGCACTTGCCTGCCTGCCTCACGTCTCGTCTGACCGTTAAGTTCGTTAGAATAAATTACAAATATGTACAATCTCATTGAAATTGACCTTGAACTGTGAGATGATACTGTGTAAAGTTCGTGATAAATAGTAGTGATAATTGAAACTTTGTTTTTGTCATAACGCTTAATACATCAGTGGCCTTACTACCTTTATACACAAATTGTAAGTAAATGGTAAACTAAGTACTATTGAAAATTACGTATATGTGTTTTAAAATTAGGAACTCTTATGAATTAATTAAACCCTATAATCATGGTAATACACAGTATCCATAATTTGTCTATTGTCTTCGAATAATAGTCATGCTGTACGAGGGCATTTCTAGGTGCCTACATTTTAAAATTAGAATATCTAGTTATATTCAGGGTTCGTAAATATCAGATATTTATCCGATATTTTTGACATTTATCAAAATTACATATTGATTTCAATTTCTTACTCTAATACGTTTTTTCCGAAATAGCTGTATGTTTGATAATTTGAAGATATTTATCAAAATAACATTCAAATTTTATACTCTGATATGTTTTTTCGAAATAACTGAATCTAAAATATATATTTTATTTTTGCTAATTTGAAGATAGTTAATTAAATTAAACTCGTTTATTTATAATTGTTATAATTATATCTTTATTCTTTAGATTTGGCACATTCATTCGTAAGAATCAGCTCTTAGAAGCTAGGAATATAAATATAAATATTGATATACATATACCAAGCATAAATATCAATTGATATACCTATATCATGATATATATCCGATATACAATATATCATGCGAACCCTGGTTATATTATAATTCCAATCCGGACTAGGCCCCCGTCGTGTGGAATTGTGGAGCATGATTTTACCTTCCCAAGATATGGGAAGAGGCTATGCCCAAGCAAAGGGACGATATGGATTGTCAAAGATTAGGTACCTACACACCTACTTAATTGATGTTTCAGGAAATGGAAAATAAATTACGAATGCTTTTCTTTATGATAGTATATTTGGTTTCGTTTCAAACTGAGAATGCAACATCGGAAGAAGTTACGAGGTGAGTACATAAATAAAAACTTACAATCGATTTCAAAGCAGTTCGCGGAATAGAGCTTAGCTTAGTGGCAGCGACTTTTTTTGATGTTAGCCTCTTCACTTCTAATGTTAGATTTCTGTTCTAATATTTTTACTTTTGGTCGTATTTCTTATTGCTTAGAATTACAACTGCATGTAAATGATAGGTAACATTTAATTATTTTTACTATTTTCATAAGTCAACTCATTAATGATAAACCAATTTATTTTGCTAACTTGTTAACTAAATTGCCTTATTGAACTTAATTATACTTTCTTCTGTATATTTAGCTTTTATCTTAAAAATACAATTTTTATTATTTTCATAAGTCATTAATGATAAACTAATTTATTTTGCTAACTTGTTAACTAAATTGCCTTATTGAACTTGATTATACTTTCTTGTCTTTATTTAGCTTTTATCTTAAAAATACAATTACCCCTACTTAATAAATACCCAAAATTATTCAGGGGAAACACACCTATCTTATTGACACCCATACTTTTTAGGGTTCCGTAGCCAAATGGCAAAAAACGGAACCCTTATAGATTCGTCATGTCTGTCTGTCTGTCTGTCTGTCTGTCCGTCCGTATGTCACAGCCACTTTTTTCCGAAACTATAAGAACTATACTGTTGAAACTTGGTAAGTATGTGTATTCTGTGAACCGCATTAAGGTTTTCACACAAAAATAGAAAAAAACAAAAAATTTTGGGGGTTCCCCATACTTAGAACTGAAACTCAAAAAATTTTTTTTCATCAAACCTATACGTGTGGGGTATCTATGGATAGGTCTTTAAAAATGATATTGAGGTTTCTAATATCATTTTTTTCTAAACCGAATAGTTTGCGCGAGAGACACTTCCAAAGTGGTAAAATGTGTGTCCGCCCGCCCCCGTAACTTCTAAAATAAGAGAATGATAAAACTAGAAAAAATATATGATGTACATTACCATGCAAACTTCCACCGAAAATTGGTTTGAACGAGATCGAGTAAGCAGTTTTTTTTAAATACGTCATAAATCATAAACCACAAATTACCTTACATTCAATCAACTCAAATATAAAAAATATCGAGTTCAAGACATGTGTAAATATGAATTTATACGGAACCCTTGGTGCGCGAGTCCGACTCGCACTTGGCCGGTTTTTTATTTAGGAAATATAGCAAGACTACGAATCAGTTGTTGATGTCCAGCGTAAATAAAAAAGCAATAAAACTGTCGATGTCCCTGTTACACAATACGATAACTAGGTAGCACGTGCTGCTAGTAATCATATTATGGTGACGAAAATAAATAATAAATAAAAATGCTTCGTTCGCAAATTCATCATTTTCTAAATGCTCTAAGGGTCATGTGAAGGTGTTACATTTATTTGACCTGTCATTGTCATATTTGCCGCCACTGTATAGGTATGCAGAAAATGTGTACCTTAATGGGTAGTTTATACGTATTAAGTAGCGAAGTAATCAAGTTAATTTTAACTTAAAAGTAAGTTAATTTTAAGTGGTCAAGCGTTTATACGTAACAAGTAGTAAGTAGATAAGTAGTAACTTAATTTTAACTTGTGTGTAGCGTAAAAGTCTACACTTGCTTGCCATTTAGTAGCAGGCCACGCCCACCGGGGAGAGCGCGCGGTGCGGGGGGCGCGGCAACTTATTCGAAAAATAGATTCGATTCTATTCTACTTGTGCACTTGTCTACTAAATCGTTAACTTACCACTTATGACTTAATAGCTGATAAGTGACTGTTTACACACAGAAATTTACTTAAAATTTAGTTAAAATTAAGTTAATTACTTCGCTACTTAATACGTGTAAACTACCCATTATTAGATTCGATTCTATTCTACTTGTGCACTTGTCTACTAAATCGTTAACTTACCACTTATGACTTAATAGCTGATAAGTGACTGTTTACACACAGAAATTTACTTAAAATTTAGTTAAAATTAAGTTAATTACTTCGCTACTTAATACGTGTAAACTACCCATTACAGGACTGACAAGCTGCGAATAGTAGCTTGATGCAAGGACTTTTTTGTTTGCTCCGATTGTATTCATTTGGGAAAGTTGTGCGTGGTTGTGCAGCCTCATTACTATGTCAACCATTTGCCGCTATTCAGCGAATAAATATTCACCTGTATATGAATGATTTGTGTGCTTTATGTGTTTTAGTACCACTCATGATGTCACAACGACGACATCGACGGTCAAATCTCACATAGCTGATGATCCTGGAGTGTCAACTGCTGCGCCCGCGCCGGGGCAAGACCTGGATCACCTGGCGAATGCCATCAATGAATTCGGCTTAAAGCTGATGACGACCATGATGAAACAGAAGACAGATGAGAACATAGTTATATCACCTGCAGGAATTGCTGGTAATTTTATTCTATGGATCGTTCTTCACTGCTTTCAAATGATTTATTTATTCTTAAAGTAAGTAGGTTCATATATAACGACTCGTAAATCCTACATACGTGTAAAGTTTTTTTATCTATAGTAGTGTCTACCTACTAGAAGAAATTGATATAAAGAAATACGTCGCCTTTGGTTATTTTTTTTGTTGTCTCTTTTTCATAAAATAAGGTCACCTATAGTATAACGTGCTACTTTATTAGTGCCCGATATTTTAGTCAGTGCTTCCACTCCTGATTCTGATAAACTTTCCCCAAGGAACCCATAGTGAAATCGCAAAATTTTTTTTGGACTCTTCATACAAATTAATCAGCAGAGCGGCCAAATTAGTATGAAGAGTCCAAAAATTTTTTTGCGATTTGACTATGGGTTCCTTGGGGAAAGTTGATCAGAATCAGGAGTGGAAGCACTGACTAAAATATCGGGCACTAATAAAGTAGCACCTTATATATGTACCTATATAAATTAGGAACTAATGGTATTATGTTCACTGTCGATGTGAATTTACGCTGATGCTGAAGGACTTTTGATATATGTATGTATTATGTATGTGATCATAATTAACTAATAACACGGAGTTTTATCTTCCTTTTGACGGCATCGGCATAGGTTGTTTGTATTATGTATTGTGTAATTTTGCATATTCACATGTTCTTAATTATTATTTCTTTTCTTATCTGTATCACAGATTAGATAATTGAATCTAAAAATTTGTTAAATAGGTACTGAGAATACGTGAGTCAATCTACCTAAGATTGACACAAATACACATTTATGCTTACTTTACAGGTTTATTAGCAATGACACTTTTGGGTACTGTTGGAGTATCGTACGATGAGCTCACAGAAGCGCTCGGATTTTCCCAAGGTAAGCTTTACCAAGATGACAATGTGAAGTAGGATTGAAATAGCTTGAAAAACCACATTATTACATCCATACGGTACAAACGACAAAATACTTAAAAATTAAAGGAATTAATACGAGTAATTCAAGTCAACGTTTTCCTGTTTCGGATGCGTGATGAATAGTACAATGCGGATTGATGTTTTTTAGCAGATATGTATGTACGTGTGTTAGGCAGAGGAAAACTTTATTACCATACGTCATATACAATATTATGCAGTCAAAACTTAATATCAGTTATTACTTTTCAGATATTTTGACAAATCGAAAAAATCACCAGCAACTAGGCGATTTACTGCGTGCCCTCAACGCGAATGATTCCGCTGTACAAACGTCGTACGCAGACGCCATTTTCGTGGACACACACACGATGATCCGCAACGTATACCGCGACTATCTCAAACGGATATACGGCGGGGAAGCCTTGTCGGCAGAGTTCAAAGACGCCAGCAAGGCAAAAGATTTAATTAATGAGTAAGCAATACGTTCCTAGCCTAGGTATTTATAAAAGGTGTGTGCTAATTAAAGAGGATTTTTTCTCATTGTTGTCGTACTCAAATGGTATGGTATTAGAGTACTTGATATTTTTGCGACTTTTTTTAATGAATAAAAACAACATAGATCATGAAACGATTAGGCAGGTAGATAAAAAAGTTTGAAGTAAGAAATAAGTAGCAAATAGCGATTTCATCCCTGTCAGAACATTAAAAAAACCTAATACTCGTAATGGCCTTATATAATCTTGTGACCTCGCAAAAACAAGTTTTCCTTGCGAGAGACATCGCACCAATGTAAGTCGCACTGAGATCATAAGGTAGGATGGTTAAAATATAGTTTTTTGCAATATTTACCTTTTTAATGGGGTAATAATTTCAATTAATAATAATAACGCACTGACCTACAGCCGACTGTGCTTCTGCTGGAGTAGCATCTGCCACTTCGCCTAGCGCGAATTGGTCAGAGTAGCCCAAATTTATATTTCTGCATGATAATAATAATAATATCTGGGACGAATCACACACGGTCATCTGGCCCCAAACTAGGATTCCCTGTATCTTGGGAACCAGAGACTGATATACATACACATATACTTTTAAATACATACATATATAGATATAATACACCCAGACTCAGAGCAAACAATTCTGCTCATCACAAAAAAGTTTGCCCTGTGTGGGGATCGAACCCACAACTCTCGGATCAGAGGTCAGGATCGCTAATCACTTAGCCACCGAGTCAGTCAATTGAAATTGAAATTACAGAACTGAAACGATATTTATTTTCATAGTTTAAACATCTATACTCTATTATCGTGCGTTTGAAACTTTAAAGGGTTACGCACTTTTTAACACCTGTATATAAGGAAGTTCTGTCTGAAGACGGTCTGAAGTTCGGCTTCATATTTGGTATTCCCGAATTTCGGCAGCTGAATTTCTTTATCAAAGTAAGTAATACATTTTCAAATTTTAACGAAATTAACAGAAACATCTGGAGGGGTTTACAACTTCCAATAGTCGTGATTTTTAAATCGTGCAAATCATATCAAAATCAACCGTTCGCTACCGAACCAAAGTCCGGTTGAGCCATGATCCGCACCGAACTTCGGCAAAAGTAACAAAAGCACGTATTTAGGTAAAATAATATTTGAGGTAAAGTAATTACATCATATTTTAATTATAAATAAAATGATTAATGAATAAGACTTATATTCGCAGTTTTCCTGTATTTTTTATTTTTAGCATCCATTCACATAGTACCTATCTAACAATATATCAAACACACATTATACTAAGAAAAGCTAACCAACTATTTATTTTACAGTTGGGTGAAAGTGAACACTAACGGGAAAATAGAGGATTTTCTGAGTGAGCCATTGCCGTCCAACACGAATGTGGTACTACTCAGTGCGCTCTACTTCATAGGAAAATGGCAAACGCCTTTTGTTCCGGAATACACAAGAAAGTTAGTAGGTATTTACATTAGGTCAACACTCGGTTAAAGCGGTGCGGTGGTCGAAAAATTAAAATGGGTTCGCCTCGCCCAAACATGAAAATGCGCAACGGTAAACAGTTACTATAATTGACCACGCTGAATACGTTAAAAACAACCGACTTCAATCGCAACAACTCCAATTTTGATATGTTTTTGTTGATTTTCTCAAAAACCGCTGAATCGATTTCGATAAAATTTATATGGGACCACCTGTGAAGTCTACCCTTTTAAAAAAAAGAATTTTCCAAATCGGTTCAGGCGTATTCGAGTAATCGGTGAACATAGATAAAAAAAAAGATTACGACGAATTGAGAACCTCCTCCTTTTTTTGAAGTCGTTTAAAAATAGGTACTACATTAAGAAATTGAACCTCATTATGAAGTACTATTGGTTTAGTTTACTGCGAAAAGGATAACGTATGGTAGTCATAACGATCTTGGTGGTTTGAAATTACCGTTTTCAGATAAAAAACGGGTACATTTTTTCAATTGTGTTTTAGCATACATATAAATGTGTATGTATGTATGAACACTTTATTGCACACAAGGAGAACATTACAAAATAAAAATGACTAAAACTATGTGTACAAAGGCGGTCTTATCGCTAAGAGCGATCTCTTCCAGACAACCCTGGGTAAAGAAATGAAAATACAGGACAATATCAACGATAGTGCATTCATGGGAATGTGATTATCCAAATATTATTTTCATCTCTTAAAATCCATTTTGAATAATTTCAGTATTGTTTTTTTTTGTAATTACTTAATTTTCATTTTTTCAGAATGGAATTCAACAAAGGTAGCAAGAAAGTCCTAACAGACTTTATGTTGAATGGAGGCCAGTTTAACTATACGTTTTCTATAGCGGATGGTAGGTAAATACCTAAACAAACAGGGTATCTGTTTATTCGCTGAAAACAGGCAAACATAGGTGTGTCTCATGAAACAGAACAACGTTCTCCAACTTTCTTACTTGTATAATCAGAGAAAATAATTTCTTTAACTTCCCAAACTGTGACAACTTCTGATCGGTCGCTATGCAAATTTTGTACGAAATGTTACAAAAAGCTTCGACTGTGGTCCTTGAGGAAAGTTAGTTTCTTGAATAGAATCTGTAAATCGCCGCTTGTCAGCGAATAAGAAGTTACTCTGTATTCTTGCTTTAAACTAAACAATAAAACAGGAATAAAATATTTCAAATGTTTCAATATTCTCATTGTTAAAATTTCAGGTTTTCACATAGTAGCTCTACCTTACAAAGACTACTCAACAACCATGTATGCTCTTATGCCTCGTTTCCCACAGCATATGAGTATTACAAAGCTCATGGATAAGCTCGATTATAAGCAAATAAATGATGCAATCAATAAAATGACTGTGCAAAACTGTCTTATAAAATTCCCAAAAATGGAACTGAAAAGTCGAATAGATTTAGAAAATGCCCTAAAAGCTCTTGGAGTAAAATCGATATTTTCTCCGACTGAATCCAATTTTGCTCTAATGGTGGATTCTAATGCTATATCAAATAAAACTGATGAGGAGTTGATAGTGAGAATAAACGAAGCCCATGAAGAGGCAAGGGTTTTAAAAGATATCGTGAACAGTCTGCCCAACCCTGGAGTTTATGTGGATTCAGTGTTACATGATGTGAAGATTACTATAGATGGTAAGCTTAACAAATATATTTTTTATTCATGATGGTAACAGGCGCGGATCCACTGTTGTGGGCTCGCTTTGCTCGCGTCTTTTTTATATAAATTATTCAATACACTTTACTGCCTGATTAATTACATTGTGTGCTACATTATTAATGTGAGGTATTTCATTTCATAAATTTGTAATCTACAGTACACTCATAATAAAAAAATCAAGAACCCCCCCCCCCTCCCCCTCCGAAATCTTGTATCCGTGCATGTGTAAACGTCTCCTTTGTAAAAATTGCATTGTAAGAGTTCGACTTACGTTTGGTCGATTTTCGGGTGGTCGTGACCACAACCTTTTTTGAGGGCTCGATCCGCGCCTGGATGGTAAGCCCTTCGCATTATCGCACCTGGTGGTAAGTGATGATGATGCTTAGAATGGAAGCGGGCTTACACATCACTGCCATTAACATTGATGTTTGGCGGCAAGACAATACAGATAAGATGGTGGTAACTAGTCAGGCGGACTCCGAAAATGCCTACTTACAAACGACCGCCTCCGTGGCCTAGTGGCTTGTCCGCTCGCTTCACATCAGGAGGCCGCGGGTTCGATTCCCGGCGGAGTCCAACTTTGTAGAACTCGGTTTGGTTGGTGGTAGGGCATTTTCTGAGCCTGCCTAGCTAGCTACCACCATCTTATTGCCGCCAAACTCAATGTTAACAGCATTGATGTGTTGCGGCATGAAGATAAGATAGTCAGTTCCCCATTGCGTTGGGGACTCTTGGTAAGCCCGCTTTCATCTTCGGCATCATTATCACTTACCACCAGGTGAGATGATGCCAAGGGCTTACCAATTGAGGGGAAAAAAAAAGAACCAAACCGAGTCCTACAAAGTTGGACCCCGCCGGAAATCAAATCCGCGACCTCCTGATGTGAAGCTTATAGACTATAGCCACTAGACTACGGAGGCGGTTAAAATATCTTCTGCAAAATAACTATTTTCATAATATCTACCTTCAAAACAAGGTATCATATCCCACGATGGATAGGTAGTGCCGAGTTAGCATTATAATTATAGATATGTAGAAAATGGAAAGAGGGTATGCTTTATACAAAATGAGTTAGCTGTCGAACCATTTTCGCTGCTGGGACACGAGCCCCTTCCTATACCTCGGGAAGTAAATAAGTGCTGTCCTGAGTTTTGTGTTCTTGTCTGCTTGCCCTTTGGCATAGCATAGTCCATCTCCAACTTTTTCCATTCGTTCTATTCTGTGCTTGTCTTGTCTAAGTTTTCCCTGCTACTTTTACTATATGTCATCTTTTGTACAGTCTTTTTCGCGTTTCCCATTTCTAGGGTACCATGTTGTGATAGTTTTGCTCCATTTTTCTGGTCCTCTCATAACATGACCGGCCCATCTCCACTTTGTTTTTTTTTTCTTACCTATACCCTATACTTATATCAAGTTAACCTTTTTTGTTCCAGAATTCGGGACGGAAGCTACCGCAGTAAGCAGTGTTGCGTTGGCACGTACATTGCAAACATTCTATGCTAACTCGCCTTTCTATATTTTCATACGCGATGAAAAAACTAAACTCGTCACTTTCAGTGCCGTTATAATGGACCCTTCCGATACAACTATGGATGCAGAGATTTAGTAATAGTAATATATGAGATCAACAAATTTAAACGAATGATATGCAGACTGATGATGAATGTACATGGATGGATGGCGGATGGCCAGTAAACAAGTTCCTATGAAACTATGCATTTACCATATTGTATAGAAATATTATCTCATCATAGTAATGGGCCGAATGTGTAATTTGCGGAAGTTCTGTTCGGTTAGTGACATGATTCGCACGATTAATAAATGACGATTATTGAGCGCTGTGAACATCTCCAGATGCTTCTGTTAATTTCGTTAAAATAAGAACTACTGTCATGATACCTTCGAGCCATACAATGCATGTTATGAATAAATTAAGTGAAAATAAAGAAACTAAGTCAAAGAAAACTACTACAGATCCTGATTCTTGTGTTAACATTATTTCAAATTATTTAGAGCACATTTGAGAAGTGATGAAAAACAATTATAACTGTTGAAATATGTAGACATTGCAACTTTGTACTGAATTTTGGCATGGTGAACTGAACTTTGGCAATATCGAATATGGACACGAACTTCGGCCTATCTCTATTCCGTACTATTCATATCCCATATAATTTATAAGTAAAACTATGTACTCTTCACTTATTTCACATTTATTTTTAGTGATTTAGATTACATATTAGACATATATTTGTTAACTTAGGTTTAATAATATTTTAAACATAATTATACGTATTTACAAACAAAGTAAAAATACAGATTTATTTACAGACTACAATGGAATGAATATTACCTATCTGTTTCCCTTCATCTTTTCTATCCGGTCGTGGAGAGTTTGTTTCCACTGATCTTCAGATATGCTCTGCGCCCAGTCAGGTATGGCATCTTGGGGTAAAGCAAAGTTTGCCATCGCAGACATCACCTACAAGAAATAGAACAAGTAATTACATAATTTGGAGGTTTGGATTGAAAGATTTAAAAGTAAAAATAAAGAAAAGACTTTTTTATATATTATATACTATCTTCTCTGCATTTTAAGTTAAACTTGTCTGTAAGGTTCTAAAGAAATGAATTGTTTGGGAATCAATCTGGGATCACAAATAATTATAAGGTCTTCTAGAATTTGATTATGAGTAACAAACTACTAAAACAGCCATTTTTAATTGAAAACATTTAACCCTTTTTAAAATCTAAAATAATTTTTTAGAACAATGTTTTTATTCTGTAAAATAGTCAAAAATATAACACCTAATAGCTACCCAGTTGGTATGTTCATAGACATAACATAATAGGAAAATGTGTAACATTATCCTGAGGAATATCAAAAAATAAAGAAAAAATGTTGATGTTTTATTTTTGAATATTCTACAAAATTCATATTTATGAATATTTTACATTGGTGATTAAAAATTTGAAATCTTGGTTAGCCTGTACCAAATATGGATAATAAAAAATTGATTAAACCTTTTTAACCCTTTGACCGTCACAGTCTACTATAGCCAACAACGCTTTTTTGTGCCACACACACAAGGTTTTGAGATTTTCATACATTTTCGTTGCACGATTTCTCATAGCGTAGTGTGGCGAAAATGGAAACAGATGTACCTTACTCTGCCCCAATCTACAGTTCTCACTGACTTGACCTCATGATGATCTCAATCCCCAATCCTTGGGCTTACGACATGAAAGAAGAAGCGTGGCGGTCATAGGGTTAATAGTCTTGCAGATATAATAAATAACTAAGAAGTCTAAAAACTATTATACTTATACGAGGTTTTTAAATTGATAACATTACATGTAAGCAAAATAAAAATTGATAATAATTTATATTGTACCTGCTGGGCTCTCTCACTGTCCATTTGTATTGGGTCTACAGGGCGTGGACCACTCCACACCTCCCTAGTCAGTGCTGTCTCCATAGGTTCAATCGTTGGCACGTCACTTCTTGGCATTTGACTGTTACTTGGTGTCTGCCAACAAAAAATATCTTTACATCAGCAGGGTATGATCAAGGTATACTTCTTTCTTAGCTTTGCACCGGTATCAGACATGGGAGCACTTTGGTTGTGGTTCACTTAAGTAAGAAGGCTGCTTAATATTCCAACCAGTACTTTCCCTATGTTAAAAAGGTAATCTCTGTGTCAGTAATTACCTCATCCACTTCGTCATCAGATTCTCTGTCCGAATGGACAGCGTCGGGTGCCTGCGGCAGCGGCTCGTAGCCGAAGTTCTCATGCTGGTCGTCGTCGCTGTCTTCGGCGTGGACGTTCATCAGCTCAAAACGTGGGGGTGGCGTCAGCTCCTGGGGGCTGCTCTCCGGCGGGTCGGGACCGTCGCACACCATCCCTGGATACGACTTGCTTGGCAGACGTGGGTAGTGTATCTATAGTAAAGAGATGGCTCAGCTTTAGAATATGCAACACCACAGATTGAGTTGATATTTTTTTTGTAGGTAGGGGTTACTTAGGTGTATCGTTTCCCAAAATTTCACGGTGCGGAGCGCAGTACTTTTTGAGATATGATTTTTTGAAAATTACGTATTTTCAGGTGAAACTATGCAAAAACAGACGCCATGACAGCAAAAGTTTCGTTTTATGCATTTGTAAACGTCAAAATTACGCATCAATGTGACATAACGTGCGGCATAATAATGATATTTCGGATGAAAAGTTAAGTGTCAAGGAACGTAATTTTTACGAAGGTTGTTCCGAAACATACGAAACTGAGTAGCACCCCTCTTGAGTTAATTTAGGTTCACTTTTGTGTCACAGATCCGAATCGGAGCACCCCGATTCCACGTAGTCTTGTCTGTCACACAACTAGAGTGTTTTTTAAAAGCGCGGAGCCAGAAGCTCGCGCAGGAGGTCCTGAGCGGAGCATGCACTCGAGAGCGAGCGTAGCGAGGGGGGGAGGTGGCGAGCGAAGCGAGCCGGCGACCTCCCGAGTGGAGCGATGGGCGAGAGTGCTAGCGGAGCGAAAGGGGCGACGTAGCGAGTCTTCTGGCGGAGCCCACGCGTTTTCTCATCGTTTTTACCGACATAACCTCAAAAAAAAAAATTTTCTTTTTTCGCGTCTCCGCACTTTGGGGAGGGGTGGGGAGGGTTACCCCCCTCCCCCCAACCCCCCTCACCTCCCCTCCCCCTCCTCTGCGGTGTTGCATATTCTAAAGTGCTTCCAAAGAGATTGCTATCACTCGGATTGACAGTGGCTTTTGGGGCGAGGATTCTATTCTACACCAAACCAAACCAAACCTAGACGCACAAAAACAATTACGAAATAGTAATTTTACCCTTACAGCAGTATAAACTAATCACCATACACAATTCTCTCAAGTGTGAAAAGAGCAGACTCATCTCAAGTAAATATTACGTGATTTTAGAACGGGGCCTAGTTATGCAACGAGCATGGACCATGGAACTATTACGTACTATGGCATGGACGTACTATTCAAACTGGACTGAGCACTTTGCAAGGAAAAGGTGACGACAGAGAGGTTTAACTAGAGCCCTGCATTTCTTTCTAAGTAGGGTGACCAAACTATACAATAGTTTGGGAATAAGATTTAAATAATAATAAACCACCCGAAAAGGTAGTTTTCTTAATATTGGAATCTTAGCTAGATTATTGTAATTTCATTAAAAGGATGGTGATAAGAATAAATAATAAATCACTAGTATAAAGATTCCGATATGAATTAATACAGAAATGTTGTAGCTAAGAAGGATGTGAGTATAATAGGGAATTAGAGCATCATTAGGACTAATTGTGCGCCAGCAGCGGAATTTGTGCGTCTTACAATTTCGGAGATATTCATAAAAAAACGATTCCGCCAGGGTAACGTTCCCTCAGCGGCATAATTTTTAAAAAGACGGTCTAGCTCATAACAAAGTACATGACTGAGTAGCTTTCGTTGTGTTATAAATGTGCGCAAATAGCGGAATTTGTGCATCTTACGGTTTTCGAATTATTCAAGATTCCGCTGCAGTAACGTTTTTGTGTTTTCTGTATCTCGAAAACGGCTGATAGAAGAAAATTAAAAAAAAAACCACTAGTACACCTTAATTTGTGCGTAATTTGAACAATGTTAGTTTTTTGAAAATTATGATATTTTTTTAGTAAATTATTTGTTTAAAAAATTCTAATTTAAAAGGAAACGAGTGAAGTTACAATCGAATAAAGAGTACTTAAATATTCCTCTAGTAGACCTTAATAATGTCTGTAACTGTGGATTGTATTATCCAGTCAATTAGTGAACTTACGAAATTATGTTACCGAAATTTTAAAGATTGAATTCAGTGCTCCCATAAGACTCTGTAATATGAAATTTTACATAAAATTAGAGCGTCCTGCTAGCAAGCTTTCCTGTAAGTTTCAGCTTTGAATAACGTTGATTTAAAAAGATTTACCCAAAAGAAGAAAGAACGAACATTTTCCCTATAACCCGACCAAATTAGAATGTATACGAAAAAGCGGCCGCGCCATACAATAAGGTAACCTTCCTAAATTGATAGCATACAACCAGAACTAATTGGACAATTAAGCAGAAAAATTTTTGTTATGATATTTATAAATGTTTTAATATTTGGCGTCGTATTCAAATTAACTAAAATCGGGTAACATCGACAAGTTAAACAAGAAATTTTTTGATGTATCGGCATAAAACTCAAAATGTTTAAGTAGATGCTTTACACATGCTTTTATTTTTACTTCCTAGTACCATAGAACAAATACCATACCATAGAATAGCATAGACGTAATTAGTACTTTATTACCTCTATGTGTTGAGGTATATTTCTCACAAAACAGGTATAATCAAATCAATGCTTTGTTAATTTCTGATCAAAGTGTTTATCTTATCGCTTTGAACTCAGCTGCGCTCCTCGCACAGGTAGCCCTCGGGGCACGGGCACAGGGAATGAGCTCCCCCCGTCACACGAGTTCCCGTGTTTTCAAAACCCGTCCACCCCGCAGTGTGACCATTTGTGGCAGATTTGGCTACTAAATTTTAACTCTGGCAGAATAAGCTGACGATTTAAAAAAGTGTCAGAATTTGGCAATTTTCAAGGAAATACTTTTATATTTCCTTGAAATTGCAAAAAAATTAAATAAATAGCAATAGAAAAGTTATATATTTTTTTATGACTTGCTTGCTAGAAAATAATTATAATAAGGTACTGAGCTAGCAACTTTTGTTTCATACAAGATAGTACGGGATTTTCCGTTTATTAATTTTTAAGTAGGTAAACCATATACATAATTATCCATAATATCGGGGTTCCACGTAGTGTAGCAGATTTTAGCAGATCTCTTCTTTCTTCTCTCAAAACTGTTCATTGTTTCAGACTTCTTTTTTATTTCAACCTTCTCGAACTATTAATCAGTATGCTAGAAACTAAACACTACTTAATGTTGCATTTTTTTTATCCTCTATTGGTAAGCCCTTGGCATCATCTCACCTGATGGTAAGTAATGATGACGCCAAAGATGGAAGCGGGCTTATCAAAGAATCCCCAACGCAATGGGGAACTGGCTATCTTCATGCCGGAACACATCCGTGCTGTTAACATTTATGTTTGGCGGCAAGACTTAGATAAGAAACTTACTATCTAAAAATCTTATTACAAGTGTCTTTTATAATAGCTTCGTCCCGGCCGCTATACGAGTACGTAGTTACTAAGAAAACAATCGTCAATAAAACATTTGCACGCAACTGTACTTACAAAGCTTCCTTCAATATACCTTTCATTTAAGAAGGTTACCCTTTTGTATGGCGCGGCCGCTTTCTCGTATACTATACATTCTAATTTAGTCGGGTTATAGGGAAAATGTTCGTTCTTTCTTCTTTTGGGTAAATCTTTTTAAATCGACGTTATTCAAAGCTGAAACTTACAGGAAAGCTTGCTAGCAGGACGCTCTAATTTTATGTAAAATTTCATGTTACATAGTCTTATGGGAGCACTGAATTCAATCTTTAAAACTTCGCTAACTTAATTTCGTAATTAAATGGTATATCTCACTAATTGACTGGATAATACAATCCAGAATTGCAGACATTATTAGGGTCTACTAGAGGAATATTTGAGTGCTCTTTATTCGATTGCAACTTCAATCGTTTCCTTGTAAATTAGAATTTCCTGATTTTATAAACAAATTATTTACTAAAAAAATATCATAATTTTCAAAAAACTAACATTGCTCAAATTACGCACAAATTAAGGTGTACTAGTGTTTTTTTTTTTAATTTCTTCTATCAGCCGTTTACGAGATACAGAAAACACAAAAACGTTACTGCAGCGGAATCTTGAATAATTCGAAAACCGTAAGATGCACAAATTCCGATATTTGCGCACATTTATAACACGACGAAAGCTACTCAGTCATGTACTTTGTTATGAGCTAGACCGTCTTTTTAAAAATTATCCCGCTGAGGGAACGTTACCCTGGCGGAATCGGTTTTTTTATGAATATCTCCGAAATTGTAAAACGCACAAATTCCGCTGCTGGCGCACAATTAGTCCTAATGATGCTCTAATTCCCTATTATACTCACATCCTTCTTAGCTACAACATTTCGCTGGCGTAATGGACACAGATTTATGAAGTATTTCGCACGCACAGACGGCTGTCATAGATTTAAAGGTTATGATAATAAGTATACAGGTTGTTGTTTTGGTCGACAACGGCCTTCTAAGGGATGAAAGTACAAAAAATACTTGTTCTGAAAATACCTATAATTTTTTTTTTATAAATTGATTCTACTGAAAAAATGACCTACAAATTTTCCTAAAATTATCAAAACGCATGTTCGCGCAGTCAGTCAATGACGGCCGGCTCATTCTAGAATTTTCCTACAAAAAGGTCAATGACACTTACATGAACCTGTCGGGAGAAGTATTCCAAGATAGCTTCTTCCTTGAACTCTTGTCTACTTTGGGCTCTATCTCGAGCATGGGATGTTTTTTCGGTAGAAAACGATTTGCGGAGTTTGTAAATAATGTTTTTATTACGTAACACATTACGGCGGCACGACGTCACTCCAAATAACTCCAAATCTCACACACTCGACTTGATTTACACCACACGAAAAACATTTCGATAGTCGTGAACTGAGCGATGTATTAACAACTACATCGCTCAGTTCACGACTATTGAATAAAGACTTGTTCCTGATCATAGCCGTAGCGTAAGTTCACGCGCAGAGGCGCTTGCTCTCGCTAAGAAAAAGGAACGCGGGTTCGGCGCGGAGGCATGCAGCAGACTGCCTGCGCCGCCCGCGGCGCTGCCGCAGTCAGGACCCCTCGCGCACCCCCGCACACCTCGCGTCGTTGCTAGGCAACCATTCATTGTTAAAATACGTTACGCACGGAAACAAGGATACCATAATTAATTATTTTCTAAGATTTACTTATGAAAATTTAAGGTGCCATTTTTATATTTTTTTTGGCATCAGTATCATGTATACTATCACCCCTGAAAAGCTCGTTGTCGACCAATACAACACCCTGTATATATGATAATATAGTCCCGTCCCGTCTTGTCCTGTCTTATAAAAACCTGCGCCAGATAAAATTGTTTTCTTTCTTTTTTTATCGTGCTTTTCACCTGAGAAAAAAACGTTTTTTACATCTCTAGGCCAATCCCAAGAACAACAATCATACAGCTTTATAAATCTTATTCTAGTCAAGGGTCAGCCTGCTTTCTAAGTATTCAAGTAGTTCTTTTAATTGATCATTCGTTTTTTTAGCAGACAAATAAAAAAACTAATACTTTCAATTTTTTTTATATTTAGGTAAAATAGTTTTCTACTTTCACACTCTATTGGTATCTACTTTTAGTCTTAGGTTCTGTGTAAACATGGTCACCCTACTTTTTATGATCAGAGAATTCATCTTTGAAATGAGAAATACGTCCAATCTATAAAAAGAATTCCACAGTTATCATAGGTCTCACTTTTGCAGCCTTTTACACAACAAACTTTCACTATTTTTCTACTTTTTTTTCACATTTTACGAAAATATAACGAGCGTGCTATCAGTCACCATAATTACGTAACACTATGCAATCACCAGGGATGCCAGTAAAAAAAAATGAAATATGACTAAATTATTTTCAAACACTGTGTCATTGGTTAAATAAGAACTAAATAATATAACAGTGGTAACGGCATCTAAAATATTGTCGAATTATTATAATTTCATAAAATTACATCGATGTATTGTAATATATGTCAAGTTACTTCTTATAATATAATCTACCATTGCGTAACTTTATTGCGTAATAGCAACTGTGCGAGCGGGACACAGGGCTCTAGTTTGATCCTGTCACTTGGCACGTTTTCTCTACTTGGGCACATGACAACTATAATGTGTTTTATTTTTGTGGGTTAGGGTTTAGTTTCTATAAAAAGCATTTTCAGAGTACTCAGTCCAGTTTGGCTAGTATGTCCATGGCAACGAGTCGTTCCGCGGAAAACAGGGTTGCCACACGTACAAGAATTGTGACTCCTCCGGTGTTGCGGGTGTCCATGGGCGGCGGTTATCGCTTACCATCAGGTGATTCGTCTGCTCGTTTGCCACCTATCACATAAAAAAAAAACCTGTATATTTACGAAATATAGGTTACCTTTTGAAGTTTGTGAGCGTTCATTTAGAATCCTTATGATCGAATTTTGATATTCTGATTATGCCAATAAATAGTGCCTAAATAGTAACAAATGGTGCCAAAAGGAAAAAATAAGTGCTATCGTAGTTTAGAGAAAATCGACTTTTTCACTGAGGCTGCTAGCGAAACGTTCCGCTGGCAGCCTTAAATCTGGAACCTAGCGATGGGCGTTTTAAAACGTAAATAGTTTCTGTAACTATGTATTGGGGCAATAACCGAAATACGGTATTCGGTATTACGAAAACTACGTATTTCCCGAAACTATTTATTGGGAACAACTGAGAAGCATGTTTCAAATCTCAAGTTATTGCAAGTCATGCATTATTTGACAAGAGTGTCCCTTTCTCACTTACGAGGTTTGCAAAAGACCGTCCTGCTATCAAAGAATAATTGCTCGTGCGGAAGTGTTTCAGAACACGCACGAGCAACGAAAAAACACAGGAGTACGTTCCAAGTGTACGTTCTGACAGCACCGGTTCGGCCTGACAACAGGACGGACTATATCAAATCTCGAAAGTGTGAAAGGAACAGCAATATAACACAATACCATGTTTACCACCATAACGCGATAACACCGATAACCACAGATAACTGGTAACGTAGAAATACCAATACCCTTCAATACCAGTATCGTTGTCTCGGTCGCCGATACATAGTTATTAAAATAAATAGTTTCAAAACCCGTTATTGGGTACTGATAACCAGTTACGTTTCGGTATTGGAAAATCGCGTACCGACCCACCTCTACTGGAACCAAAGAACTACTGCACCAATGGGGAAGAAAAAACAAAGCTATTTGCAGATGGCGCTACGGACGCTTGACTATAGACTATACTAACTTCAAATAACATTTGAACACAAAAGTAGATACCAGTAAAATTAATTCTACGATATAAACAGGTATAAAAACATTATACAATACATACATAGATCTAATACTGTAAGGTAGATACATAATATAATTATAATACATACATAAGTGAAATAAATAAATATATACATAGCTCAATCAAGGAACTTTGTTATTTTTAATATTGATGTTCGTAAGAATTTAGAGTTGTTTCCAAAAAACAGTGACAGGCATAATTTTAACCTGAGAAATATAAATAATATTGAAGTTGCTTATTCGAGACTGAGTAAGGTAAATAAGTCGTTCATGGGGCAGTGTATAAAATTTTACAATAAAATACCTGAAAAAGTAACAAGTTTATCCGAAAATAAGTTTAAAACTTATGTAAAGAAATGCCTGTGTTCAAGAGGATATTATAAAACCATAGATTATGTAAATGACAAAGATGTGTGGACATGTATAGATCCTCCAGCTCATAGCTTTAGCACAGATTTTATAATACTAACGTACAGATACCTCATGTCATACAACGAAATGCGACTGCCGTAACTCGGGCTATTCTTCGGGCTATTTTTTTCACTCATTGAGAGCTACCGCTACTAGCGACATCTAGGGCGCGGGCTATAAATGAAGACATTCTGGTTGCTTACCTGTAGTTTCATTTGCTTCTGTTGATTTTTTTTTGCACATAACCTACTAGTATTATATTATCTGTGATATTACTAAATAAAAATACATAATTTGAAATATGAAAAACAAAACGTAAACCACCCATTACGTTTTTCAATTGTATTGTATCAGCGCCATCTATCAATTCACGCTATAAACTGGTACTCAACTAGTACGTGTCATTCCTCAACTCTGACAAGTTAAGACGAAAGTAGTTTTGATATGCATCGCCGTGATCAGATAATTTGTAGTAATTGATAATAAAGTGCATTATCGGCCTTTGTCATACTTTTTGGTTATTACAATAATCAAAACACTTATTTTTAGCAACTTTATGGGTTTTTTCTTCGTTTTGCATGAACTTCGATTACAAATCGATACCTGTCGTGCCATCTATTGATATTTTAATGAACTAAGGTTTTCGTTGTATGCAATGAGACCCCGTGGCTTTAGTAATAACATCAACTGTAATAGCTATTAAGTTTTTATTTCAAAAAATGTGTTGGGGCGAGTTTCTTTTGGGCTCGACGTTTCTTCTTGCGAAGTGTTAGCGGAGCGAGAAGAAACGTCGTACAAGTCGTACAAGTTCCGAGTGGTAGGAACTTTGTACTAGGTCGAAAAATATGACGATTTAAAAGTATGTGTAAAGCATCTACTTAAATAAAAAAGATTTTTGATTTGATTTTGATTTGATTTGATTGTTAATATCCCCAGTGCTTCAGTAGGCTGGATTTGAAAGAGGATACAGAAGGGCTGGTCCTAACATCAATGGGCAGGCTATTCCAAAGTCGCACAGCATGCACCGCTAATGAATCGGTGTACGTCTGGGACCTGTGTAAGGGAATCACTAAGGAAAGATTGGTTCTCGAACGCAGGCGATCCCCCGAGGCGGTGCGGAAATAAAATTTATCACGAAGATAAGAAGGAGCATTAGAGGAGAAGAGAGCGTTATAGAGAAGAGTCAGAACGCTTACATCTCTGCGAAGACGAACTGGTAGCCAGTTCAGTTTGGACCGGAATTCCGAAACATGGTCGTATTTGCGCAAATCGTAGACAAACCTAATACACTGGTTTTGAAGGCGTTCCAGTTTATCAAATAGTTCTTCATTTGCGTCCAGAAATGCAACATTGAATGTATTGGATGAATGTATTAAAATCAACTTATTTTTGGTTCGGAAGAAGAAATTACATATAACAAGGGAATGAGCTCTAGGCATGAGTCCGATATATCAAAACGTAACTAAAACCGGATATGAGGATCATATCATAACATATCGATATGGCAGTTTTTAATATCGGATATTAGTAAAACTGTATATAGGTTAAGTAACCCGCGAAATACAAACTCCCGCAACCCAAGCATATGATATCAAATGTATGGATATATTCGCTTTCTCTCTTTGTCTCTTTCTAACAAAAATACATTTCATTAGTGCGAAAGAAATGCAGCAAATATTGAACTAGGGCGGACATCAGCGGATGATAGGCGAATTGACCATTATGGTTATTGCAATACGGTTAAGTTTGGACTTGATAACGCGTGAGTCTGTGTTTCCGTTCGTTTTCTAAACAAATAGATAAGTTACGTTTGAAAAACGATTAATATCGTGCTACCCATATCGATATCTGAAAACGGTGATATCGATATGAGAACTTTATATCGGTTACAATCCCGTTTTCCAAAATAACTGATAACGCCCATGTCTAATGAGCTCCCCCCCGTCGCGTCGCGCGAGTTCCCGTGTTTTCGAAACCCGTCCGCCCCGCAGTGTGACCATTTGTGGCAGATTTCTGCCATTTGGGCAGATTTGGCTACAAAATTTTAACTCTGGCAGAATAAGCTGACGATTTAAAAAAGTGTCAGAATTTGACAGTTTTCAAGGAAATACTTTTTTTTAAATAGCAATAGAAAAGTTATATATTTTTTTTATGATTTGCTTGCTAGAAAATATTTTTAATTTTATTATTTTTATTAGGCAAAGTAGTATGGGAATTTCCCGTTTATTAATTTTTAAGTAGGTAAACCATATACATAATTATCCATAATATCGGGGTTCCACGTAGTGTGGCAGATTTTAGCAAATCTATTCTTTCTTCTCTCAGAACTCATTGTTTCATTCTTGCTACCTTCTGTACTAGTTATTCTTCTTTTTAATTTTTTTTTAACCTTCTCGAACTATTAATCAGTATGCTAGAAACTAAACACTACTTAATGTTGCATTTTTTTATCCTCTATTGGTATGCCCTTGGCATCATCTCACCTGATGGTAAGTAATGATGACGCCGAAGATGGAAGCGGGCTTATCAAAGAATCCCCAACGCAATGGGGAATTGGCTATCTTCATGGCGGAACACATCCGTGCTTTTAACATTTATGTTTGGCGGCAATAAGATACTTACTATTATATCTAAAAATCGTATTACAAGTATATTTTATAATAGCTTCGTCCCTGCCGCTATATGAGTACGTAGGTACTAAGAAAACAATCGTCAATAAAACATTTGCACGCAACTGTACTTACAAAGGTTCCTTCAATACACCTTTCATTTAAGAAGGTTCTCCTTTTGTATGGCGCAGCCGCTTTTTCGTATACATTCTAATTTGGTCGGGTTATAGGGAAAATGTTCGTTCTTTCTTCTTTTGGGTAAATCTTTTTAAATCAACGTTATTCAAAGCTGAAACTTACAGGAAAACTTGCTAACAGGACGCTCTAATTTTATGTAAAATTTCATGTTATACAGGGTGACTGGTAAATCAACGGACGCATTTAAGGAGGTGAATAAGAAGCTGATACACATTCCAAATATGTAAAAAAAACATGACCTTAATTTTCATCATTTAAAAAATAATTTTAAAGTTCACCTCTACATTTTACTAAATACTAAGTCACGTGTACGCGGCCTCGGGCAACGACCCCGAGTAGCGGCGGCGCGGACTCGCCACTGCGCAATACTGCGCATGCGCGTGAGCGACTGCTCCCGCGTCTCTGCCCTGCGCCGCGCCGCGCCGGCCCTAGTCAGTCGCCCGCGGGCCGTCGTAGGGGTGACGTGCGTTCACGCGTCCCGTTCGTCCCGAACATTCTAGTTTTACTTACGTAGCTGTCGCGTGGATTTCGGTGCCTTGATAGTGAGTGATAATGGCTTATCAGTACTCTAATGAGGATACTGGGATATGGTGTGGTGCTATGTAATGTAAGCTAGTGTTGTTAGACGTGAATTAACGTCATATTGCAATGTATCACGAATTACATAAGCTGCCGTCATAGGACTTCTTAGGAGACTTGGCCTTCCTCCAGTTCCTAACCCTGATCAAGGACGAGGAAGGAATCGTTCGTTATCCAGTGAACCGGCACAAAGCAATTTACTTCGATTATTACCCATGTGAAAGTACGCGGAATTCAGGAAGGCATTTCCAGGTATCCCAGTGGTTGGGGTAAAGTATCCTACATGAAGACGAACTCCATCCTTTCATTATCAGTGTGTTATCAGCCTGTCCAAGAGATTGGCCTTAGCGACCACGAGCAGCTCGGTGCACGCTGTGGGAAAGTGGTAAGTACCTAGGCATAGAGTTAGAAAACACAAGAATAGTTACGTTTTATAAAAAAATATGTAACTTGTGTTTTTTGAGTGTATGATTTTTTTGTTTTATATGGTTGAAAAGTATGTAAATTATCCTATCATCTCCTTAAATACGTCCGTCGTTCAACCAGTCACCCTGTATAGTCTTATGGGAGCACTGAATTCAATCTTTAAAATTTCGCTAACTTAATTTCGTAATTAAATGGTATATCTCACTAATTGATCGGATAATACAATCCACAATTGCAGACATTATTAGGGTCCACTAGTATATTTGAGTGCTCTTTATTCGATTGCAACTTCACTCGTTTCCTTGTAAATTAGAATTTTCTGATTTTCTGAACAAATTAATTACTAAAAAAAATCACAATTTTCAAAAAACTAACATTGCTCAAATTACGCACAAATTAAGGTGTACTAGTGGTTTTTTTTTTTAAATTTCTCCTATCAGCCGTTTTCGAGCTACAGAAAACACAAAAACGTTACTGCAGCGGAATCTTGAATAATTCGAAAACCGTAAGATGCACAAATTCCGCTATTTGCGCACATTTATAACACGACGAAAGCTACTCAGTCATGTACTTTGTTATGAGCTAGACCGTCTTTTTCAAAATTATGCCGCTGAGGGAACGTTACTGTGGCGGAATCGGTTTTTTATGAATATCTCCGAAATTGTAAGACGCACAAATTCCGCTGCTGGCGCACAATTAGTCCTTATGATGCTCTAATTTTCTATTATACTCACATCCTTCTTAGCTATAACATTCCGCTGGCGTAATACACACTAACTTTGTGTGTCCCCCTCCCCCTTTCTTACGATAGACTATTTCATAATCTCTGGACTAAAACGAATCCATCGATACCTGTCGTAGCTGTATAGGCGCCAGGGAAACGATTTATTTCAAACGAGCCTCCCGCCACCGCACTAATGCGGAAACATACAAATAAAAAGGCTGCACTGCAACATATAAATAGGAACGCGGAGCCAAAGATTGAACCGTGTTGCCATCGCTTAGGGTTTTAGGAGAACCACAAAAAGAAAAACTCTCGTGAGCGTTCATTTAGAATCCTCATGATCGAATTTTGATATTCTTATTATGCGTTCATGGACAATTTTGTTGCGCAAGACCTATGATTAATACGGGGTAAAATTGAAATCGTGGAAAAAAATTTAACTGTGGTTTCTGCTCATGGAACTGAACAAATTTCTTTGAAGCCAATTCAATCAAGCAAAAAAAAATGACTCTTCATATAAATCGATAACCTTGGTAGCCAACTTTCCAGTCCAAATTTTTTTGCTCCGTTTCATGAGCAGGAACCACGGTTTAAATTTGTTCCACGATTTCAGTTTCAGCCGGTATAGTCTAGAGAGAGATCATTTAATTATTCGAATAGGGAATTTTCCACGGCTTTCTCTAAACTCAACTAGATGGCGTTGATCAAAATTGGAAATAAGAAAATCTCAAAAAAATCGTCAAAACTGATTGATATTACTGACTAATATCATAATAATGATGAATAGCTTTCGAAGATTACTTTTCATTAAATATTATTTTGTATTTTGATTAAAAAAATACTTATCATAATTTTTGATGCACAAAGCTTATCAGTATGATGATACCGAGTTATAAATTACATTTTAATCATAAAAATGTATAAAAATCAATTTATTTTTGGTTCGTAAGAAGAAATTACATATAACAGAGAAACCAGAATTCACCCAGGCAGGCACAGAACACTATTACTTACAGGGAGCAGGCACTGAGGTCAACCATGCTTGACCGAGTTGGAAATTTATCGTTTCTGATAAGAATTCATGTTCAAGTGGCTTTTTATATATTTTCAACAATATTAAATCTATTTTGCTACCGTAAATTCTACGCTGCTTTTAAAAATACATTGCCAAAGCTCAGAAACGCCATCTATTGCGAATCTTATGAACGGTGTGACATACGTCATTTGAAAACTTCCTATTATTTGTGATAAACTGTTGGACATAGTGACAACAGATGTAAATGGATAAATTATAGCTTCCGAATATGAATCTGCCTGTCGTCAAGTACGTTTCGGCCCATAAGATCCGTTTTCCAAATCATCCAGTATGTTCAAAACCTCCGTTTCCCAAAACATCCAATTCCTAAAATATCCAAATCCCATAACACCCGTTTCCCAGAACATACAAATTCATAAAATATCCATCTTCTAAAACGTCTGCTATGAGCGAGCGATTAAACAATGGTATTCCAGATACCCTATTTTTTACACTGTTGCTCTAAATGCTAGTTTTGGGTTTTCTTAGTCTTAGTTTTGTATTTTTTTTTTATTTCTGTGGCACGTCCATCTACTGCCAGCCCTCACTTTTTTGTTTCAACATTCCCTTTGGGCCCATAATAACTGTTTCCTTTGTCAAGTATTCTAATACAGAAAAAATATAAAAATCAATCTGCAACTTCTTTCTTTTCCCATACAAATTATTGATTCACTATTCAGGTTAATTTAGTATGGAAATCTGTAAAAAAAAAAAATGTAGGTCGGATTTTTAAATTCGTGTCCATTACGCCAGCGGAATGTTGTAGCTAAGAAGAATGTGAGTATAATAGGGAATTAGAGCATCATTAGGACTAATTGTGCGCCAGCAGCGGAATTTGTGCGTCTTATAATTTCGGAGATATTCATTAAAAACCGATTCCGCCAGGGTCACGTTCCCCCAGCGGCATGATTTGGAAAAAGACGGTCTAGCTCATAACAAAGTACATGACTGAGTAGCTTTCGTCGTGTTATACGGTTTTCGAATTATTCAAGATTCCGCTGCAGTAACGTTTTTGGGTTTTCTGTATCTCGACTGTTTTTTTCTACCTAGTACCATAGAACAAATACCATTCCATAGAATAGCATAGAAGTAATTAGTACTTTATTACCTCTATGTGTTGAGGTATATTTCTCGCAAAGCAGATATAATCAAATCAATGCTTTGTTAATTTCTGATCAAATTGTTTATCTTATCGCTTTGAACTGAGCTGCGCTCCTCACACAGGTAGCCCCCGGTGCACGGGTACAGGTGATGAGCTCCCCCCGTCGCGCGAGTTCCCGTGTTTTTGAAACCCGTCCAGATGTGCACCCGTCCATGTGGCAGATTTCTGCCATTTGGGCAGATTTGGCTACTAAATTTTAACTCAGGCAGAATATGCTGACGATTTAAAAAAGTTCTTGGCAGTTTTCAAGGAAATACTTTTTTTAAATAGCAATAGAAAAGTTATATATTTTTTTATGACTTGCTAACTAGAAAATAATTTTAATTAGGTTCTGAGCTAGCATTTTTTGTTTCATGCAAGGTAGTACGGGAATTTACCGTTTTTTAATTTTTATGTAGGTGAACCATATACATAATTATCCATAATATCAGGGTTCTACGTAGTGTGGCAGATTTTAGCAGATCTCTTCTTTCTTCTCTCAGAACTCTTCATTGTTTCATTCTTCTTTTTAATTTTTATTTTAACCTTCTCGAACTATTAATCAGTATGCTACAAATTAAACACTACTTAATGTTGATTTTTTTTAATCCTCTGTTTTTAGCCCTTGGCATCATCTCACCTGAGTAATGATGACGCCGATGATGGAAGCGGGATTACCAAAGAATCCCCAACGCAATGGGGAACTGGCTATCTTCATGCCGGAATACATCCGTGCTGTTAACATTTATGTTTGGCGGCAAGACTTAGATAAGATACTTACTATCTAGAAATCTTATTACAAGTATCTTTTATAATAACTTCGTCCCGGCCGCTATACGAGCACGTAGGTACTAAGAAAACAATCGTCAATAAAACATTTGCACGCAACTGTACTTACAAAGCTTCCTTCAATATACCTTTCATTTAAGAAGGTTATCCTTTTGTATGGCGCGGCCGCTTTCGAGTATACATTCTAATTTGGTCGGGTTATAGGGAAAATGTTCGTTCTTTCTTCTTTTGGGTAAATCTTTTTAAATCAACGTTATTCAAAGCTGAAACTTACAGGAAAGCTTGCTAGCAGGACGCTCTAATTTTATGTAAAATTTCATGTTTCATAGTCTTATAGAAGCACTGAATTCAATCTTTAAAATTTCGCTAAATTAATTTCGTAATTAAATAGTATATCTCACTAATTGACTGGATAATACAATCCACAATTGCAGATATTATTAGGGTCTACTAGAGGAATATTTGAGTGCTCTTTATTCGATTGCAATTTCACTCGTTTCCTTGTAAATCAGAATTTCCTGATTTTTCTAAACAAATTAATTACTAAAAAAATATCATAATTTTCAAAACACTAACATTGCTCAAATTACGCACAAATTAAGGTGTACTAGTGGTTTTTTTTCGAAATTTCTTCTGTCAGCCGTTTTCGAGATACAGAAAACCCAAAAACGTTACTGCAGCGGAATCTTGAATAATTCGAAAACCGTAAGATGCACAAATTCCGCTATTTGCGCACATTTATAACACGACGAAAGCTACTCAGTCATGTACTTTGTTATGAGCTAGACCGTCTTTTTCAAAATTATGCCGCTGAGGGAACGTTACTGTGGCGGAATCGGTTTTTTATGAATATCTCCGAAATTGTAAGAAGCACAAATTCCGCTGCTGGCGCACAATTAGTCCTAATGATGCTCTAATTCCCTATTATACTCACATTCTTATTAGCTACAACATTCCGCTGGAGTAATGGACACTTTAAATTCTCCTGAAGAAATGTCAGATTTGCGACTAAAGCGCCGCCGCCTGACAATTTCATCCATCTGCCAAAAGATCGTATAGAGCGTTTCAACAAATAGTTCCTATGCCGTTATGTTGGCAGTAATGTTTTCCATGCACACTAATAGAACTCAGACACACACTACATAGAACGCAGACACACACTAACAAAATGGTTAGAAGATCTTCGCGTGGATGTCGTTGATAGACAGGGGAGCCAACATAACGGCATAGGAACTATTTGTTGAAATTGAAACGCTCTATGACAACTCTTGTCATCATGATACGTCAAAAAAAAGATTGAAAAACTAAGTTGAAAATTGAAAATAAATATTTACCTACATTAATTAAAATAGGTTTTACATTGAATAAAACTTTCATAATATCAACAGTAGTTGCATTAGCGTTAGCACTAGTAATTTCAATAATAATGGCTTGGAGAAGTCACGGAATAAGCAATGCCGATATGGTCCGAAATTTACGAGGTGCGTATTTTGGCGGTACATACCGAAAACTGCTATTTACACTCAAGTATTTGTAAACACTAACACTATAAACCGAGGGGAGGAAACGGTCAATTCTACGTAATCGCAACAAATTGACCGACAGGGCTTGATTCAGAAAATATATATTTTTTTATACGTTTCTGATATGGTGATGTTCAGTGATCATTTATGTTTACGTATTAGAGTCAGAGATTATCCTTAAGTCTCATTAGAAATGTAGGATTTTTTTATGCATTCTAGCTAATATCCCGTTTTCTACGAATGAAGTAAGTACATTATTTCACCAGTAAACAGATAAAAAGTGTTTTGGCTTGTTGATATTATCTTTACTCATAGGTACCTAAAGACTTATTGCATGTGAGTTCCTTAGGTATAGACCTTTTACCAAAAAAAATTTGGCTGTCCAACTCAATGCCCATTACATTTTAGCCGTCAGTTCAATTATTGACAACTAGTCACACAATTATTTTATGGTTACGGATGACTCAATACTGTCACAAAACCTAAAGTTTCTGTTAAATTTCTGAAAAGAATATAGTTTGTCTTCCTTCCCTTATATCTTGTACGTGCCTGTGCACAGTCATAAACAGTGATAAGCTGTAACAGACCACATTTCAATTTAGTTTGAGTACAACAATGTTCAAATTCACTGTATTTATTATGACTTTCTTTGTGCTTTGTAATGGTCAACAAACTAAACAAGAATTAATTGATTTTCTGAAAGGTTTGATTATGTTTTCATATTCAATTCATGATAATGTAATATAATTCATCAAGAATGAACAATTTACACATATAAATTAATAATATGCAACAATAAATAACTATGTTTTTAAATTCATGAGAAATGTTTGCAGTCAAAAAAATCAATTTTAGAAGGGCCCTAAAATAAGGCTTATAGTTAACTATGCTTAGTTACATAGAACTATCTTTGTTACAGCCAATGGAATTATAAAAACTGATGCTGTTGCTAATGCAATGACTGCAGTGGATAGAAAAAATTACTGTCCCTATGCACCTTACCATGACTCTCCACAAACCATTGGGTATTCTGCTACAATCAGTGCACCACATATGGTAAGAGGAGTTTCTAATTGATGTAACATAATACATAACTTGCTTTTATATGTCGAAAATATGTTTTGTTGTATTTATTGTTTCTTACTTGTATAATTTTTAGTACATTGGATGCACTTCATCATCTTCATCATCAAATTGGAATTCCAAAATTGTTTACACATTGAATACCCAAGTTGTGATCAAGCCCTCTTTAGATTTAAATTTGTCTCTTCTCCTGTTTTCTAGCAAATGTACATAAGCTGGATTTGTGTTGCCAAGTTTGGACTGTGTGTAATGATCCTGTGCTTGTATTTCAGATTCTTAAAAACATTAAATAAATAAGACATTAAATAAATAAGCTGCAATTATTCAGTACCATCTTGGTCCGCAAGGAATGCTCATTTTGATTCATTCTTTCTTTGTTTCCTCTTGATAGAATGTCTCAAAGTTTATAAAAGTAAAAAAAAGATTAGATTAGTTATTGCTTCATTGCAGAATGCAATAACAATAATTTACTTAGTTTATGCATAGAACAGAGTTTACTATCTGTGTAAAATAGTATACTTTAAGAAAATATGAACAAGTCAATGCTGCTTTTTATCAATTTGCCATTCGACAAACTTATGCCATTACCGTCACCTACATACATGAAAAGTACTCATAATTTATTTTACTTTTTTATTTGGCAGCATGCTCATGCATTAGAGAAATTAAAAAACCAACTAACACTTGGTGCAAAGGCACTAGACGTAGGCTCGGGCTCTGGTTACCTGACAGCTTGCATGGCCTTCATGGTTGGCGAGACTGGCAAAGTAGTCGGCATTGAACACATACCGGAACTGGTAAATTTAGCAACCAGCAATGTTAAGAATGACAACCCACAGTTGCTCAAATCGGAAAGGATTAAGTTTATTGGTAAGTAATTATATTAAAGAAATGAAATGATTAAAAAAATATATTAATTAAAATCAATGCTAATGGCGTTTTTTGTTTTAAGTTGGCGATGGCCGTTTAGGGTATCCAGAAGAAGCCCCCTATGATGCTATTCATGTGGGCGCGGCTGCACCAACATTGCCAAAAGCGGTATGATTTTTTTATTTATAGTCATAATGTTATCAATCAAAAATGCATCTAGATTTTATAACCTCAAGAGACTAAGACGAATCTAACAACAACATGACATGTCTCACTGTCCACAAGCTGATAGGGTCATTTCACTTCACTTGACGCGCCATGAAAAAGTCATCCATACTGGAATCTTTTTTTGCTTTGCAGTTGGTTGACCAGTTGAAACCTGGAGGAAGACTAATTGTACCTGTAGGGCCAGAAGGTGGAGAACAGCATTTGACACAGGTAAGATTGGATTTTTATTGGGGAGACATCTATTTAGATCAGACATTATATAGGGTCCCGTTCCAGCCAGACAGATACAAGATTTACCTGACATGATAAGAGCGTCTCTTTCACACTTCAAAGATCTATCTACGGTACGCTAACTTGTTATTAGGGTAAGAGTTATCGCCTTCAGCGACTTTTGTGGCGATGCAGCAAGAAGGTAACACACATATTTTAAATAAAATGATTACCTATAACACCTTATTTGGGTAATTAAATAAGCCTGATTATTGTTATATAGTATAATGGAATGGATATGGATCTGAAAAAGCCCTGATACTGTGACAAAAAACGAAATAGATTTCATCATGCATGACTGACAAGAAGCACATGTACAGAGATGTCTCTGTGATCAACAGGTTTAATACCGGCAGCGATCACGACTCCTCCGAGGCACTTTAAATGTTGATTACAACTGGAAAGAAGTCGTCTGATGAAATCTTCTCTTCGACCTTCTCAGTTTTAGGTCCTACTTGGTTCCGAGCGTTTCCAAATGGAGCTGAAAAAGATGCTCTTGCCCCTAAAGTTGGCTTAGACGAGGACCTCAACAACGTGGTTATATCTCAGTAAGGGCTGTGCGAGAAAATTCCATAGAGGCAAGCATAGGGACAGGAAATTGAAACTCTGACGAGACTTTGGAGCTTATGAGGAAAAGGCGAGAAAACACGACAGCCACTTCATCTGATGACAAAACTCTCTCAAAGCGGATACGTAAGCTGATTCGAAGAGATCTTCGGCGCTTCAATGCTCAAAATGCTTCAAATCGAAGAAGCTATCGAGAAGAATCGAGGAACTAAAGTTTTCGTTCAACAGCTTGGGAGAAGTCATCTGACTAAACTTACAACATCAGTCGCTACCTCTAAGCCCGAGATCGAAGATTTCTGTAGTCGGTTATATGCTTCAAAACCTTCCAGACCAGGATCCCCATAATGGATGTGTCGTCGTGACACATAATAGATAAATTAATAAATGGCAGTAGCATTGTTTTTTTTTTCCATGAGATAAAAATACCCACCTGTTCAGTTAACTGAACTGTACAACTGACCTATTGGGAACAAAGAAAATATACCGGCTTGCTTTCAAAAGCGTACAAACCTCTTTGTACGCGCATTGTAACCGCACTAACTTCAAAGAGAAGGAAAAAGTGGATCAATTCATTCTATCACTTGTTACTTATTATGAATGTTTATTGCTGATTTCTGATTTAAAGTGTATTCGTGAAAGTATGCACAGCGTTGCTGTACATTTTTTTTTGTGTGTTTGTATATTTTATTCTGATAAGTAGTTTAGAAGTTATGCGGGAACAGCTGAACATACATGCATACATAAGGGTTAAAATCATAACCCTCCTTTTTGCTTCGCCGTAGTCGGGAAAAAAACCCTCACTTTTACTTTACAAGCAGTTCATTAATTGATATTACAGGTAACCTTGAAAGTTTTCAGTGCAGCAGTCTGGTTATATTGATACTTCGTGTTCTAAAGTACCAGGAGAGCATGACCGAACAGAAGGTAGTGCCACATTACTATTTGACCCCCTAAGCAATGCGCGCCTATGAACCCCTTCTCCTAGGCCACGGAGGAGGTCGGGGTTGGAGGGATTTCAGCAATGTCGCAGAAGATCAGTCCCCTACTATAAGTTTCATCCTATAAAAATATAATGCTACCTACTAGGCATGTAATTGATTAGGGCATCAACTAGTAATCCGGCACTGTCTACCTTCTGTTCGGTCATGCTCTCCTGGTACTTTAGAACACGACAGGACATGCATGTCCTTGTGCTCCTACCAGTAGGAGAATGTAGTGCGTTAAACGATCATTATGAATTTCATTTGTATGTTTTTAATTGTTAAGTTTTAGTTGTAATTCAATATTGTTTTAATATTCAAAATACAGTTATATTAAAAATAAAAATCCGTTATGATTTGTCCTTTAATCTCACATAACAAAATGTTATTTTTGGCACCGAACGGAGTAGTGGGACCACGAGAAAACAGCGGTAGCGATGCTGAATCGATCCAATGCGATTGTATAACGTTGCGCGTTTTAAATGCGGCAATTGACCACATGTAGCTATTCAGTCGCCGCGGCCACGAAATGCGCGACTATATCGCTGCAAAAAGTCGCCGTGGGCGATGGCTCTTAAAATAATTAATCTCACGAATGTGTTTTTTAGCTATGATTATATCAAAATGTAAATGGCTTTTCGTTTGCCCAAAGGTTGACAAGGCAGCAGACGGAACGACAACCGTGAAGAGGCTGATGGGGGTTATCTACGTACCGCTCACAGACAAGAGTCGGCAATTACGTGAGTGACAGTACATCGGTATTATTATTTTCTCTTCCCTTGTTTGTACGATGATGATACTCTGTTGGGTAGCTCGACTACTCTAGAAATAAGAATTTGATTAATTCACTAAGTGGTATAGAATATATTTAAATATTTGTACTCGTACATTTGATGTAGATATTGCATTAAAATACAATAATGTACCTATTGATGTTTTCTTTTTTTTTCGACTCGCATAGATGAACGGCCCAAGTAAGGCTGGTAAGGTGTTACTTTTTAAAATTTGCTAAGTAATTTGTTTTTCACCCAGTAAGCTTCATTTTATTATAGTTTCGTTCAAATCATTGGAACAACATCTCGCCCAGTGGTATGTTTGTATTGTATGTAGTACTTAGATATTATGATATCAGAACATCAGGCTGCGGCGGGCTGGACGCAAGCGACGGCGACAGCGACACGAGCGACTTGATCATTTCCATACATTTGTATGGAGCTGTTTTGGACGACAGCGACACGCGCGGCGACACACGAGCGACGAGCGACATTTCAAGGACGTCGCGCGTTCAAGGGACGTTCTTCTTTAATCGATAAATCAGTATAAACTATCGATAGTTTGAGAAGAAAAAATAGTTTCAGATAATAAAATGATAAAGTTTGATACTAGCTGGAGTGCCCGGCTTCGCTCAGGGAGTTGATATCCCCCCGCACCCTGCGCCTCACCCTCCCCCGCACCCCGCACCTCGCCCTTCCGCACCCCGCGAATCACCCTCCCTCGCACCCTGCTCCTCCCCCTCCCGCACCCCGAGCCTCCCCTCACCCCTCTCCTCGCCCCCCGCAACTCGCGCCTCTCCTCCGCACCACACTCCTCCCCCCGCACCCCGCTCCTCTCCCCCGCAACCCGCGCCTCAACCCCGCACCCCCACCGCTCCTCCCCCCGCATCCCGTGTCTCACACCCCCCCCCCCCGAAAGTTCTTAAGGGTGAAATTTCAACCCTTATATCTTCAAAAGCACGCCCTTTAGGCAAAAACGGAAACCTTCTTCATGGATGGGGGACAAGGGCTACCGCACCATATAACTCCCTTGATCGTATCTGAATTCGTTTCAGAGTTTTATCGGCACAAACATTTGTACACTTTCTTTTATAATATTGATTATGTAGAATATAATCTATTTCCACAGTCATCCTTTTGTAATATAAACTTTCGGATTTCGACTTTGATCTTCATAATTCTTCAGTAGTTGCCGAAATCGCCTTTTTGTTTGTCTAAATCTACGTCTTTTTTAGCAAGTTAGTAGTAATATTAAAAAAAAACAGAAATATCTGCCCTGGGTGGGGATCAAACCCACGACTCTCGGATCAATAGTCAGGAGCGCAAACCTCTGAGTCAGGCTTAAGTGTTATTATATTAGTAAGAATAATTATGAAAATATCGAAATATCGACATCGCGACAGACAGACATCGACAGAGTCACGTCACTACATCGCCGCAAACCCAGTGACCTTGTCGCTTGCGTCATGAATAGTTGTCGCTGTCGCATACATTTCTTGGGGAATGTTGTTCAGGCCACGGCGTCCAGGCCACGGCTAGAGGCCGCGGCTATCTCTACTATCTCTACTCTACTGTTAAAAGAAACTTACTCTGCTAAGTATTTACCTGTCCTCCTACTATGTTTTTTTTTGTATGAATCTTTTCCGAATCAGAGTTCAGAATACACTTATTTTTGTTCTAGGTTCACCTTGGCATTAGTTTCAATTTTACTGTACCTTTTATGAAAAAAGAATTGTGAAAATGTTTTTCCACAATATGCGGATCGATCTTAAAACACAATTCAGAGCAGACTGTGTCATGCCTATTATTTATCAGCCTTACCTACATGTAAATGAAAGACATAACTTTTACTATAATAAACCAAAATGTAAAGTAGCAGATATTTATTGAATGCAAACTTAAAACAATATATTTGTGAACTTTGATTTATACCGTTTCTGTACAAAATAAATTAACACTACTTATTAAATTATTTTTTTATGCTCCTAAACAATTTCCCCGTAAACTTCTTTTTCCCATAGGGTTTATCATCCTTGCTAGATGCATCTGCTGGTTTTGCTTTTACATGCAAAATGGAATATAACGTTTCAGCTTCATTTTTGTTTTCGATTATATTTTGTAGTTCACCCTGTAAGAGATATGGGGACAATAATTGTGATTTAACCTTTTTTTTTTGCTATATCTTACAATTTCTGAACTTTAAGTGTGGCGTACTTACTTGGGTTAGCGTGATAAGGTGATCAAGGGAAATGCCTTTGTTCATGATTCTAGCGATGTTTTTTGAGGTGACTCC